>JAFMOC010000310.1:132500-142500 GCA_019802505.1 Corydoras sp. C115 | reverse complement strand
AATGCTCTGTAGGAGAGCTGGGCTGTTTGGAGCAGCTTTTTCATAATCAAGAGATAATTAAATAATTATATAAAAACAAATGTAGTGTTACATTACATTACATTGCATTAGCATTTTAATTAATAACTAATAATAAGGCACTGTAATAATGTCGGCGTTGTCCATGGTCCTGCACTATAATAATAATAATAGTAATAGTAATATTATTATTATTATTATTAATAATAATAATAATAATAATAATAATAATAATAATAGCAGTGCTGTTCATGGTTCTGCACTGTAATAATAATAATAATAATAATAATAATAATAATAGTGGCGCTGTCCATGGTCCTGCACTGTAATAACAATTGCAGCGTTGTCCATGGCCCTGCACTGAAATAATAATAATAATAATTATAATAATAATAATAATAATAATAATAATAGCAGTGCTGTCCATGGTTCTGCACCGTCCTAATAATAATAATAATAATAATAATAATAATAATAATAATAATAATAGCTGCGCTGTCCATGGTCCTTCACTGTCCTAATAATAATAACGGTGCTGTCCATGGTTGAGCACTGGAAAAAAAATAATAATAAATAATAATAATAATAATAATACTAGTGGAAAACCCACACAGACATGGGGAGAACATGCAAACTTAATCAACCATTAAACATTATTCGAACCTGGACCCCCACCATTAAGAGGAGAACATGCTAACCACTGTAACAGGTGCCTAGGGCACCTGTTCTTCTGTTGTTCTGTTCTTCTTTGAGTTAATTAACTTTCGTTCATGGTCGTTGTTTTAGTTAATTAACGCTTTCCTTTCATTGGTTTGTTTTGTACACGTGGTCGGGTGTCTGTGTGTATTTATTTCCTGTGTTCCCCTTCCTCTGTGCACGTCGTAGTTTTATGTTCGCTCGTTATTGTACCTCTTGTGTTTTGGTGTCCCTACACCTTTAAAATAAATTCCATTTCTGCTACCTGTGTGCCTGGCTCCCTTCAGCGCGATAAGGCGCTGCGGCTCTGCGCTTCATCTGCGCAGCCGCTTTAAGTCAAGGTAAGCGAGCGTGACAACCACTACACCACTATGCCACCCCTCAGATGCCCATCCAGGGGAGAATGTGATGGGTGCTGGGCAGGATGCCAATCTATTGCTGGGCACACTGACTTACAAACTCTCTCTCACACACACACACACGCACACTCTATATGGGGCAATTTGGAGCATTCTGTTTTCCTTGAATCCATGTTTGTGGACTGTGAGAGGAAACCAGAGATCCCGGCGGAAACCCACGCGAACCCAGGGAGAACACGGAAAGTCCACCCAGATTGGGATTCGAACCTGCATCCCCAGCACTGAGAGGAGAACATGCCAACCACTAAGCCACCGTGCCTCAAACCAAACATGGTTTATTTAAGGTGTTCCTTTAATTCAGTCCAGTGCATTAACCATCACCACTTCCCCAATAATCAAAACCTGCAGCATCCGGCCCGCT
This sequence comes from Corydoras sp. C115, assembly GCA_019802505.1. Lineage (NCBI taxonomy): Eukaryota > Metazoa > Chordata > Actinopteri > Siluriformes > Callichthyidae > Corydoras > Corydoras sp. C115. The sequence goes on along the minus strand of JAFMOC010000310.1, from coordinate 141,006 downwards.
CGTGATATCACGCACGTCCAAACCCGACTCAGCCTATCCCAGCATTAAATTTCCTGAGCGATAGGATGGGATCAAAACGGCGGTGCGTCTCTGATCTCTATCTCATGTCCGTTATGTTATTTCTCTTTTTTTTCGGGAGGGGGATTTGAAAGCCGCCCTATCTCTCTCCGCCTCACATCTCTGTCTCGCAGATCAAAGCCCGACGTCTTTATTTATTCCGCCGTGTTCCGGTCTTCAGAAACCCAGCCGCCTCCAGCTGCCGAGATATGGAAATCCCATCCCAGCACCGGCTTGACGCTAAAGCTTACTGAACCGCGAGTTTAAGGCATTTAGGCCTCCGCTGAATTATTGAGTGGAACACTGAGGGAAGCGAGGCAGGTGGGGGGGGGGGGCAGGTGGGTTAGAAAGAGGAAATAAAGAGATAACCATTAGGAGCTTAAAGGTAAAGTTTTTTTTTTAAATATCTCATTATCTTTCAATTAATCCTGTATTGGGGTTACAGGAGGGGGAGGGGGAGGGGGGATGTGTCCTCATGCCCAACCATTGGAGAACGTTTTAAACTCTGGGCAGATAACTGATAACACAATAACTAACACACACACACACACACACACACACACACACACACACTATATGGGGCAATTTAGATAATTCAATATGCGAATACATGGTGGCATGGTGGATTAGTGTTTAGCATGTTCTCCTCTCAGCGCTGGGGATTCCCGGTTCGAATCCCAATCTGGGTGGAGTTTCCATGTTCTCCCTGTGTCCGCGTGGGTTTCCTCCCACAGTCCAAAAATATGGATCAAGGTCAATTGCATTCTCCAAATTACTCCATATAGTGTGTGTGTGTGTGTGTGTGTGTGTGTGTGTGTGTGAGTGTGTGTCCAGTGATAGATTGGCGTCCTGTCCTGGGTGTATCTGCCCAGCGCCCGAAATGTTCTCCCCTGGATGGATGGATGGATGCTTTCTCTGGTTTTCTTTTTGTTTTTTCTTTTAGCTCCGTGCCGGTTGCCCTGCGATGCTGTGGATTTATATTTTATGCTCACCTTGTTAAAGGCAGATTATTAAAACAGCGCTCGGGGCAGGACTTCTAATTGCTTCAAATAAAAAAAATAAAAAAAGCAGTGGGAGCAACGCGGAGGGCAGACGAGTACAAGAAAGAGATTTCTCTAAGTAGTTGATCAAAAGCTAATGAAGTTTCATCTCTCTCTCTCTCTCTCTCTCTGTCTCTCTCTCTCACTCTGTCTCTCTTCCTCTCTCTCTCTCTGTCTCTGTCTCTCTCTCTCTCGCGGCATTAATTGGCAGCATCGTGAACAAATCCCGGCGTTGTTGCCTCCATCCTCGCCGAATGGCCTGCCGTTGGTCTTTTGTCTCCCGACTGAACGAACGTTGGGGGATGCTGCAGACCAGCCGTCGTCGCCGCCGTCAGTCTGCGTGCCGCCTAAGATTGATACATCCATCACACGGGCACGCGGAACCATGGGAACCATCAATCACTCCACCCCCCTGTGGGATCGGGCGATGCATCAATCGCAAAGCCTGCGGCATCATGGAAAAGGCAGAAGACGCAGACCTCCGCCGCGGGTCTGAAGACCTGCATGACACCCATGTTCAGAGTTCAGAGTTCAAATGTGCCGTCCTCCCAAAAACCCGTCCACTATTCATGAGAACCTGCTCTCTGGTTCTATGGAGGAAGGTCTCGCAGTGACCTTGGTGATGATGATGATGATGATGATGATGATGATGATGAAAGAGGATGAAGTCAACAAACTGTTGACTCGTTTCGGAATTAAGGCCGTTGTTTCGTTTTAAATAAATTTACATAAACAAGGGGAGCGGCGGATGATGGAGCAGCTCGAGTCGAGGTTGCGGACCGAGCCTCAGACAGCGTGCCAACGACATTAGGTGAAGGTGGCTGTCTGGAGAACATCCAGCCATTATCTTCCCCTTAATCCTCTAATTGCCCCATCCAGGGGAGAACATTTCGGGCGCTGGGTAGATACACCCAGGACAGGGTGGCAATCTATGACTGGATACACACTCACTCACACAGATACACTCCATATGAGGCTATTTAGAGCATTTATAATTTAGAGCACCCACGCGGACATGGAACATGGAAACTCCACCCAGATCGGGATTTAGACCTGGGAGGTCTTTAGTGCTGAGAGGAGAACATGCCAACCACTTTACCAATGTGCTGTCCTTTAGAGATTCATCCATATATCCATTATCTTCCCCTTTATCCTCTACTAGCGTCGCGGGGGGGGGGGCCCATCCAAGGGAGAACGTTTTGGGTGCTTGGCAGATACACCCTGGACAGGGGGGCAATCAATCACTGGGTACACATAGTCACAGACACACACGTCATATGGGGCAATTTAGAGCATTAAATTCACCTTGAAAACATGTTTTTGGACTGTGGGAGGACACCGGAGAACCCGGAGGAAACCCACGTGGACACGGGGAGAACATTGAAACTCCACCCAGATTGGGATTCGAACTCGCTCACATAGATACATATACACTACATGGGGCAATTTACATAGGGGCAATTAAAATCAGCAAATTCACCTTTAATCCATGTCTTTGGACCATGGAAGGAAACTGGAGAACCCGGAGGAAACCCATGTGGACATAGGGAGGACATGCAAACTCCACCCAGATTGGGATTCGAACTCACACACACACACATATACACTACATGGGGCAACTTACATGGGGGCAATTAAGAACAGCAAATTCACCTTGAATCCATGTTTTTTGACTGTGGGAGGAAGCCAGAGAACCCAGAGATCAGATCTGAACCTGGATCCTTGTTAGTGGAATATTATATTATAATAATATTAATCAGGCTAATTATAATAACTGTGATGTCATAATTCATCATCTCCGCCTCTGATTGGTGGGGATCCGGCGGCGCGAGTCTGCCGATGCCTTTTCTGAGTCGAAGCAATAAAGCATCAGAGCTGCAACCCCATCTCCGGAGCCTATCCCGCCTCTCCGGTTTGCCTTGCTTTTCACGGTTCTAATAAATTAAGGAATCAGCGGGGTTACGGGCGGCAGCGCTTACGGTGCGCGAGATTTGATTATGCCTTTATTTACTCCCGCCGTTATTGCTTAGTTCTTCTCCGGAGAACCGAGGCCGGCGCCTGGGAACCGACGAGGACGAGGGAAGGGGTGTCAGCAGGAGGTGAGCGGTTCAGCATTAATAAACGGCAGGAACGCGGAACCGGCCCGAAGCCGGCGGACCCTGGTAGCAGAGCGAGAAACGGAGCGGGAGAACATGATCAATCGCACGCTCACGCCCTCTAACGGAACGCCTGGGTCACACCCCTGCAGACGCCACTCAGAGTGCTCCAATAACGGGGAAATGTCACCTTTAATTCCGGGAGACGAAATTACCTTCTGTCTAGCTACTCAACGCTACGAGGGTGACTTCCGACTGCGATACGACGCCGCCGAGCCACGTCCAGAACCCAGAACACTGCCTTGGCCTCCTGGTGGCCCTGAGGAAAACAATTAAATGGGCCACACATCCAAAAACACATCACGACCCTCGATGCCACCAAGTTTGTGGAGTCTGGGTGAGGTTCCAAAATCGTCTAATGTAGAACATCTTGTTGGGAGGAGCTGAGGGGAACACATCAGCAAAGTTCCTGCAGGTGTAATGTATAGGTTCTCCCATTAGGGGTCACCACAGCAGATCATATATATCAGTCTCAGCCTGTCCTGAGCACCCTACCTCTTGCCTGGAGGTTCCATCCTCAGCATCCTCCTTACACCCATCTCTCCTTTTTCTACCTGGAGGTTCCATCCTCGGCATCCTGATCCTTGATTTCCTCTTCAGAAAGGTTCCGTGGGTTCCATCCATCTTGCCAGAAGGGATAGTCCATTCTGGAACAAGTCGAATTGTCCTGTTCTGCCACGTCCGAAGCATCCAACAGTCCAGAGAACCCGGGAACCTCCAGGCAAGAGGTAGGGTGCTCAGGACAGGCTGAGATAGATCAATTGATATACGTAGATGATCTGCTGTGGTGACCCCTAATGGGAGAACCTATACATTACACCTGCAGGAGCTTTGCTGATGTGTTCCCCTCCCCTGCTCCCTCTAGAAGATTTTGGAACGCCACCCAGACTCCAAAAACCTGGTGGCATTGAGGGTACGAGGAACCAGGGTTATTAAAGACCATGAAACATGCACATACGTCATAGATGGGGCAATCGGACAGCAGGTGAGGGCAGGGGGCAGGGTTTTAATTGACACAGGAGAACCCAAGGAGGGGAGACAGCTAAAATCATCCATCTATTATCTACTGGGGGTTCCCCATACCCATCCAGGAGAGAACGTTTCGCACTCTGGGCAGATACACTCAGGACAGGACGCCAATCTATCACTGGACACACACTCACTCACACACACACACACACACACACACACACACACACACACACACACATACACTCTATAGGGGGCAATTTGGAGCATTCAGTTGACCTTGATCCATGTTTTTGGACAAAATGTTCTAATAAGTCTCAACAAGGGGCTCGGTGTGGGATCCTTCAGAGGAACCGGCCGAGACAGCGATATAATTCTGGGCCAGATCCAGCCCATCTGCTGCATGGACCGATGGACTTCCTGGATGCCAGATGTGGTCCACGTCACTCAAAAGCAACTCATAGTTTGAAAGCACTGCCAGATCTTCACCAGATGTGGGCCAGACGTGTTTTTTGGGACATGTGGGCCGTTTTAATGTCCTGATATGAGGGCCACCTTCGGCTCACGCGGTGTTTTACGTGTTACGGTGTTTATCGTTTTACGGTGTGAAGTTATAGGTCGCATGTCCTCCTGCGATGGCGTGCCATCCCGTCCATGGTGTCACCCACGCGCCACGCCCCCTACAGATGGTCTAGTCTAGATCAAGCGAATGGGAGCTTCATGGCTTTGTGAGTTCTCGACTTAATTCTGCGTTCTGTTTCGCTCCGTATCGATCCGCTCGCCTCCAGCCCATAAACAAATTACGGTCGTGTCATAAAGCGTTATGGATTTTCACATTAGTTTATTTAAGGCCTTAAATAGGTAGCGACAACGATTATGACGAACGCCGCACCCGGCCGGATAATCTATTTTTAATTACACCCGACTGCATGCGCCGCCGTTGCTTCTTCCTTTATTTATCTCGCTTTTAAAGCCATTAACTCGCCCGCCAAATGGAGATTAACGGCAGGGAAACAAGTTCCTTTGTCCTTCGCTTTGCGTTCGTTCCGTGTTCCGTTATCCTTCCCCGCCGTCCTTGCGTTATGCGTCGCCGTTCTGTTATTCGTCCGAATCCATCCATTATGTTCCGCTTAACCCTGTACTAGGGTTGCAGGAAGGTTCCCCAGATATACCCAGGACAAGGTGCCAATAGGGCAATTTGGAGAATTCAATTGATCTTGATCCAAGTTTTTGGACTGTGGGAGGAAATTGAAACATCCGGTGGAAACCCACACGGACACAGGGAGAACATGCAAACTCCACCCAGATCGGGATTCGAATCTGAATCCCTGGGGCTGAATGGTGGAGCACTACACCACCGCGCTACACTCGCTGCTGCAAATTGCCCCTATCTGATTAACCCCTATATAAAGTGTGGGAGTGTGCCCAGTGAGAGATTGGCGTCCTTTCCTGGGTGCATCTGCCCAGCACCTGAATTGTTCTCCAATGGATGGGCATGGGTTCCTCAACCCCCCCCCCCCCCCCCCCCCACATACCCCCGGGAATCCCCAGTGCTGAGAGGAGAACATTCCAACCACTAAGCCACCGTGCAGCCCTGCCTTTTAATCAAACGACATATTTATATATTACACTCCCGTACGTCCTTAATGTCTTTAAACCTGCTCGGGTGTCAGAGTCAGATGGCGGTGCCACCAGCGGGCGTCCGCAGACTTCTGAACGTCATCTCCGGACTTTCATTCGCGCCGTGTTTTCTTTCAATTTGCGCACCCTAATGGTCACGGCAGGCCCCGGCCGGCGGACGGGAAGCGTGACAAATGGAGCGCAAAATGTGGTTTTCCTGACAATCACACTTCACCGCGGGAGCACGCGAGGAGGCGGCGGAGGTGGCGGCGGCTAGTCATCCGCGGGCACGGAACAGCGGCGTGGTGCGGCCGGCGGTGACAACGGACTGATTCGGAAGCCTTTGTGAAGTTACGGTGAAGATAGCGAGCGGTGGCACTTCGGTGCTCGGTGGGCTTCCACTCGGCTCACACGCTGTTATCCCATCAGCCTCAGGGAGCACGCTATCTGAGAGCCAGGACTACACAAAAGTGTGTGTGTATGTGTGTGTGTGTGTGTGTGTGTGTGTGGTCCTCGTCCTCTCTACAGCAAGGAGAAACAGCATGATAATGATGGCCAGCTTCTCTCAGCCTTGGCAGAGACTGTTTACCCATCCAAGTTTCTCTCTCTCTCTCTCTCTCACACACACACACACACACACACACACACACACACACACACACACACCGTGGGTAAGTAGAGGCGGTAAAAAGTAGATCCGGCAGGCAGCACGGTGGTCCGATTACCACGGAGCGAATGTGTGTGCGGCCGCAGCAGCTGGGAAACGAGCTGCTCCACGCGAGAGTGGCATCAGGTGAAGAGAGAAAGAGAGCGAAAGAGTGAGAGAGAGAGAGAGAGAGAGAGAGAGAGAGAGAGAGAGAGACCCTCACACCTATCATTATAAAGCTCTGCAATCCCAAGAGATGAGCAAACACACCAGTCCCCTCATCCAACTGATCCTGAGTCACTGCAGGACCACACACACACACACACTCACACACACTAACACACCACAGACTCAGGATCAGCGTCAAGTCTCAGTCCCGATTCGGACCAACCAAATCACCCAAAAACTCAAAGGTGATTATTTAAACCAGTGGGAAACCGAAAGTCAGTCCCAAAGTAAAATGGAGTGTTATCTGACCCTAAACCGGCCATACACACCGGCAGCCTATCTGAGCAGAACGGACCCCGGACTGAGACATACCCTGACCAGATACAGACTCAGCGTCCATCACCTGGCCATCGAGACGGGGCGACACCGGCAGTCCTGGCTGCCCTGAGAGAAGAGGGTGTGTCAGCGATGTACCCTGAATAAAACTGAGACAGAGCTGCACTTTACTCACCGAATGCACCAAATACACCGAGATCTGTTATACACCAAGTGTTACTCTCACTCTCTTGGTACAAACGAAATTTTATAAATAAAAAAAACAACAAACTCAAAACATAAATACGTCAGTTCCACACTTTAGTTTGTCAATTTTTTGACTTGTTGGGACCGGGAATCGATTCAGGTCGCAAGGCTGGTTTCTTAACAACAGGCCTATGATTGTCTGACTAGCCTAAGCAACACCCCTCAAGCCCATGGCTGCCACACAAGTCTATGACTGCCCCTCAAATCTACAACTGCCCCTTAAGCCTACGACTGCCCCTTAAGCCTATGACTGCCCCTTAAACCTATGACTGCCCCACAAGCCTATGACTGCTCCTCAAGTCTATGATTGCTTATGACTATGCCTATATGCCTACAACTGTCCCTCAAGCCTACCACTGCCTTTAAACCTATGACTTCCCATTAAACCTACAACTGCCCCACAAGCCTAGGACTGAACCACAAATCTATGCCAATGACTATGCCTATATGCCTACGACTGCCCCTCACCTATGCCTTTAAACCTATGACTTCCCATCAAGCCTACGACTGCCCCACAAAGCTACGGCTGCCCCTCAAGCCTACGAATGCCCCTCAAGCCTACCACTGCCTTTAAACCTACAACTGCCCCACAAGCCTAGGACTGCCCCACAAACCTACAACTGCCCCACAAGCCTAGGACTGCCCCACAAACCTACAACTGCCCATGACTATGCCTATACACCTATAACTACCCCATATGCCTACGACTTCCCCTCAAGCCTATGACTGCCTTTAAGCCTATGGCTGCCCCTCAAGCCAACGACTGCCCCCGCCTCCATCACCATGCCTTTCCCGTAATTTAATTATCAGAATCTGATCAGAATAAGAGCATGTATCTTTTAATAAATAAAGAGAAGGAAGCAGGCCCTCAGTGATAAACAGCAGAACCTGATCTCCGGTTCTCCGGTTCTCCGGTTCTCCGCTCAGCCTGCATACGCCTGTCTGTCTCGTTGTTCCGCTGGCTTTGTTTTGTTTTTTTTTTGTCCTCCTGTGGCTGCCCGTCTAAAGTGTTTCTGACTGCAGTTCAGGGTATTTCGTCTCTGACAGCCGCCTCTTTTGCCCCCGCTCTGGAGTTCAATTACGATTTCTGGCCTTGGCCCAGCAGACTTATTTACCCCAATCATATGCACGTCCCATTTCATACAGCACTCACAAATAACAGACTGGTTAAGAGGGCGTGGGGGGGGGGAGAGTCTCTTACTGATGACCTCAGGATGACAAAATCACAAATTCATCCACCAACTGAACATCCATCATCCATCCATCAT
>JAFMOC010000310.1:0-130000 GCA_019802505.1 Corydoras sp. C115 | reverse complement strand
AGAGTGTGTGTGTGTGAGTGCGTGTGTGTCCAGTGATAGATTGGCGTCCTGTCCTGGGTGTATCTGCCCAGCGCCCGAAACGTTCTCCCCTGGATGGACATGCGACCCTAATAGAGGATAAAGCGGAAGATAATGGATGGATGGATTTTGAGTCCGGTAATGCGCACCTATACCCCCATGTCAACCACCCACAGCATCCAGACACCACGGCGATTGCCCCGTCGCCCCTCCGACATGTCATTCTTCCCCCGACGGGCCCCAAAAACGGTCGCCGGGCGAGAAATGCAAGTGAAAATTGTGGCGCGTGAACTTTGCATAAGCAATATCCAGGAAACTCAAAGAATATAATAACCCGCATTACAGGATGTGATGTATCGGGACCCGCAGCGGTGGCGGCGTCAAGCCGGATGCATTTACACAGCTGGATTATACGCACGGAGACATTAATATTTATGAAACCATTACGTCTTTTATCAACAGAGGGTGGGGTGGGCAGTGTGGTGGTGCTGTGGTGGTGTTGGTGGTGAGCTGCTCCAGTGCAGCCCTGTGAGCCTGCGAAGACGAGGGTAGGCATTTGTCACCGCACACGTTTCCACGCCTTGTTTCACCTTTAATACGTTAATATATATATATATATATATATATATATATATATATATATATATATATATATATATATAAATATATATAATTTTAATATAATATATTCATTCATTTATTATCTTCCGCTTTATCCTATATTAAGGTCGCGGGGGGGTTCCCCATGCCCATCCAGGGGAGAACGTTTCGGGCGCTGGGCAGATACACCCAGGACAGGGCGCCAATCTATCGCTGGACACACACTCACTCACACAGACACGCACACAAACACACTTTATATGGGGAAAATTGACTTGATCCATGTTTTTGGACTGTGGGAGGAAACCAGAGAACCCGGAGGAAACCCACGCAGACACGGGGAGAACATGGAAACTCCACCCAGATGGGAACTCGAACCCGGGAATCCCTAGTGCTGAGAGGCGAACGTGCTAACCACTAAGCCACCGTGCCGGCCTTAATGTAATATAATTTAATTATAATTATTATAATTAAGAATATTAATATATAATAATTATTATAATTATATCCATCCATTATCTTCCGCTTTATCCTACATATTAGGGTTGCAGGGGGGGGTCCCCCATGTCAGTCCGTCCAGGGAGAACGTTTCGGGCGCTGGGCAGGTACACCCAGTACAGGACGCCAATCTATCACTGGACACACATTCACACACACACACACACACACTCTATATGGGGCAATTTGGAGAATTCAGTTGACTCGATCCATGTTTTTGGACTGTGGGAGGAAACCGGAGAACCCGGAGGAAAACAACATGGACACAGGGAGAACATACAGACTCCACCCAGATTGGGATTCGAAACGGGAATCCCTAGTGCTGAGAAGAGAACATGCCAACCACTAAGCAACGTTATATATTATATATAATATATAATTATTACATATTATAATCATTAATATTCAATTAATCCATTATCCTCCGCTTTTATCCTCTACAAGGGTCGAGTGTGTGTGTGTGTGTGTGTGTGGGGGGGGGGGGTTCCATCCAGGGGAGAACGTTTCGGGTGCTGGGCAGATACACACAGCACAGGGGGGCAATCTATCACTGGACACACAGACACACTCTATATGGGGCAATTTGGAGCATTCAGTTGACCTTGGTCCATGTTTTTGGACTGTGGGAGGAAACCTGAGAACCTGGAGGAACACGGGGAGGACATGGACACTCCACACAGATTGGGAATCGAACCGAGAATCCCTAGCGCTGAGAGGAGAACATACCAAACCACTAAACCACTCTGCCACCCTAATTATTAATATAATTATTATAATATAATTATAGTTTTAATATAATCTTAATATAATATATATATATATATATATATATATATATATATATATATATATATATAAATATATATATATATATATATATATATATATATATATATATATATATATATATATATATAGGGCTTAAAACTTTGATAAGGCCCTTTATTTCGTTCCCGCTGCGATGCGGGGCGGCGGGCACTCGTTTTTTTTCTTTCTTTATGGTGGAGCACTGAGAAAAAAATGTATCCCAGCAGCCTCTGCTCGGCGAGCAGATACCACATGCCGAACACGGCCGGCGCGTCTGGCAGATAAGCATCAAATTGCTTTGTGAAAGGGCAGAATTCTGCGACGCATATTTTATACGCGACGGCGAGTGGAGATATTGGCCGTAAGTGTGTGTTTGGTTTTAAGGTCATACATACATAATGCCGCGGGAGGTGGAGGAACCGGCCTTTGGTTGACCCGCCGGCTCCGCGTTCACGCTGGCGTTCCCCACAGCGCTGCCCTGATTTCGGACAATTGATCGTCAGCAGCGGCTAATTTAATTAGAGCCGGAGTGGAGGGAGGGGGAGGAGGGAGGGGGGGACCGCCAAGGGGAGAAAGAATTAAATCATGAAAAATACCGTAGCATCCAATAAAGAGATGAGATCAATGGACTTATATCCATCCATCCATCCATTATCTTCCACTTCATCCTCTACTAGGGTCGCGGGGGGGGGGGGGGTCCCCATGCCCATCCAGGGGAGAACGTTTCAGGCGCTGGGCAGATACACCCAGGACAGGGGGCAATCTATCACTGGACACACATTCACTCACATAGACACACTCTATATGGGGCAATTTGGAGCATTCAATTGTCCTTGATGCATATTTTTGGAGAATGGCATGTTCTCTCAGCACTGGGGATTCCCGGTTCGAATCCTAATCTGGGTGGAGTTTCCATGTTCTTCCGGTGTCTGTGTGGGAAGATAATGGATGGACATGGGGAACCCCGCGACCCTAATAGAGGATAAAGTGGAAGATAGTGGATGGATGGACGGATTATTATGCCTCAACAGTCGCTGTTATCAGTTCATGACGTGACATGGTGGCGACATAGCGCACACGTCCTTGCGTAGGTGTGCACGCAGGGCGTTTAGAGGGAGCCCTCGGTGGGCGATTTACCGCACACGCGCGAGATGGATGGACTCGCTGACAGCGAGCAGATGCCCCAGTCTGATGAATTGCAGGGGCATTTGAAGTGGGAGGCCGACAACACTCAAAGGGCCGGCTGTTTCAACACACACACACACACACACACACACACACACACACACACACACACAAACACGCATACAGGTGGCAACCTCGCTCAGCAGTTGCATCTTGGGACATCATTGCCTCTGGCTACAGTCGGCCCACTAACGGAATCTCCAGCCATCTGTCAGAACTGACACTCATGAGCTCGAACTGTCAGTCGAACGGAACGATGGAGTCATCAAAGTTTCGTTCAAAGTCTTTCTCTAACAACCATGAAGGTGGATGAGTCCTCCGTCTCAGAACCCCGTCTCCACTTACTAAAAAATGCAATGAAATTCCTCATTTATTATTCAATTAAAGGTTATTTCTTACAGGAAAGATTCATTTGTCTTTGCAGGAGAACCTACCAAACCCACTGACGTACTCATAGCCCATCACTTTGTTCTAAACTATATACAAAAAAAAACTTATAGGTCGAACACCCTGCGCCAGACGCTGTCGGGATGCGCAGTCGCCCACCTGTGCAATTTAAATAGCAACGCTGTGGGTGAGTATAGCTCCCTGATGGGCGTGGCCATCTCAAAATGGGGCGTGTTCAGGTACATTTCTGGGACCGTACATAAGGTGCATCGTTATGCTCATTACTCTCTCAAACCCCTCCCACAGTCTTCCCGTCTTTTCCCGCAGTCTTTCACGCCTTCCTCCTGCATGGTTTAAATAGCAACATTGTGTGTGAGCATATCTCCCTGATGGGCGTGGCCATCTCTAAATGGCATATCTAAAGTGGTAGCGTAGTGATTGGCATGTTCAAATCCCCATCCGGGTGGAGTTTGCATGTGTTTGCATCTCCCCCTGTCCGTGTGGGTTTCCTCCGGGTTCTCCGCTATCCTCCCACAGTCCAAAAACCATGGATCAAGGTCAATTGAGTTCTCCAAATTGCCCCATATAGAGTGTGTCTGTGTGAGTGAATGTGTGTCCAGTGATAGATTGGCGTCCTGTCCTGGGTGTATCTGCCCAGCATCCAAAACGTCCTCCCCTGGATAGGCATGTGGAACCCCCCGCGACCCTAATAGAGGACAAAGCAGAAGATAATGGATGGATGGAATTTAATTATATGGCGCTTTTTACAATTAGTACATTAGTCACAAAGTAGCTTTATTATTTGGTGTCCTGACCTTAACGATGTGGACGACTACGCAACTCTAACGCCACCAGAACCGCCAATACCACCCTGAAGACGGAACACCGCCTGCAGGATCCGTAATACGGCAAGTCGCTTTCCCTGGTTTACGTAACGGAAACGGTTAAATCAGCATAACCCTCGTCGACAAACGCTCCGAGACCCAAACACGCGCCCCCACACTGCCACACATGCCAGCACACTCGCATGCACACTCGCAGGTGCGCGCTCGCATTGTCTCGGCGCTGCCGGCAGTTCGGGCTCGCCAAGGCGGGGAGGCATGCGCGCCGGCTTCCGGAGATTAGAACCAGACCGGAGTTATGGGAGAGATTGTATTAGCATAATGTGATGGAATAAATGCAGCACACACTAATAACACTAAAGCTACTCCGACCCGCCGCGGACACGCACTCTCACACACACACACAAACACACACACACACACGGATGCTGACGCGTGCATAAAAACTCGTAAGGTTAAACATACAGTTATGTTTTGTTTTCGGCCGCGACGCGGCGGAAGATTAAATTAGCATAACCTGCGTGAGTAAATACACCCACGCCATGCGTGATGTATGGGAGCACTTATCCGGCCTGATGGTTCTGCGGGTACCGACGCTAAAGCAGGAGGCCGACGAATCAGTTCCCGTTAATGCCTGTGCCGCCACCGTCGCCGCCCGCGGAACCCCACTGAGCCTGTGAAACGGATCACGGGGGAAAGTAACGCCGGTTTAATCCCTTTTAATTCCCTCATAGAAATACTCGTCAGAATCACGTTTCAAGAGGGAAAAGGCGGGGCAATTGAGAGCATTCCATACACCTTGAATCCATTAATTTGGACTGTAGGGGGAAAGGTTAGACGATATACAGCAGTCATGGACGAATGAGGGGGAGGGTCTTACGCAAGGGGCCACATTGGTAAGGTCCGAGTTCCGGGTTTTTGGACTGTGGGCGAATGAGGAGAACCCGGAGGAAACCCACAGGGACATGGGGAGGACATGCAATCTCCATCCAAAGCGCGAGTGCCAAGAGTCCCAAAGTGGATCCATTTCCGGGCACACTCACTTACACAGACACACACGCCAACACTCTATATGGGGCAATTTGGAGCATTTAAATCAACCTTGAATCCATGTTTTTAGACAGTGGGAGGAAACCGGCGAACCCGGAGGAAACCCACGTGGACACGGGAAGAACATGCTAAACTCTACCCAGAACGTGATGCCAAACTGAATACATCCACCATACATCCACCACTGTGTGAGACACTCACTCAGACAAACACACTCTATATGGGGCAATTTAGAGCATTCCATTTACCTTGATCCATGTTTTTGGACTGTGGGAGGAAACCAGAGAACCTGGAGGAAACCCACGTGGACACAGGGAGAACATGGAAACTCCACCCAGATTGGGATTTGAACCGGGAATCCCTAGCGCTGAGAGGAGAACATGCCAACCACTAAGCCACCGTGCCATCCTTATTTTTATTTCTGCGAGAAATATTGGATTGGAATCAGATTTCAGGAGCGAAAAGGCGCAAGGAATAAATAATGAATACGAGCGAGGAGCTCAGACGCTTAACGGCGACGCCGTCACCGGCAGGAGACTTTCATACGGCTGGATATCTACGTTTTGCTTTTATTCGTCTTTAATTAACGAGATTCGCAGATTCTCTTAACGACTCCGAAAGACATTCTGTATTTAATGATGATACACGGATCGACTTTACGGTGAGCATAGATATCCCTCATCTCCTTATGCTCTACTTAAACACTATCTCTATATATGGAACACACTCTATATGGGGCAATTTGGAGCATTCAGTTGCCCTTGATCCGTGTTTTTCGGCTGCGGGAAGAAACCGGAGATCCCGGAGGAAACCCACGTGGACCGGGGAGAACATGCCAACTCCACCCAGAGCGTGATGCCATTTCTGGGTACACAGACACACAAACGCACTCAATATGGGGCAATTAATGCATTCAATTGAATTTTAAACATGTTTTTAGACTGTGGGAGGAAACCAACATGGACATGGGGAGACCCACACAGACATGGGGAGAACATGCCAACTCCACCCAGAGCGTGATGCCAAAGTGGATCCATTTCTGGGAACACTAACTTACACAGACACACAGACACACTATATATGGGGCAATTTAGAGCATTCAATTTATCTTGAATCCATGTTTTTCAGGACTGTGGAAGGAAACCGGAGGAGGAAGCCCATGCGGACACTGGGAGAACATGCAAACTCCACCCAACGCGTGATGCCAAACTAGATCCATTTCTGGACACACTCACTTACACAGACACACACGCCAACACTATGTATGGGGCAATTTAGAGCATTCAATTGCCCTTGATCCATGTTTTTGGACTATGGGAGGAAACCGGAGAACCGGGAGGAAACCCACGCAGACACGGGGAGAACATGGAAGCTCCACCCAGATCATGATGCCAAACTGGATCCATTTCTGGGCACCCTCACTCATGTCGAGCATGTTCTCCCCGCCTCCGCGTGGGTTTCCTCCGGGTTCTCCAGTTTCCTCCCACAGTTCAAAAACATGGATTCAAGGTAAATCCAGTGTTCTAAATTGCCCCATATATGGTGTGGCAGTGAGTGTGCTCAGCGATGGAATGGCGCCCTGCCCGGTGCCCAAAACGTTCTCCACTGGATGGGTATGGGTAGGGGCATGGACATGGGTATGGGCATAGGGGACCCCCCCGCAACATGATTTAAGGATTAGGGGAGGATAATAAATTAGAACCTAGATGAAATGCCATGCCATCCTTCCTCCTCAATCTGAACCCTCGCTGTTCTGAGCGACCTGGCAGGTCGTGTTTTCGGTTCTCCACCAAACACGGCGCCGTGGCATGGATTTCAGCCTCAAGCTTGTGTGTCCCGTGTTCTAGAGTTGATTTTGAGCTTTAGCACTCTGTGATCCTGTTCTCTTCGCTCGTCTGAATTCCCGCATCCCGCACCAAGCACTAAGCTTGAAATGTCCCATCGTGAGACGAATCAAAACTCCGCCGTAGCAGTCATCGAGTGCTGCCTACATGTTCCACGAATGAGGAGGGTCCGTCCCGGTCCTCAGTTCCCTGATAGGACGTTATTTCCGTCCGTCTCCTGAGCTGGATGGCGCGGCGCCGCTGCACTCTGCACTGCGAGGTTCTAATGCACTCCACCTGCCGCAGAGCCATTTGCTCACATAATTCATAGAGCTGCGGCAGTGAAGAACCCCACCTGGACGCCCCAGACGCTCATTCTCCTGAAGAACTGCAGCCTTGCACTTTCATTTAAAAACGGCCAATAACGTGGCCTGGAAAACTCAGACGGCCGGGATAGGACTGCTAGTTTATTTTTATCGTCCTTTTGTGAAGCAGAAGCAATAAAGATAATAATGTTGACGTCAAAATAATAAAAATGAGGCGTTTAAAAGAAGGTTTCTGTCAAGTGGCGGGAAGAAGGCAACCATTAAAAAAAAAAAAAAAAAAAAAAAAAAAAAAAAACGACAAATGAAATGATAAAGTAACCAACATCCTAAACAACAAACTAAACAACAAACCAAACAACAAAACATATAAGACAACAAACGAAACGACAAATAAAACAATAAGCCGAACGATAAGACGACAATATAAACTAGAAACTAAACAAACTAAACAACAAACAAAATGACAAACCAAACAACAAAACAAACAAGACAACAAATGAAACGACAAATAAAACGATAAGACGAACGATAAGACGACAAACTAAACAAGAAACTAAACAAACTAATCAACAAACTAAACAACTAAATAAATAGCAAGCAAAACAACAAATAAAACGATAAGCTGAACAACTAATAAAGATAAAACAAAAGAAACAACAAACAAAACGACAAATAAAACTATAAACTCATCAACAAGCTAAATGCCAAATCAAACAACAAAATAAACAAAACAACAAAACTAAACAACAGATAATATGACAAAACGAAACTACAAATAAAACGATAAGCTGAACAACTAATAAAAAGAAAAAGAAAACAAGCAAAACAAAAAACAAAATGACAAATGAGACGACAAACTAAACAACAAACAAAACGACAAACCAAATTGCTAAAGAAAAAAAAAAACAACAACAAACTAAACAACAAATAAACAACATACGAAATGACAAATAGAACGACAAACCGAACAACTGAAACAAATACACGACAAACGAAATGACAAATAAGACAACAGTAAATCGACTAAGGAAACAACAAACGATACAATAAACTAAACAACAAACGAATCCTCCGGGTTCTCCGGTTTCCTCCCACAGTCCAAAATCATGGATTCATGGAGAATTGAATTCTCCAAATTGCCCCATATAGAGTGTGTGTGCGTCTGTGTGAGTGAGTGTGTGTATACCCAGTGATAGATTGGGGTCCTGTCCTGGGTGTATCTGCCCAGCGCCCCAAACGTTCTCCCCTGGATGGGCATGAGGAACCTCCCCCCCCTTCAACCGTAATTGAGGATAAAGCAGAAGATAATGGATGGATGGATGGTTTCTGCAGACGTTCTGCCCGGTCACATCGACGTTCTCCCACCTTTAGACTCAACCACGGACCAGATTCTGGGTTCAGCCGGAGTAATGTGATCATGGAGGGTTCAGACTCGAGGGTTCTCGCTGTTCCGTCTGAAGCTCTCTCAGGTAAAAAGTTGGGTTCTTCAGATTCCCTTTAATAGCTTTATGAACGGATGAACTGTGAGACGATGAGATTAGACACACCGTCCGAGTTTAATTAAATCCCCCAGCATTCCCTCATCAGCAGGCGCACTCTCCCCGCCGCCGCAGCCGCTCTTCCGCGAGCCCCATTAAAAGCCTCGGCTCGGTTGAAGCTGGCACGTGGCTGTCTGTTTACGGTTCCATCAATTACCTCTATCTACCTGGCTAATGAGTGGAACGTGGAGCGACGGGAACACGGGCCGGGCGGGCGGCTCCATAATTAAACCCTCTTTGTGCCGGGCTGCAGAGTGTTCCCGGCTCCGTGGGGGCATTGTGGATGCCACGCGCTAATGTGGCACGTTGCGTGAGCATCAGCACATGGCGCCGGTCCCCGAAGTACCCTCACCCATCTGCGATTATATTTATATACACTTTATTAAAGTAATCAGTTCGGCGGCACGTTTTTATTCCAAAACTATTTTAGAACCTTCATAAGATCCCGTCTGTGGGGTCAGTCGGCAATGTGGTGGGGGGCAGGGGAGGTTGTTCCTCATGCCCATCCAGGGGAGAACATTTCGGGCGCTGGGCTGGGCGTCTATATATCTAGACACACACTCACTCACACAGATACATACACATTCTATATGGGGCAATTTGGAGCACTCAAATTCACCTTGAATCCATGTTTTTGGACTGGGGAGCAAACCGGAGAACGCTTAGGAATCCCACAGGGACACGGGGAGAACATGCAAACTCCACCCAGATTAGGATTCGAGCCTGAATCCCCAGCACTGAGAGGAGAACATACCAACCACTAAGCCACCATTTAACCCTGACTAGGATCCATTCTGCTGAATACAGAGTATTGTGTGTTCCTTTATTATCTTCTGCTTTATCCTGTACTGGGGGGGCAGGGTGGGCGGGGGGGGCGTCCCCATGCACATCCAGGGGAGAACGTTTTGGGTGCTGGGCAGATACACCCAGGACAGGGGGGGCAATCTATCACTGTGCTCATTCACACTTACAATGACACACACATACATACTTTATATGGGGCAATTTAGGGCATTCATTTGACCTTGAATCCATGTTTTTAGACTGTGGGAGGAAACCGGAGAACCCGGAAACCCAAGCGGCCACGGGGAGAACATGCAATTTCCACCCAGATTGGGATTCAAACCGGAAATCCCCAGCGCTGAGAGGAGAACATGCCAACCAGTAAAATCTTACGGGAATGGAGCCAGGAAGCCGAGGTCTGCGTATTCAAGGGTTATTAACGGTAGCGGAACATTAGAACGTAATCCTGATGCAGGTCTGAAAAAGGAATGAGAACGAAATGAGGTAACGGGCGGCATGGTGATTAGCATGTTCTCCTCTGAGCACTGGCGATTTCAGGTTTGAATACAGATCTGGGTGGAGTCTCCATGTTCTCCCCCTGTCCCCATAGGTTTCCTCCGTGTTCTCCGGGTTTCCTCGCATAGTCCAAAAACATGGATTCAAAGTGAAATTGAATGCTCTCAATTGCCTCATATACAGTTTGTTTTTCGTATGTGAGTGTATCTAGTGATAGTTTGCGCCCATTGCCTGATACGTTCTCTCCTGGATGGGCATAGGGGAACCCCCCCACCCCCCCAAGACCCTTGTAGATAAATAAGCCAAAGATAATGACTAAATTAAAGGAAGGTAACGAAGGCAAATAGCTAATTAACCTCAAACAAATCGAGGACGAGGAAACGTGAAGAAAGAACATTGGGCGTGTCCTACAGGAGTAAGCAATATTTGGTCGGTGGAACGTTAAGTTGGCCATAAAACGTCCCTCAATAAACCTCAGTAATGTTATTGCTGGTTCTCCTGGTTCTCCGGGCTCACGATGGCGTTGATCAGCGTCACCTGAAGCCTCACTAGGAACGTCAGCGAGCTGAAGAACTTCCTGAATAATTAATTTAATTTAATTGTGTAATGGACGTTGTTTAAAAGCACGCTCGTGTTCACGACGTCTTGACGTCGGCAGTGTTTAAAAAGCCTCTCAGATTATCCGCGGGTCACCCGGATCGGTGGGGGGGGGGGGGGGGGGGGGGGGGCGGGTGTCGGTGACACTTTATTGGGATTAATAACTAATTAGTTATCGCTAATGACTTCGAAAAATGGTTTATTGATGAAATTAATGGTTTATTTATTTGAAACTAATGGTTCCGGAGCCTCGTTGTGAGAGCGAGGGTTCCAACATCAGCATCCGAGCTCAGAACCAATCAGCGCAACCATCTGCACAGAGTTGGAGTGTGCTGCTGATGATGATTACGCTCGTTATGACTGCAACAACAAAAATCAATTAAAAATACAAAAAAGGTCGTACGCGAGAATCTGATTGGACTGTCTTGGGCTTTGAAGGTCAATAAGGTAAAGTTCTATGACCGCTTTGGAATTTAGAACATCCCAATGATTCAGGTGGACGGTCCATATGTTAGAACGATG
Organism: Corydoras sp. C115; assembly: GCA_019802505.1. Classification (NCBI taxonomy): domain Eukaryota; kingdom Metazoa; phylum Chordata; class Actinopteri; order Siluriformes; family Callichthyidae; genus Corydoras; species Corydoras sp. C115. The sequence goes on along the minus strand of JAFMOC010000310.1, from coordinate 118,508 downwards.
TCTCGTGCTCTCTAAACCACTATTTCACAATTTGAGCCTGATGATTCTGTGTCATCCCTGCTGGAAGAAATTGACGGTTCCATATCTTCATATCTTCATATCTTCAGCTGACATTGCTGATCCCAAACCTGACCAACTGCAATAGGGCAACCACACCAACCAATTTCCCAGCACCCCGAGCTGGCCTGGGGCCACAGACAACCACTAGTTATGAATTGTGAAGGTCAATAAAGTAAAGTTTGATGACAGCATTGGAGTTTAGAACATCCCAAAGATTCAGATCTGTACTCTGTGGTGGACGACCCACGTGTTAGAACGGTATCTCATGCTCCCTGAACCACTCTTTTACAATTTGAGCCTGATGAATCACGGTGCCTGATGATTCTGTGACATCCTTGTTGGAAGAACCTGATGGTTCCGTATCTTCAGATTGTCAGCTGACCTCATGACGTTGCTGATCCCAAACCCGACCAACTGCCACAGGACAGCCACACCGACCAATTGCCCAGGGCCCCAAGCTGGCCCTCTGTGTTCATGCCCCTATATATTTTGGGAAGGTCAATAAAATAAAGTGCTACGACAGATCTTGAAATCTAGAACATCCCAAAGATTTGGATCTGCGATGGACGATCCATGTGTTAGAACGATATCTCATGCTCCCTGAACCACTCTCACAATTTGAGCCTGATGAATCATGGCCTCTTAGAATCTGTCATCCTTGTTGGAAGAACCTGATGATTCCGTATCTTCAGATCGTCAGTTGACCTCATGACGTTGCTGATCCCAGACCTGACCAACTGCTAAAGGGCAAACACACCCGACCAATTGCCCAGCGCCCCAACCACCACTCATGAATTAAATGAGATGGCAATCTGTGTGAGGGTCCCTCTAAATTCAATGAAGGTCAATAGAGTGACCCTCGTCCTTTAGAACCCGTCTTTAATGATTCCAATGGTATGTTTTGAAACCCGGGCGATCGTTCCGTCCATTCCGTCTTCGGGACATTAGAGCGATTACGGGTCAATAGGAGTTCAGCGGGAGCGCCGGAATCACCCCTGACTGATCACTCCTCAGATAAACGGGACATCTGTAGTTATTACCGGACGCGCCGATACTTTCGACCCGTAATCTCGTCACGACACTCTGACGCTCTGTCGCCGCCTCGGACCGGTGCCGCCGACGCGATTATAAAGATATCCAAACACAGCTTCCCCTGCTGCCAGGGCGCAATAACTTTACGCTATCGATCTTCTGCAATACGAGGCGCGCTCGCGGAAAGCCGATCGTACTTTAAATTCATTGCGCATCGTGCATTCTCCAAGGCCTGCCAGGTGTCGACTCGGAAACGGGCCGTATGCTAATGTCCACGTCGTTGGCACGCTCGCACCGGGTGCCACGCGGAATGTAAAGCGCCGCGACCATCCGGCCGTAGAACGCTGTGCAAGCAACGATTTTCCATCCGTCGCTCCATCCGTCACTAATTCACCGAACCCGCCGCCGTTCGGGTGGTCCATCATGGGCGTCGTCGGCGATGACAAATCAGACACTTTGTCATTGTAGCACCTGATTATCGACGCCACGCGGTCACATGACCGTCACGTTATCTTCCACTTCCCTATTAGGGTCGTAGGTGGGGGGGGGGGGGGGTTTCCCCATGCACATCCAGGGGAGAACGTTTCGGGCGCTGGGCAGATAGACCCAGGAAGGCGGGCAATCTATCACTGGACACACACTCACTCACACAGGCATACTCTATATGGGGCAATTTGGAGCATTCAATTCACCTTGAATCCATGATTTTTGGACTAGCACCCGTTGATCGATGCCATGCGGTCACATAACCTCCAAGTTATCTTAAGCTTAATCCTATACTAGGGTCATAGGCGGGGAGGGGGGGGGGTCCCCATGCCCATCCAGGGGAGAACGTTTTGGATGCTAGACAGATACACCCAGGACAGGGGGGCAATCTATCGCTGGACACACACTCACTCACACAAACACACACACTCTATATGGGCCGATTTGGCGCATTCAATTGACCTTGAACCTCTGATTCCACCTCCACAAGGTGGCGCAGTAAGGCGGCGGCGTGTACAGTGAATGGATACATAACACACACCTGCACCACCACGCTGGGAACCCTGGGTTCCGAGCATCAGAGCAACGGAGAACCCAGGACGGCAGCGTGTGGTCGTAGAACCAGGCCGCGCATCCATACGAGAGGTGGAGCAGGTACGATGGACACAAACAGGGCTCTGTGTTCAAATGATGATGATGATGATGATGTCATGGCCCTCATTTGCATAAACGCATATTGGAATCACGTCACCTGACCGTTGGTTACATTCATTTAGGCGAGAGGTCTAAGCCCCTCCCTCTTTCTCCTCCTCCTTCTCCACCCGGTTCTCCCGGTTCTCTGGCATCCCGCCCTACAGCCAGCGTGATTTACAATCGAGGATCTTTGATTCATCCATGCGTTTAATGAAATGCGCCGCGGAAGCCTCATCAGTTTGCATTAGGAGGCTTTTTGCCTCCACCGGTTCTCCGTCGGTTCTCCACTCTCTCACTCAGGGTTCTCCCGCATTCATTACAGCACTCCGCTAATGTGCATTAATGATGTAGGTGTGCGCACGGGGGACGCCGGCCTCAGCGACCTTGTCCTGACATCCCAGACACCCACAGCCGGTCGCGTCATATTAATATGCAAATGTTTGGACACGCCCCCTTTTTTAAAGATCCCTGGTTCCAAAACACATCTGGTCCACATCTGGCAGTGCTACTTACACATGTTACATGTTAATGCATGATGCTCCACCCTAATCAGGTGCATACGTGACCCACAACCAAGAGTGGCATGCTTAGGCAGTAAGGGGGACCATGGCCCACAGGGTCCAAAACACATCTGGTAGAGATCCAGCAGTGCAACGTACCTATGAGACACATCTGGCGGATATGAGGCACAAATCTGGTGCAGACACGGCCCACATCTTGCAACCAGGTGCGACCTGCTTATGCAGCGAGGGGGCCAATGGAAAACATGGCACAAGGGCCGGACCAAGGCCCACAGGATTCAAAACACAACAGGTCCACATCTGGCCGTGCTACCTACAAGACACTTTTGGCTGACGCCAAGCCCTAATCTGGTGCATATGCGGCCCACAACAAAGGGGCCAAGAGAAAACATGGCATGTGGGCCGGACCATGGCCCCCAGGCTCCGAAACACATCTGGTCCACATCTGGCAGTGCTACAGACATATGACTCATACGAGGCGCTATTCTGGTGCAGGCCCGTCCCGCGCCCCTCATTCTGCGACGGCCCATGGGCCGGATGAACACAAGGGCCTGATCTGGGCCAGAATCGTTTTTCTACATGGTGCAGCCTCTACTAAAGAGGCCAGTATGCGTGATTCACTTGTAAACACGCCAAAGAGATCAGCATTCTGTAAATTGTCAATCATCATGCCATTTTTTTTTTTCTTCCGAAGGCTCTCAAGCAGCAAGACGGCCTCGCAATCTTCGCCGAATCCGCAGCAGCCGACTGGCTGCCACGTACGATGATTAAGCGGTGAGATTAGGGCGAAGGGGAAATCATTTATAATCCAATTACGGCCTTAATGTTTGTAATCATTCCTACTATTTTTGCATGAGTAATCACCCCCCCCCCCCCACCGCAGGACACTCGTACGGACTGCTCCGGTTGTCGTCGAGTTCGCCAAACGATGCAGATTCACGGAATCTTACACACCATGAATTATTTTATATTAGGGATTCGCCGCACATCAAGGGGTCAAAGGTCAAGCTTGGTCATCACATGCAGAGTTATAGGCAGTGAGATTCTTGTACGCCCACCAGGAGAAGGCACTATCGTTAGAAATAGGCAGGAAATGTGATACATGTGATACCATGCTTTAATAAGCACATGGTCCAGGGCCTGATAAAAACACACCATTGAGGACACAAGCGAATACAAACGTAAAGATGTAAGGATGAGAAGCTGTAGGGGAGTTTCCAAGAGGGGTCAGAAAGAAGTGGGCAGGGCAGGTGATCAGTACTTTATCCTCTATTAGGGTCGCGTGGGGTTCCCATGCCCATCCAGGGGAGAGCGTCTCGGGCACTGGGCAGATACACCCAGGACAGGGGGACAATCTATCACTGGACACACACTCACTCACACACACACACACACACACACACACACACACTGTATGGGGTAATTTGGAGAATCCAATTGACCTTGATCCGTTTTTGGACTGTGGGAGGAACTCTTCGGACATTTTTGGCTGATACCCAGCCTTAATCTGGTGCATATGCGGCCCACAACAAGGGGGCCAATGGAAAACATGGCACATGGGCCGGACCATGGCCCACAGGATCCAAAACACAAACGCACGATCCGCCAATTCGTCCAGGCGTCCGTCGTGCCGTCCGGGCAAGCTGCTTCTCCCGAAACCGCGACTTCTTGTCGAGAAGACGGTGTCAGTCGCGTTGAGAGACCATTTAATTAGTTCCGTATTTACGTTTCGCAGATCAGACTTTAAAGTCGCTTGAAAGGCAGGTGAGCAGCCGACCTGTCCTGCTCTGCTTTGAAGTCTTCTCTCCTCTCAGACTCATAAAGGTTCTGATAATTAGCTTATTAGTGGAATGAGGGAAACTTCAGACTCTGAAGGTCGGCGGGTTCCCGAGACGGAGGAGAAGAACGCGAGGACCAAACAGGAACGGAACCGCTTTGGCTAAATTAGTGGTAATTATTTTGACGAAGGTGATAAAGTGACTGTGGCGGGACGCCCCCCGAGGGACAGAGCACGGCGGCACCCTGGAACGAAACGAGGGGTTTAAATGTAGGTTTAAAATATCCTGAATTCTTTGAACCTCACGTTTAAAGAAAGATTTATTATGTTTAATTTACGAACAGATCCTGGTTCGTGGGTGGCACGGGGGCTTAGTGGTTGGCATGTTCTCCTCTCAGCGCTGGGGATTCCCAGTTCGAATCCCAATCTGGGTGGAGTTTCCATGTTCTTGCAAAAAATGGGTTCAAAGTTAAATTGAATGCTCTGAATTGCCCCATATAGAGTGTGTTTAAGTGATTGCCCCCCCTGTTTTGGGTACATCTGCCCACCACCCGAAACTTTTCTCCCGTGGATGGGCATGGGGAACCCCCCCTGGCAACCCTAGTATAGGAAAAAGCGGAAGGAACCCACAGTAGTCTGGATTCAGCAGAATGGATCCTAATCAGGGTGACACCATGGTGTAGTGGTTGGCATGTTCTCCTCTCAGTGCTAAGGATTCCCGGGGCAATCTATCACTGGATACACACTCACACTCTATATGGGGCAATTTGGAGAATTCAATTGACCTTTATCCATGTTTTTGGACTGTGGGAGGAAACCAGAGAACCCGGAGGACACCCACGTGGACACGGGGAGGACATAGAGACTCCACAGATTGGGATTTATATGTACATCCATCCATCATTTTCCACTTTATCCTCTACTAAGGTGGTGGGAGGGGGTTCCCCATGCCCATCCTGGGGAGAACGTTTCGGGCGCTGGGCAGATACACCCAGGACAGGATGCCAATCCATCACTGGACACACACTCACTCACACAGACACACTCTATATGGGGCAATTTGGAGAATTCAATTGACTTGATCCATCTTTTTTGACTGTGGGAGGAAACCGGTGAACCCGGAGGAAACAAACCCACGAGGACACGGGGAGAACATGCAAACTCCACCCAGATTGGGATTTGAACCGGGAATCCCTAGCGCTGAGAGCAGAACATGTCAACTACTAAGTCACCGTGCCACCAAATATATATATATATATATATATATATATATATATATATATATATATATATATATATACAGTGGGTTGCAAAAGTATTCATACCCCTTGAACTTTTCCATATTTTGTCACATTACAACCACAAACATAAATATATTTCACTGGAATTTAATGTGAAAGACCAACACAAAGTGGTATACAGTTGTGAAGTGGAAGGAAAATTATACATGAATCAACATTTTTTTTACAAATAAAAAACTGAAAAGTGCGACGTGCAAAAGTATTCAGCCCCCCTGAGTCAATACTTTGTGGAGCCACCTTTTGCTGCAATTACAGCTGCAAGTCTTTTAGGGTATGTCTCCACCAGCTTTGCACATCTAGTGACTGAAATTCTTGCCCATTCCTCCTTGCAAAACAGCTCAAGCTCAGTCAGATTGGATGGAGAGCGTTTGTGAACAGCAGTTTTGAGATCTTGCCACAAATTCTCAATTGGGTTTAGGTCTGGACTTTGACTGGGCCATTCTAACACATGAACATCCTTTTTTTTAAACCACTCCATTGTAGCTCTGGCTTTATGTTTATGGTCGTTGTCCTGCTGGAAGGTGAACCTCCGCCCCAGTCTCAAATCTTTTGCTGACTCCAACAGGTTTTCTTCCAAGATTGCCCTGTATTTGGCTCCATCCATCTTCCCATCAACTTTGACCAACTTCCCGGTCCCTGCTGAAGAGAAGCACCCCCAGAGCATGATGCTGCCACCACCATATTTGACAGTGGGGATGGTGTTTTCAGAGTGATGTGCAGTGTTATTTCTCCGCCACACATAGCGTTTTGCATTGTGGCCAAAAAGTTCAATTTTGGTCTCGTCTGACCAAAGCACCTTCTTCCACATGTTTGCTGTGTCCTCAACATGGCTTCTGGCAAACTGCAAACGGGACTTCTTATGGTTTTCTTTTAACAATGGCTTTCTCCTTGCCACTCTTCCATAAAGACCACATTTGTGTAGTGCACGACTAATTGTTGTCCTGTGGACAGTTTCCCCCACCTGAGCTGTGGCTCTCTGCATTTCATCCAGAGTCACCATGGGCCTCTTGGCTGCCTCTCTGATCAGTGATCTCCTTGTTCGGCCTGTAAGTTTAGGTGGACGGCCTTGTCTTGGCAGGTTTACTGTGGTGCCATACTCTTTCCATTTCCGGATGATGGATTGAACAGTGCTCCGTGAGATGTTCAAAGCTTTGGAAATCTTTTTATAATCTAAGCCTGCTTTAAACTTCTCCAAAACCATATTCCTAACCTGTCTGGTGTGTTCTTTGGACTTCATGATGCTGTTTGCTCCCCAATATTCTCTTAACCAACATCTGAGGCCGTCACGGAGCAGCTGTATTTGTACTGAGATTAGATTACACACAGGTGGACCCTTTTGAGTCATTAGCACTCATCAGGCAACTTCTAAATGCAATTGGTTGCACTCAGGGAAAAGGGGGCTGAATACTTTTGCACGTCGCACTTTTCAGTTTTTTATTTGTAAAAAAAATGTTGATTCATGTATAATTTTCCTTCCACTTCACAATTGTATACCACTAGGGCTGCAACTAACGATTATTTTGATAATCGATTAATCGGCCGATTATTTTTCCGATTAATCGATTAATCGGATAAATATTAAAAAAAAAATTCCATGTCTTTGCATTTACATTTAATCATTTAAAAGACGCTTTTATCCAAAGCGACTTACAAATGAGAACATTACATGTCAGTAGTTATGAAGAAAACCAACTACACTGTACAATTATTAAGCAGGTCAATAAATGTCTGGTTTTATTTACAGTAGGAGTTTAAGGCATCCAAGTAGCCCAAAGAGCAATTAAACACAAATCTCACATACACACTGACAATATGTAGCACAGTGTGAAAAAAAATACTAAATTACACAAATTTGAGTCTCTCTAATATGTTACTTAATTCTCCTTTAAATGCAACTAATTCAACCTCACTCCCATAGTGTGCAGTGTCTTCACTCATATTTTATCAAATAATGTGTACCTTGATCATTAATTAGCACCTTTGTGTACAAGTTGTATGTATTTATAAAAGCATATTTAAACACTTATTAAGCTGTTTTGGGGGGGGGGGGGGTTCAGTAAAATTATTCTATAGTGTAGTATTATATATAGTATGTTTGTGTTTAAACATACTATTATAGTACACTTAATTCCAAATACTGTCTGTTCTGTAGCCTATTGGAAAAAAAATTAACAAATGAACTAATTAACAACCAGCTATTGAAAAAAATAAATTAACAAATTAGCCAATGAACAAAAAAAATACGTCTTGTGTGAAAAGTCGACCCGGTTTGAAAGCGCGTGCGGGGGCTCGCTTTTGTAAACAGACTTGCGCTTTAAACTTGCGAGTTGCTTGCGGACTCACACGCAGCTCAGACTCAGTGCGCAGTGTCCCAGTGCCGGGACATTTAATGATCCAATGAAGGTCATTTCAAAAACCAGGACATTTTCCTCACTTTAAAAAAACCCGGGAAAGGACGTGAAATACGGACATGTCCCGGGAACTGCGGACATATTCGTATAACGGACATACTCCGTTATCATGTATCATCTCCGTGCAGCACAGTTCATGTTCGCAGAGCTTCAGAGTGAGCTCCTCGGTGAGGTGGAATCATCAGGTGAAGCTCCCGCAGTTTGGATTTAAACCGGAGCTTTTTTTAGTGTTGGCTGTGTCTCAATTGTAAGATTTATCACCTTGTTTTGCAGACTCCGCCTCGTTCTGTTCAACCCGCTATTTGTTTCCAGCGTTATTAAAGCGCTGCAGGTGACGCAAGCGGTCACGACATCACGAGTAACGCGGAAATAGTGCAACCCAACGAATCGATAATGGAAATTCATTATCGATACTTTGGATAATCGATTTTTATCGATTTTATCGATTCGTTGTTGCAGCCCTATATACCACTTTGTGTTGGTCTTTCACATTAAATTCCAGTGAAATATATTTATGTTTGTGTTTGTAATGTGACAAAATATGGAAAAGTTCAAGGGGTATGAATACTTTTGCAACCCACTGTGTATATATATATATATATATATATATATATATATATATATATATATATATATATATATACATACACATCCATCCATTATCTTCCACTTTATCCTTTACTAGGTTCCTCACCCTGGTCCCTCATCCCGAGTTCCTCATCCCGGTTCCTCACCCTGGTCTCTCACCCCGGTCCCTCATCCCAGTTCCTCATCCCGGGTTCCTCATCCCGGTTGCTTATCCTGGTCCCTCACCCCGGTTCCTCACCCCAGTCCCTTATCCCAGTTCCTCATCCCGGGTCCCTCATCCCAGTTCCTCATCCCGGTTCCTTATCCTGGTCCCTCACCCCCGTTTCTTATCCCAGTTCCTCATCCCAGTTCCTCAGCCCGGTTCCTCAGCCCGGTTCCTCAGCCCGGTTCCTCCAGTTCAGACGGACCGAGACGTTATACGCGTCCAGGATGCAACACACATGCGTAAGACGCAAAAGGTCGCAGGCTGTTCCGGCCGGTCTCCCTCGCCATCGCGCTCTTGTTCACACGTCCACACACACTTGTTCATTCGCTAACACACAGGCAACCTACACACAACCGACTCCGTCCGACACACTCGGCCCGCTGTATCTCCGCTCCGTCACTCGCTTCTCATTAGAACGCTGCCTTTTCTTAAACCACACACACACACACACACACACACACACACACACACATCTCGTTATGTCAGAGGCTCGAAACGCAGTCATGCGTGACCTTTCGCAAACTTCACCCCGACTAACGGCGGCTTAAACGAACGGACTCGTCCTCCCGCCGTACGATCTGCAAACTCTCCCCGATTAATTAGCGCCTCGTCTCGCCTCGTCTCGTCTCGTCTCGTGCCCCCTAACTGCCGCCTCTGCGTATCAGAGATCTGAGCGCGACTGTTCCCTTTGATCCCGCCGTCGCGGCAGCGCGCCGGCTTTCAGATCTGTATTTAACGCGTTAATAACTTTAAGATCAAATCCGAGTCATTTATTTATTTATATTTTTACAATCGGACGTCGTCACAAAGCAGCTTCACAATTAGTAGCGGGGCGTGGCGCTGAATGAGGCTGTTCCGGGGAGCCCTCGCAACTAAGTACCCTGCTGGATCTGCCCCGTTTCTGCTGCTCTAGTCACATGATGCACTGTGTCAATGAAGCTCTACTTAATTAATTAATTAATGAGCTTTATGAGCTCTAACTTGCTTTTGAGGTGTTGCCTCATTTCCTGGAGGTGTGGTCAGCTCTTCATCATGGTTCTACGATGATTACTGGACAGAACCTGGATTCCTATTGGACCAGCGGTCCTGCAGGATGCCCTCAATTGACTTAAATACGGGTCACATGATCACCACACGATCTGTACATGGCTGTCCTACACTGTTGATGCTGCCCCCCCGCTCAAGGACAATGAGTCCCCCACTGAGCCTTGGTCCTCACAAGGTTTCTTCCTTAAAATAACAACATAACAGGGAGTTTTGTCTTGCCGCTGTCTCTTGGTCTTGCTCTTTGGGGGTTTAAAGGCTTATAACACTGTAAAGTTCAAGTTCCCATAATGCATCCTAGTACCATGGGTTTTCAAGGTAAGTGACCCACGTGAACATAATCAGACCTCCACTCTCTTCCAATTATCCACGGTCCAGTTCTGATGTCCATTGTTGGTGCTTTCAGCACTGAACTTGGGGTCAGCATTGGAACCCTGACTGCTCTGTGTCTGTGCAGCTCCAGCCATTAGAACCACCCTCAGCTCCGTCCAGCCTCCACACCCCACATGCACCAATGATACCATCGCCGGTTCCCCACTGGACCCCTTTTGATAAACACCGCCCCCTATCGACCAGAAAACCCCATTGGAGATGTTCCAGTTTTCCAACATCAGTGTGGTCCTCGTCTCTCACCAACATCCTCACCTCTCCACTTCAGCTTCCATCATCAAACTTTCACCAACTGCCGAATATAACATCCACCCACCAGCAGGTGGCGTGACGGAGAGATGATGGGTGTTAATCACGTCAGCTGTCACTGATCTTGATCTTAAACCCGGTCGGTGTATTTATACTCCGGAACTCATGAACCTGCTAATGGAGATAAATTGCCTTCCAGACGTTCTGACAGCTCGGCGGTGAGATTATAACGTATTAATAAAAATACCGCGCAGGTCCTCCGACCTTTAAATGTGTTGTTTAACTGTTTATCAGAACATCCGACATTCCAACCAGCGATCCGTGACTCGCGGCAAACGAACATCAGACGATGAGCAACGCTGATACGATGCTCCATATGTGGACCGTCCCCACATTTTTAACTGTCCCACCTGCTACGGGTTACAAGACGTGGAGATCAAACTCACAGGATGAGGGCCAAAGTGGTTCCTGTGTTGGTCGTTTAAATAGCAACCCTTCGTGCGAATATATCTCTCCGATGGGCGTGGTCTTCTCTAAATGGGGTGTGTTCAGGTACATTTCTGGGACCCTACATAAGGCGTGTCATGATTCTTATTACTATCTATGGCAACCCACCAACAGTCTATAGTCCCGCCTTCCTCCTGTGTGGTTTAAATAGCAATGCTGCGTGTGAATATATCTCTCTGATGGATGTGGCCATCTTTAAATGGGGGCGTGTTCAGAGTCGCAGGGGGGGGGTTCCCCATGCCCACCCAGGGGAGAACTTTTCAGGCACTGGGCAGATACACCCAGGACAAGGGGAAGGGGGGGCAATCTATCACTGGACACAAAATCACTCTCTCTATATGGGGCAATTGACCTTGAATCCATGTTTTTGGACTGTGGGAGGAAACCGGAAACCCACACAGACACGGGGAGAACATGGAAACTCCACCCAGATTGGGGTTCAAACCTGGAATCCCCAGCACTGAGAGCAGAACACGCCAACCACTAAGTGAAAAAAAACGGCGTGAGTTCTACAAGAACCCATTGAAGTTCATCTCCGTTCTCGATTCTTCAGTTCTCGATTCCTATTCATGGACGGAGTTGAGAACAGGCCCTTGCAACACCCTCTGCACCCCCGCGGCGACGATGCCACCACCTAATGAGGCGCCGGCGTTTAGGACGGGCGCGAAGAGGGATCGCTAGCATTAACGCCGAGGACACTAATTACATGCAGAAGCCCTGGCTCCGTCCCGCGTGCCCAGCGTCCCCCCGCGTCCAACCTGAGTCTCAGCTGGAGAGACGGAGCACGTCGTCTATAGTAATCACGCCCTGATGTCGGCCATGATGAATGGACGCACCCCACGCCGCCTGTAGGGGGAAGTGGGGAGTTCGGAGACGCCAGGAACGACGTCTCCAGCGTGTCGGTTATGTCTGCTTTAGCCGGGGGACGGTGGGAGGGGATCTGGAACTCGTGTCCACTTAAAGTTCCTCCTTTGGTCCCGCCGCCTCGCCGTTTATTACAATCAGGCTCGTAATGAACGCTGCTAATAGCATCGGGAGGCTGGAGGCAATTATTTTATCCAGCAGAGGATTCAGGGCAGTAATTAGGAATGTACTTAAAAAAAAAAAAAAGTTTCTTTGAAACTTCAGGAGAAAAAAGAATCTGGATGTCAGATCCGAATTACAAAGCCATGCTGTGTTTAATTTTAATTAAATTAATTAAATAAATAATAATAATAATAATAAGGACTCGCCGGGTTAGTTTACGATTTTAAACTGAAATCTGCGCAAAATACGTGAGCAAGAATTGAACTTAACGTGAGACTCATTAAACGATTGTAGAGAGGAGGAGGATGCTCAGGAGGATACGACCTGCTCTGGCGCCCTCTAATGGAAACGGCTATAATAAGTAGAAGATGGCGATTATGGTGACAGTAGTGAGGCGCTGTGTGGAGAAAAGGTGGCGCAGACGCCGTTGTTCATTGAAAGTAATTATAGGGAGACCCCCAGCGCCACCTAGCTGCCATTTTTTGGGGGGGGGCATTTTTTTTTATTGTCGAGCACTTTTATTAATTGGCTGAAACGCGAGTACATCGAAAGTCCACCCAGCTCGCGATTCCAACCTGGATCCCCAGGCCTGAAATGAGAACATGCCAACCACTAAGCCACCGTGTCGCCATCTATTCATTCATTCATTATCTCCCGCTTTATCCTCTATTAGGGTCGCGGTGGGGTTCCCCATGCCCATCCAGGGGAGAAAGTCTCGGGCGCTGGGCAGATAGACCCAGGACAGGGCGCCAATCCATCGCTGGGCTCACACTCACTCATACAGACACACTCTATATGGGGCAATTTTGAGAATTCAATCAACTTGATCCATGTTTTTGGACTGTGGGAGGAAACCGGAGAACCCGGAGGAAACCCACGCAGACACGGGGAGAACATGGAAACTCCACCCAGATGGGGATTCGAACCGGGAATCCCTAGCGCTGAAAGGCGAACGTGCTAACCACTAAGCCACCGTGCCGCCCGTGTCGCCATTTAATTAAATAATAAAGACTCAGCGGGTTATTTTTACGGTTTTAAACTGAAATCTGCGCAAAATACGTGAGAAAAATTAACGCAAGTCTCATTAAACATTTAATTATAGAAAGGAGGAGGATGCTCAGGATCTGCTGTAGCGCCCTCTAATGGAAACGGCTATAATAAGTAGAAGATGGTGATTATGGATGGGTAGTGAGGTGGCACTGTGGGGGAGAAAAGGTGGCGTTGTACATTGAGAGTAATTAGGGGAAAACCCCACCACCACCCGGGCATCACCTTGCTGTTGTCATCATTATTTTTGCCGCCATGGTGGTGCAGCAGTTAGTGCTGGTGGGGCCCCCTGAGTGGGTTCTTCTGGCGCCTGGGTCTCCGGATTCTCCCAACATGCCTTATACTGGGGTAACTGGACCTTTTGTTTCGGTGCCAATTGAAAAGTGTGTGTGTGTGTGTGGGGGGGGGGGGGGGGTCTGATTTGTTTATTGTCTGAGAAGTCTGAAACGTGGGTACATAAAAACTCCACCCAGGTCGGGATTCAAACCTGGATCCCCAGGCCTGAGAGGAGAACATGCCAACCATGTGTGAAAGAATTTAACTTAACTTGAGCTCATTAAACGTTTGATTATAGAGAGGAGGAGGATGCTCAGGAGGATACCCATCTGCTGTGGCACCCTCTAATGGGAAGGGCTATAATAAGTAGAAGATGGCGATTATGGTGACAATAGCGTGGTAGTGCTGTGGTGGCAATGACGGCGTTTGTTCATTGAGAGTCTGTGTGGGTTCTCCAGGGTCACCAGATTCTCCCAGCATGCCACATACTACATACTACATTATAGAGTAATTAGGGGGATGCCCCAGCGCCGCCTCTGTGCCACCTTGCTGTTGTTTCCTCCCACAGTCCAAAAACATGGATAAAGGTCAATTGAATTCTCCAAATTGCCCCATATAGAGTGTGTCTGTGTGAGTGAGTGTGTGTCCAGTGATAGATTGGTGTTCTGTCCTGGGTGTATCTGCCCAGCGCCCGAAATGTTCTCTCCTGGATGGGTATGGGAACCCCCCCCATGACCCCCCCCCACCAAATTGTGGCTTAGTGTTTAGCATATTCTCCTCTCATGGTTAGGAATCCAGGTTCCAATCCCAATCTGGGTGGAGTTTTCATGTTCTCCCTGTGTCTGCGTGGGTTTCCTCCAGGTTCTCCGGTTTCTTCCCACAGTCAAAAAAACATGGATTCCAGGTGAATTGAATACTCCAAATTGCCCCATATAGAGTGTGTTTATGTGTGTGAGTGAGTGTGTGTCCGGTGATAGATTGGCATCCTGTCCTGGGTGTATCTGCCCAGCGCCCGGAACGTTCTCCGTTGAATGGGTATGGGGAAAACATGGATTTAAGGTGAATTGAAATTTTAAATTGCCCCATATAGAGTGTATGTTTGTGTGAGTGAGTATGTGCCCAGTGATAATGAATGAATGTATGTAATAAATATAGTTAAATTCATATCCCCTTGAAAAAACACACACACACACACACAGGTTCAGCGGGTTTGGGTCTCATCTCAGCTGAAATAGCTGCAGGAATGTGGATCATGTGCTTAATAGTGATGAATAGGCAGCATGTCTGAGATGGAGCGCTGCACATGGGAATCGATTTTCTCTGAAGGGCATCATTCTCCCCGTTACCCTCTTAATGCCCCTCACACAAACAGGCAGCAACGCCACGCAACATCCATCCATCCATTATCGCCTAGGGTCGCCCATGCCCATCCAGGGGAGAACGTTTCGGGCACTGGGCAGATACACCCAGGACAGGACGCCAATCTATCACTGGGCACACACTCACTCACACACACTCTATATGGGGCAATTTGGAGCATTCAATTGACCTTGATTCATGTTTTTGGACTGTGGGACCTGGAGGAACCCGGTGGAAACCCACGCGGACATGGGGAGAACGTGGAAACTCTACCCAGATGGGGACTTGAACCGGGAATCCCTAGTGATGAGAGGAGAACATGCCAACCACTAAGCCACCGTGCGCCACACAACAATATTTGGATATTTTGCCAAACATCCCTGGCATTCTTCCCCTACTCCTTCACTCAGTTATCCCACAGCGGGGCGACTCGCGGGGCCACGATTGTTCCTCAGCATTTTGCCGTGAAGACAACGGTAATAAAAATAACATAATGCATTTGCATCTCACACTCGGAACTCTGTTTCATGGTAGACATGTCATTATATAATTCTTTTATCCATCCATCCGCTTGATCCTCTACAATGGTGGGGGCGTTCCCCATGCCCATCCAGGGGAGAACATTTCGGGCGCTGGGCAGATACACCCAGGACAGGGGGAGCAATCTATCTAACGCTGCAAGGAGAACATGCCAACCACCATAGCCACCTTTTTTTGCCCATATATGGTCATCACAATGACACGACTCTGCAGGTCATGTGTTCTGATGCACTAATCTCGTTTTTGGTCCAGGTGGTGGTGCATGCGCACACAGTTCTAAAGCTCGGCCGCCTAGCCTGCCTGTGATGTCACACAAGCGACCCACGGCCCGCCGTCGCTGCCACCGTTCGGCGGGCGGCAAACGTACGGCCCTCCATATTTCAAACTAACAATCCTCCAACGCCGAAAGTTAATGTACTGCTGCATCCTCAGTATTAAGAGCTAAGCCCCGCAGCGACCGCGCGATCGGTTGCCGTCACCACCTCTTTACTTGCCCCAGGCCTCCCATTACGGAGCGCTGAGCGGCGGAATGTCCATAAAAGCTAATGAGTGATAGAACCGCTGTTCGAAGAGGAAAAAAAAAAAAAAAAAAAAAAAAAAAAAAAAAAAGAGGACATCTCCTTCCAGGTACAAACCGCGAGCGATCACCTTAAGTGTGCTTTTACGAGTGCACTTAACACAGCCGGCGCCGCCGGAGCCGAGCACATTTCCAGCGCCGTTACTGTACGCGGGCCAACATCGGTTCCCCTCCTCGCTGATTAGACGTGACATGTGGACGACGGCGGGCAGGGATTTTCATTAAGGCAACCCCAGAGGTCTTTATAAAGAATTTAGAACCAGATCAGCCTCGAGCAGCTGGCGGCAGAACACGGGTGGAGCCGGACCCACGCTCAGCTCCACCACACGGATACCAGAATACAAGAACCAAGAACGAATCCATCCATCCATTCATTTTCTTCAGCTTTATCCTGTACTAGGATCGCGGGGGGGGGGGGTCGTTACCCTATCACTGGACCCAACCAGGGGGGGCAAGAGACGTTTGACAGGCACTGGGGAGGCAGATACACCCATGGATCCACCCAGATGGGGATTTGAACAATCCCTATTGCTAAGGGTACTGCCTACATTTCATCCATCCATTATTTTCAGCACACACTAGGATACCCACCAGGGAAGAACTATTTCAGGGGGCAATGGGGGCAATTATTGGAGAACTCAATTCTATACCAATTTGAGAACTCAATTGACCTTGAATCCATGTTTTTGGACTGTGGGAGGGAACCGAAGAACCCGGAGGAAACCCATCTGGACACGGGGAGAACATGGAAACTCCACCCAGGTTCATCCTCTACTAGGGTCGCGGGGAGAACATATCGGGCACTGGACAGATACACACAGGACAGGGGGGCAATCTATCGCTGGGCACACATTCACTCACACACACACACACACACACACACACACACACACACACACACCGAGACAAATACATAGGGGCAATGTAGATCATTCAATTAACCTTGAATCAATTAACCTCCACCAATATTGTAATTCGAATCTGGATCCCCAGCACTAAGAGGAGAACATGCCATCCTCCACACCATCGTGCCACTCTGTATTTTAAGTTTATTAATTATTTTAAAGGTGAATAAACACGAGCGTGAGGTCGAGGTGAGTGACGTTCTACTGCATCTCCTCGGCGAAAACCTCATTCCCGTCGTCATAGCAGACCACAGCACCGTCTGGGCTGATCCCGCCCCCGTCCCGAGGCCCTCAGGCCCCGAGCATCCGGCTCATTCTGCCCCAGTTCAGATCGAAGGTGGCCCCTCCCTCCCGGGACGTGTTTGTTTGGATTGTGGAGGTTTACTTAGTGGAGTCCTCCACCTCCACCATCTCTGTTCACTGTTTATCTTTCGGCGACACAAACAGAGACTCGTGCCTTACCCGTGGGGTCTGTGGCAGTTCGGGTGTCCTTATCATTCTGAGTGCAATAAGACAGACGGAATGTCCCGCAAACAAACTCCCCTGCACCACCACCAGGAACCAGGTGTAGTTCGTGGGGGGTGGGTTCCCCATGTCCATCAAGGGGAGAACGTTTGGGGCGCTGGGCAGATACACCCAGGACAGCACGCCAATCTATCATGGACACACACTCACACACACTCTGTATGGGGCAATTTGGAGAATTCAATTGACCTTGATCCATGTTTTTGGACTGTGAGAGGAAAGCAGAGAACCCAGAGGAATCTCACGCAGACACGGGGAGGACATGGAGTCTCCACCCAGATGGGGATTCGAACAGAGAATCCCTAGAGCTGAGAGGAGAACATGCCAACCACTAAGCCACCGCAATCACACTAAAGGTTACCAAATATGGCGATCACACTAATTAGTGAACATCATCGTCGAAAACATGGTGTCCAATTATATACTTTATGTAGGAGATGTTACCAGAACCAAATGACGGGGCACCTTTGTGCCGACTGTGCTGAGACACTAGGGGGAGCCCCTGCCCCCACCAGTCGCCTTAAGCGCAAGCACCACCTACAGGACGATGACTGCACTGCGCTGCTCAGAGCTAACCAAGCAAGTGTGCTTACTGCACGCCACCTGATGGTTCTTTACAACTTACAGCGCTCTCTTGTGGAGCGGCCCTCTGTGTGCTGCACGCCCCCCCCCCAACCCCCCCAACAAACGTGTTAAGAACGCGAAAGAACGTGTAGAACGCGAAAGAACATGTAAATGCGAAAGAACGTGTAAGAACATCAAAGAATATCAAAGAACGCGTAACAATGTGAAATAACGCGAAAGAACGTGAAAGAACGTGAAAGAACGCGTAAGAACGTCAAAGAACGCGAAAGAACGTGAGAGCCCATCACGTTAAAATGTCCTGTGGCACCACACCACCAGCTTGCTTCCTCACATGAGGAAGGTTCCTCTTGGTGGAGGGCAACGCCCGACCTCCAGGACCAGCATGCATGGGTGTGCGTGGGTGCGAGTGGGCAGGTTCGATGTGGAACCGGACGGTGTGAGGTGTTTAGATGAACACGGCTGTTTGAGAGAGCATGTGTAGGTGGCCGATCATGCCAGCGCTGAGCTGAGAGCCTTCACTCTCGCGGTGCTCAGATCTACACTGGAGAGGCGGTGAGGACGGAGACGCTGTGTATTACACTTGTATGTACGTCGTGTGTGTGTGTGTGTGTGTGTGTGTGTGTGTGTGTGTGTGGGCGAGAGGGTGTGCCGACTCAGGTTTTCTGTATTTGGACAGGACGAGAGGACAGCTCTCCCACCGCACTCTAATGAGGAGAGCCTCCGTCCTCCATCACACCGACTCAGCAAAAAACGTACAGCCTTAATGATCGAGGACTGCCAATCTCTCTCTCTCACACACACACACACACACACACACACACACACACACACACACACACACACACACAGATTGCACTTTCTAGTCATTTCTTTTAAATGGAAACACACAATCACACATGTTAGAGTATGTGTGTGTGTAGGTGTGTGTGTGTAAGTAACTGGGGGGCCCGTTTGACATGACGACACACAGATCCGCAATGCAGACGCACCGGTGCCCCATCGTATCCCTATATGGACGCCACGGAGAGCGTCGGCCCAAACAGAAGCTACACCGATATATAAAGCCTGGAGCTTTCAGGTGGTGGAGCATGGTGTAAACAAACACCAGCATCCACTCTCCACTCTGTTTATGGACCGGCGCTGGGACTGAGGCTGGGACTGAGGCTGGGTGGGGGATCACAGAGCGGGCTGCAGGACAACAACCTCATGTTTCAGTTCAATAGACTAATATTATTTTACATCTCGATGAAGCTCTGATTCAGAGACATTCAGCAGGATAGAGGTATGTATGGGGGGGAAGGGGTGGGGTGCAGGGACTGTTGACCCTGAGATCGAGACATCCCCTTTCAAAGTCCATAACCATGATGGATGCCCCTTATTCCTTCACTTCTCTTTTTTTTCTTTATTCCTTTTTTGAGTCTTTTTCTTTTTTTTATTTATATATTTTTTCTGTCTTTTATTTTTCTTTTTGTCTTTCTTTGTTTTTTTGTTTTATTATTTTTTTTTCTATCTTCTTATCTATTCTTTATCTTTCTTTATTGCGTTTTTTATATATATATTGTTTTTTTCTTTTTTATAATTTTTTTTCTGTCATTCATTTTGCTTTTTGTCTTTCTTTGTTTTCTTTATATCTTTATTTTTTCTGTCTTTTGTTCTTTCTGTTTGTCATTATTTTTTTATCTGTCTTTCTTTTTCTTACTTTTTTTCTTTTTTTTTCTTTTGCTTTATTTCTTTTTTTTTTTTAAATCTTTTTTACTTACATCTTTTTTCTTTTCTTAAATGTTTTCTTTTCTGTCTTTCTTTCTTAATTTTTTTTTTATATCTTTTTTTTATCTATATTTTTTGTCTTTTTCTTTATTTATTTGTTTCTTTCTTTTTTATCTGTTTTTCTTTTTTTCTTTCTATATATTTTTTTCTTTTCTTTCTATCTGTCTTCCTTGTTTTATATCTTTTATTTTTATTTAAATATTTTCTGGCTTTCTTTTTTTTCTGTTATTGTTCATATATACATTTTTCTTTCGTTCTTTTACTTCGTCTCTTCTTTTGCTCGCTGTGTTTGAATCTCCGGCTCTCTGAATTGCAGCGCTAATTGAATAATGCATTAATTAATTTACCTGATTGTTTTTTTTCCCTCTGGGATGCGTGATGCACGGCAACCGATCGCTTCCTACACGACGACCCCGGCTGTCAGTCAAAGCCCTCGTTCAGGATCCCACACACACTCAACCCCACTGTCTGTCAAGTAGAGGCACTCTGAAGAGAGCCCCGCCACCGGATGGATGTCACCATCCCACCACCACTGTTTATTTCCCTTTAGATTTATATTCATCTGAATTCCTCTCCATCTTTCTCATTAATTCCTTTTAAAAAACCTTAAATTCACCATGAGCATACAGATGTGGGTCACAGCACAGCTGTCCCCCATGGCACGGACACCCTACATGTGAGCCAAAGGTGACCCTCGTATAAAAACATTAATACAGTCCACATGTCCCAAAACAACTGCTCCACATCTGGCAGACCTTTGGCAATGATAACTGTAAGTAAGTCAAGAGCAACCAACATGATCCAAAACTGATCTGGTCAACATCTGGAAGTGATTTGGCAGTGCTACCGACATGTGAAGCACATCTGGCTGACGTGTGGCCCACAGCATGTAGACGGGGCACCACGCACAAAAGCCATCATTCAATATGGCAAGTGGACCAGATAAAAATTAGGGATGTTGCCAGAATATCTTTTGCTATCTGGCAACCAGACAGTATACAGCTGTGGGCCACATGTGGGTTAAGATACAGCACAGCTGGGCCACAGGTGACACTGACACCCTGCACGTGAGCCAAACATGGCCCTTATATAAAAACAATAATACGGTCCACGTGTTCCAAAACACATCTGGTCCACATCTGCGCTTTTCAAGACTTTTGGAGCTTATACCTGTAAGAAAGTCAGAAACTGATCTGGTCAACATCTGGAAGTGATTTGGCAGGGTTACCTACATGTGAACCACATCTGGGAGCAGCCCACCCAAGTATCATAATTGAATATGGCAAGTGAACCAGATAGAAATTAGGGATCTGTGCCAGAATACTTGGCAACCTGAAAGCATACAGATGTGGGCCACTCCTGGTTGAGAAACAGCACAGCTGGCCCACAGGTGGCACTGAAACCATGCATGTGAGCCAAACATGGCCCTCATATAAAAACAATAATATGGCCCACATGTCCCAAAACACATCTGGTACACATCTGGCAGACTTTTGGCACTGATACCTATAAGTAAGTCATAAGCGGCCCACATGGTCCAAAACTGATCTGGAAGAGATTTTGGCAGTGCAACCTATTTGGCAGTGATACCTACAACTACTCCACAACTGGAAGACCTTTGGCACTGATAAATGTAAGTAAGTCAAAAGTGGCCCACATGTCAACATCTGTAAGTGATTTTGGCAGTGATAACTATATGTGAACCACATCTGGAAGCACCCCACCCAAGTGCGAAAATGGCGACCAAAAAACCATTAGGAATACCTTGCAATTTGGCAACCAGACAGCATACAGATGTGGGCCACACCTGGTTGCCCATAGCTCTGACACACTGCATGTGAGCCATTGGTGGCCTTCATAAGAAAATGGCCCACATGTCCCAAAAACACAGCTGGCAACGATCTGGCAGTGCTACGCTACATGTTATTTACCTTTGCTTGGGGGTGTGGCCCTAATCTGGTGTGTTTGTAGCCCACAACCTCAGATCTGGAAGTTCCATCAACCTATCTGGATAAGAACAAGGCATGTGGGCCGGACGTGGGCCACAATGGTTTTGACATCAGAGTCTGTGTTTGGTCGTTGATGTTACGGGTCATCGTTAGTTTTCAGTGGACTTGTCTTCAGATAAAAGCATCGGGCCTTTTCACCCAGCGCCGTCTTTGATGCGGTCGGCCCTCATTTTCCGACAGAGCCGGTGGTCAGAGTCCCAAATGTCAGCTGACTCACATCGCTGTAAGGGAACTGATTGGCTTTCGAGTCGGAGAACACCGGCGGTACTCCACTGACCTTCTCCGTCCCTTTCAGTCGGGTCTCGGTTCCCTGCAGGTTCAGAAGCGGTGCTAAGATCGTTAACGACCTCGGTGGTTCTGCTGACTCCAGGTTTCTTTCATTCTGCGTCCTCGCTCTCTCACTTCGGTCGTTCAGCTTACAGGTGGCTCTTCAGACTCTTCAGTCCTTTATCTCTCACTGCACCGATTCACATGCGTCCTCAATAGAAAAAAAAAAAAATAAAAAAATAGATAATGGAAAAAAAATACATATTTTTTCATGGGGTTCAACAGGAATCGATTTTAGGTCCACTTCTGTTCTTTGAAACTCAGGACAACATGAATTCATAATCATGACCGTGAGCCACTCCCATTACTCTGCAGCTCAGGAACAGCGATGTGCTATTTAATCAAACATAACAATCTGAAAAGTGTTTCAACAAACCGCAAGTGATTAGTCCGCCTCTAATTGGGTGTTAATTCCAGTCAGATTGCAGGTCTTTCTTTTTTCTTTCTTTTTATGTTTCTTTATTTTTTTCTTTATTTCTTTTTCTGTCTTTTTTTCTGTCTTTCTTTTTACTTTTTTTTTTTTTCACACTTTATTCTTTTAATCTTTCTCTTTTTAATTTCGTTTTAGCTTTTTTTCTGTCTTTCTTTTTAAATTCTTTTTTTATCTGTCTTTCTTTTTTTCTATCTTTCCTTGATCTTTCTTTCTTCATTTTTGTCTTTTTTAATTATAATTATTCTTTTTTTTCTTTCTGTCTTTCTTTCTTTTTTATTTATGTCTTTCTTTTCTGTCTTACTTTTTTCTATTCGTCTTTCTTTCTATTTGTCTTTATCAGTTTTTTTCTTTTGTTTGTTTTTATCTTTCTCTCGGTCTTCCTTATTGTCTTCCTTATCTTTCTCTTTCTATTTTCTTTCTTTCTCTTTTTCTTTATATATATTTGTTCTTTCTTTCTTTCTTTCTTTCTTTCTCTTCTTCTTTATATTTATTTGTTCTTTCTTTTTTTCTTTGTATTTATTTTTTCTTTCTTTTTTTTCTATTTTCTTTCTTTCTCTTTTTCTTTATATATATATTTGTTCTTTCTTTCTTTCTTTCTTTCTCTTTTTCCTTCCTATTTTCTTTCTTTCACTCCGTCTCCTCATCATGCTGATCAAAGCTTGGCCCAACCTCAAACTTCTAGCGTCAGGGTGGACGTGACCGTGAGCCGCTCCCATAACTCCGCAGCTGTGGAACCGCCATCGGAACGGCGGTGTGCTATTTAATCAAACATGACGATCTGAAAAGCTTTTCAGCGAAGCGCGAGTGATTTGTCCGCCTCTAATTGGGTGTTTATTCCAGACAGGTTGCAGGTGAAGGTTGGATGTGAAGCTTCGGATCCCGGAGAGATATTTAATGCAGAAATGTCTGCTGTTTTTCTTCACAGACAACTTCGGGTTCCCTCTGGAGCTGCTTTGTTTTTCCTTCCGCGCCGTAATTTTCTGCACCATTGGTCAAAGTTGCTGATGTATTTACACATCTTCTGTTTTTTTTTTTTTTTTTTCTTCTTGTGCCAAGTTGAAGGAAATCAAGTAGAACATCCCACTATTTTGATTTGTGTCAGCCGGGGAATTCTCCGGTGGTTAACAGACCAAAGATCTCTTCTTTAAAGATGTGTGTATGTGTGTGTGTGTGTGTGTGTGTGTGTGTGTGTGTGGTAATCTAAACACAGTCATTTCTGAATCCCACAGTGTGTTGGAGTCGAAATATGCATGATGGATGGAGAGCTCTGCCTCGTGTGACTGAGAATCAATAGAATGCATTATAAACATGTGGAGGGGAAAATATTCATTGGCGATCTCTGTGTGTGTGTCTCTCTCTCTCTCTCTGTCTGTCTGTCTGCCTGTCTCTCTCTCTCCCTCTCTGCCATGACTCATTCTTTGGTTGATCTCTCGGTTCAATCCAAAGAGTATTTCAGTGCTGGCATCTTTCCACTACTATAAAAACGCCTCTTTGCCTACTGGGGTGCTGCAGCACTCTCTCTCTCTCTCTCTCTTTTCGTCTGTCTATCTTGGTGTAGGACCTGCAGGCCTTGTAGCATCATCAGACATCCTCACTGCCTCCTCTGTCTCCTAAACCAACTTAAATAGATCCATAACCAGCCTACATATTCTGCAAGGACCCATCCATCAAGTGGAGCGAGGAGATGCGAGGGGAACGAGGGAGATCTGAATGGGAGGAGGAGGAGGAGGAGGAAGGACTAGTCACATGCAGGTAGCACTGGCAGGTGGGTGCCGAATGTGTGTTCTCAGCATGAGCAAGCAAGTGTTCCATCCATCCATTATCTTTCTCTTTATCCTCTACTAGGGTTGCGGGCAGGAAGGGGGGGACGTTTCGGGCGCTGGGCAGATACACTCAGGAGAGGGGGGCAATCTATCACTGGTCACACACTCACTCACACAAACACACTCTATATGGGGCAATTTGGAGAATTCAATTGACATTGATCCATGTTTCTGGACTGTGGGAGGAAACCGGAGAACCTGGAGGAAACCCACGCGGACATGGGGAGGACATGGAGACTCCACCCAGATGGGGATTTGAACCAGGAATCCCTAGCGCTGAGAGGAGAACATGCCAACCACTAAGCCACCGTGCAATCGTACATCATCAAAGAGCAGCTTTACAGAGTTATAAACCTTTAAACCTCCAAAGAGCAAGACGACGAGACAGCGGCAAGACAAAACTCCCTGTTATGTTTATATTATAAGGAATTAACCATGTGAGGACCGAGGCTCAGTGGGGGCCTCATCCTCCAGATGTGTGGCCACATCTGTATGTTTGGGTATATACACACACACACACACACACACACACACACACACACACACACACACACACACACACACACACACAACAACAACAACGCAAACCTGCTGAGCCAATTAACGGATAAAAAAAGAAAGGAATAAACAAACAAACAAATCTTTAACAAGCTTCTGGCTCGGAAACCCCGGGCCGCGGGGTGTCAGGTGACCGCTCGGTCGGTCGCTGTTAAAACCCGAGCTCCGGGCGTGTCCTCCACCACGGACACAAAGACATACCGCTAATCGTGCAAATCCGCCATTCTGCCCATTTTAAAACGGGCGATACGGCCTTTTCTATGGAACGCAGAACAATAAGAACCACGACGGCGTAACCCGGCTCTGCAGCGCCGCCGCACTCGGCTCGGACCGCCGCTTTCACTCAAACCAGCTTTGATTTTCATGCCAAGAGATAAAGGAAAAGTAAATCCCCCTGGATTTTATATCTCATCACGACTCAGGGTTTGAGGCCCAATTTGCTGACGCGGCACCAAAACCCCCCGGACGATGAAGGCATCAAACAAACAGCCAAGAAAATTAAAAATATATTAAGTAAATAAAACAAAGGACGGTTCGGGCAACATCAAAGCTCTTTAACATAATTATTATGACTTTTATTTAATTGATTTATTTTTTCTTTCTTTCGTCATTTTTTTCTCACTTTATTCTTTTAATCTTTTTATTTATTTTTTTAGCTTGTTTTCTGTCTTACATTTTTTGTCTTTTTTCGTTTCTTTCTTTTTTTTTATTATTATTTTTTATCTGTCTTTTTTTTCTTTCTTTTTTATTTTTGTCTCTCTTTTTTTGTCTTTTTAAAGTTTTTTTTTTTTTTTTTTTTCATATTTTTATATTTTTTCTTTCTTTCTTTATTTTTGTCTCTCTTTTTTACTTGGTCTTTTTTTTATTATTATATATTTTTTTTCATATATTCATGTCTTTCTCATTATTTTTTTCTATCTTTCATTTTTCATTCTTTCCTTATTTTTGTCTTTTTTTAATTATATATATATTTTTTATATTCATTCTTTTGTGTGCCTGTGTTCTGGCAACATTAAAGCTCTTCAACATAGTCTTTATTATGATTTTTATTTAATGAATTAATAATTTTATTCTAAAGCAGAAGACTGAACTCATTGGCAGCTCTGCGGGGATCACTCGAGGTCGCGAGCCTTTGAGGTCCTTCCAAAAATAGCTCTCGGACTTGATGATGTGAGTTCTACATTCAGACGAGGAACAGGTCGCTTTAAATAATCCCTCAGAGGCTGAAGTTTAATTTCAGTTCAATGATAGAATTACTTTAATACCGCAAAATAAAAGCGAGAGAGTGAGAGAGAGAGAGAGAGAGAGAGAGAGAGAGAGAGAGAGAGACGAAATAAGAGGACTGAGATGAAACGGAATGAAAACACTGATTCAGAGAAAATGAAGTGGGACAGAAAGAAAGAGAATACCAGAACAAAATAAAACAGTGAAGAGAAAAAAAAGAACAGAGATGAAATGTAACGAGAAAGATAATAAACTGAGAGAAAAAAAAGACAACAGAAGAAGAGAGCAAAGAGAAGAAGACGGAGTAATATGGACAGAGTCAAGAGTAAAGAGAAGAAATAAAGAGACAGAAGGAGAGAGTAAAGAGAAGAAAAAGGGATGAGAAAAAAGAAATAAGAACACAGTAAAAGAGTAAAGAGATGAAATAAAAGGGCAGAAGGAGAGAGAAGAAAAGAAAAAGGAGTGAGAAAGGAAATAAAGGGACGAATAGAGAAAGTAAAGATAAGAAATAAAGAAAAAGAAGGAGAGAAAAAAGAAAAAAGGAACAGAAGGAGTGAAAAAAGAAGAAATATGAACACAGTAAAAGAGTTAAGAGACGAAATAAAGGGAATATAAATAAAAGAGTGAAGAGTACAAATGAAGGGACAGAATGAGAGAGCAAAGAAGAAATAAGAACACAGTAAGAGAGTAAAAAGAAGAAATAAAAGGGCAGAAGAAGAGAGAAAAGAAAAGAAATAAATGAACGGATAGAGAGTGTAAAGAGAAGAAATAAAGAAAGAGAAGGAGTGAGAAAAGAAGAAACAAGAACACAGTAAAAGAGTAAAAAGCAGACATTAAAGGATAGAAGGAGAAAGTAAAGAGAAGAAATAAAGAGACAGTAAAGAGATAAATAAATATAGATAAACAGATAAATAAATATAATAAACAGATAAAGAAATGGAGAGATAGAAGGAGAGAGAGCAAAGAGAAGAAATAAAGAGACAGTAAAATAGTAAAGAGAAGAAATAAAGAGATAGAAGGAGAGAGAGAGTGGAGAGTTAATTCTGTAATTAATTAGCAGATTTTGTCACCCTAACTGTATGATGTTTAATTAATTCATAAATATTTTCTCTTTAGTTAATTCTTTAATGACTGAACCCATTTTGAAGGCTGATGGTCATTTCGTCTCTTTGTCCTGCCTGCATGGTTTCACCGTGACGTCTGCTCTGCACACACATGATCAGGTTGATGGACGTTCTCCATGTTGGACTTGACCGTGGTTCTCATGAGGGATCGGAACATAAAGTCCAGATGTTTGCGGAACATTCGGAAGCGTCGTCTGGTCCGAGGTTCTGAAGCGTTAAACCTCTGACTGTGACAGAACGTCTGGGGCGAGTTGGCTGCCTGAGCGCAGCGCTGTGTGGAGAACGCAACCTTGATTTGGAGAAGATTAATGGAGTCCATCTGCAACCAGCAGGGGGCCGTAGATCAGCCGTGTCAGACTCAAGGCCTGGAGAACCTCCGATCGACGGATAAATAAACACACTCAGCACTCTGTAATTAGCCCATGTGTTCTTCGACGGAGAACCTGCCATCGGATCTCTGAGCGTGGGCGGGGACATGGTCGGGTGGTGCTGTCTGCAGCGCTGCGGTTACAAACTGCGCCGGGAGTTCAGAACCTGAAAGGTGGAGGTCGCTGTGGAACCGAGGACTTTTATATCCGTCATACCGCGAGGTTTAGATACGCCACCACGTTCTACAGTACACCTGCAGCTCCATCCACCACACAGATGGAGACAGGTTTTACAGTCTGCATTCTGCAGTCCATATGATTCAGCTCACTGTATTCTCTGATACACACACATATACACACATACACACACACACACACACACACACTCACACACACACACAAACACACACACACCTACATACATCATACATACATACATACATACATACATACATAGACAAAAGTGACATCTGTGCTGGCCAGGAGGACAAGAAAAATCCAAGGCCATTCTGGTGAATCTGGGATCTGCTGGTGGCAACATCTCAAGGCAGCCAGTCCAACGAACACCGCACACTGCTGGGTTCCACGGATGCAGACCAAGGAGTACACCACTTCTCCAGAAAAGCCACGCAAAAGCCCGCTAGACCGTTGCAAATGTTCATCTGTTGACAAAGAAGAAGACTTCTGGTCTTCTGTTTTATGGTCAGATGAAACAAAAATTTAATTGTTTGGCCACAATGATGTGTCCTTCATTTGGCGTAAAAAAGGAGAAGCCTTCAACCCTAAGAACATCATCCCCACTGTCAAACATGGTGGTACCTAATGTTTGGGGGTGTTTTTCAGCCAATGGACCAGGGAACTTGATTGCAGTAAATGGCACCATGAAAAAAGTTTCAAGTTTAAAATGTATTTGTCATTTGTGTTACAAGTTCGGGAATGTGCACATAGAAATTCTTAAGGTGAACAATGCATCAGGATATACACTCTACATAGAAGATACAATGAAATGTATATAATGAATATATATATATTTATCCTATATAAGGGCGCGGGGGGGTTTCCCATGCCCATCCAGGGGAGAACGTTTCGGGTGCTGGGCAGATTATATATATATATATATATATATATATATATATATATATATATATATATATATATATATATATATATATATATATAATTAAAGTGACATAGTGAAAAGTGACATAGTGAAAAGCAGAAGTATGGGAGTTTATAACTGTTCATTTTGTTTAGTAGCCTGATGGCTTGCGGGTAAAAACTGTTTATAAGCTGGGTTGTTTTGGCTGGGAGACTGCGGTACCTTCTGCCTGATGGCAGTAAGGTGAACAGTCCATGTGCTAGATGACTGCTGTCCAGCTGAATTCTACGAATCTTTCTTGTGCTGCGGGTCTGGTAGATGTGAACAAGAGCAGGGAGTTTATTCCCAATTATGGACTCGGTTGTCCTCACCACCCTCTTAAGGGCCTTGTGGTTACAGGTGGAGCAGCTACCGTACCAGACGGTGATGCAGCCTGTGAGGATGCTCTCGATGGTGCACCTGTAGAAGTTGGTGAGGATAAGGGGTTGGACACCAAATTTCTTAAGCATCCGCAGGAAGAAGAGGCGCTAACGTGCAGTTTTCACAGCAGTGCTGATGTGAAGGGACCAGGTGAGGTCCTCAGTGAGGTGGACACCAAGAAACCTCACACTGCTGACTCTTTCCACTGCGGCTCCGTTGATGTAAAGAGGAGCGTGAGTTCTGGAGTTCTGCTGCTTTGTGCAAAAAGAGCAAAACATCAAGATTCTCAACAACAACTTCAGGCAGTCTGTAGAGAAACTTGGCCTTGGGAACCAGTGGACAATGACCCAACACACAGCAAAAGTGGTGAAGAAATGGTTAGCAGATAAAAACATTAAC
The DNA here is from genome assembly GCA_019802505.1 of Corydoras sp. C115. Taxonomy (NCBI): domain Eukaryota; kingdom Metazoa; phylum Chordata; class Actinopteri; order Siluriformes; family Callichthyidae; genus Corydoras; species Corydoras sp. C115. Next base: position 88,853 of record JAFMOC010000310.1, on the reverse strand, counting down.
GTTTTGCAGTGGCCCAGCCAGAGGCCTGACTCGAATCCAATTGAAAATCTGTGGAGGGAGCTAAAGATCAGGGTGAAGGCAAGGAGACCCTCCAACCTCAAAGAGTTGGAGCTCATCTTTAGAGATGAATGGGTAAAAATACCAGTGGAGACATGCAAAACGCTGGTCAGCAATTACAGGAAGTGTTTGATTGCTGTAATAGCCAATAAAGGCTTTTCTATTAATTATTGAGAAGGGAATGAATAATTTTGGACATGCCACTTTTTGTACAAATGTGAATAAAAGCTGAGAAATATTTTTTACCACAATGATGTCTGTCCTTCTTTCTTTTCTACATACATGCTTAAGTTCAGTAAAGAACCGGTTCTAGATCATCACTCTCTGATGTGAACCAGATGTGTTAAGGAACATGTGGCCCATATTATGGTTTCCACACGAGGGCCACGGTCGGCTCCCACGCAGCCCTCAGCCCTCATCCCCATGCTCCCGGCATTAAACTTCCCATGATCCCTCGGCTGAGCCATTCTAAAGGTTCTAAAGGGCAAATTGTTACGGGGGCACCTTCTCCTGAAGGGAGATCCTGTTGACATGAGGAGTGAGTAAAAGAAGGTTCCATGGCGGCGGTGATGGCTCAGGCGAGGCCCTCTGATGATCAGCCGGCTGATTAAAGCTCATTGTTGAGGATAATCTGGTCCTGAGAGAGAGAGAGATGTTTAATGAGAGCAGCACACGGTGGATAAATGTCAGGACGTCTCCGAATCACAGCTGGAGAGACGGAGAACCCCGGTGCCGCAGGTACCACCAGAAAGATCAGACGCTTCCCCGACACGAGCTTTAGAACCGGAATATGTCATTAAGAATGATCTGAAATACACACTATATCATTATAAGTATTGACTCACACACACACACACACACACACACACACACACACACACACACACACACACACACACACACACACATATACACTCACCGGCCACTTTATTAGGTACACCATTCTAGTAACGGGTTGGACCCCCTTTTGCCTTCCGAACTGCCTCAATTCTTCGTGGCATAGATTCAACAAGGTGCTGGAAGCATTCCTCAGAGAGTTTGGTACATATTGACATGATGGCATCACACAGTTGCCGCAGATTTGTCGGCTGCACATCCATGATGCGAATCCCCCGTTCCATCACATCCCAAAGATGCTCTATTGGATTGAGATCTGGTGATTGTGGAGGCCATTTGAGTACAGTGAACTCATTGTCATGTTCAAGAAACCCGTCTGAGATGATTCCAGCTTTATGACATGGCGCATTATCCTGCTGAAAGTAGCCATCAGATGTTGGGTACATTGTGGTCATAAAGGGATGGACATGGTCAGCAACAATACTCAGGAAGGCTGTGGCGTTGCAACGATGCTCAATTGGTACCAAGGGGCCCAAAGAGTGCCAAGAAAATATTCCCCACACAATGACACCACCACCACCAGCCTGAACCGTTGATACAAGGCAGGATGGATCCATGCTTTCATGTTGTTGACGCCAAATTCTGACCCTACCATCCGAATGTCGCAGCAGAAATCGAGACTCATCAGACCAGGCAACGTTTTTCCAATGTTCTATTGTCCAATTTCGATGAGCTTGTGCAAATTGTAGCCTCAGTTTCCTGTTCTTAGCTGAAAGGAGTGGCACCCGGTGTGGGCTTCTGCTGCTGTAGCTCATCTGCCTCAAAGTTCGACGTACTGTGCGTTCAGAGATGCTCTTCTGCCTACCTTGGTTGTAACGGGTGGCTATTTGAGTCACTGTTGCCTTTCTATCAGCTCGAACCAGTCTGGCCATTCTCCTCTGACTTCTGGCATCAACAAGGCATTTCCGCCCACAGAACTGCCGCTCACTGGATGTTTTTTCTTTTTCGGACCATTCTCTGTAAACCCTAGAGATGGTTGTGCGTGAAAATCCCAGTAGATCAGCAGTTTCTGAAATACTCAGACCAGCCCTTCTGGCACCAACAACCATGCCATGTTAAAAGGCACTCAAATCACCTTTCTTCCCCATACTGATGCTCGGTTTGAACTGCAGGAGATTGTCTTGACCATGTCTACATACCTAAATGCACTGAGTTGCCGCCATGTGATTGGCTGATTAGAAATTAAGTGTTAACGAGCAGTTGGACAGGTGTACCTACTAAAGTCGCCGGTGAGTGTATACATACACACACACACTCACACATACATACACTCACACATACACACACACTCACACATACACACACTCACACACACACACTCACACACTCACACATACACTCACACATACATACACACACACCATACACTCACACATACACACACTCACACATACATACATACATGCGTGCAATGAGAGTTATGGATCTTGCTCAAGGACCCATATTTGGTAACTTAAGCGGATCTGGGATTTGAACCCACAAGCTTTAGATTGATAGTCCCTAACCACTGATCTACCACCTCCTTACCAACGGTCACCAACCCTAACACCATAACCACTGAGCCACCACACCCTTACCAATGGTTACCAACCTGTACACCCTAACCACTGAGCTACCACACCCTTACCAATGGTTACCAACCCTAACACCCTAACCACTGAGCTACCACACCCTTACCAATGGTTACCAACCCTAACACCCTAACCACTGAGCTACCACACCCTTACCAATGGTTACCAACCCTAACACCATAACCACTGAGCCACCACACCCTTACCAATGGTTACCAACCTGTACACCCTAACCACTGAGCTACCACACCCTTACCAATGGTTACCAACCCTAACACCCTAACCACTGAGCTAGCACACCCTTACCAATGGTTACCAACCCTAACACCCTAACCACTGAGCTACCACACCCTTACCAATGGTTACCAACCATAACACCCTAACCACTGAGCTACCACACCCTTACCAATGGTTACCAACCCCAACACCCTAACCACTGAGACACCACATCCTTACCAATGGTTACAAACCCTAACCATTGAGCTACCACACCCTTACCAATGGTTACCAACCCCAACACCCTATCCACTGAGCTACCATACCCTTACCAATGGTTACCAACCCCAACACCCTAACCACTGAGCTACCACCCCCTTACCAATGGTTACCAACCCTAACACCCTAACCACTGAGCTACCACACCCTTACCAATGGTTACCAACCTTAACACCCTAACCATTGAGCTACGATGCCCTTACCAATGGTTACCAACCCCAACACCCTAACCACTGAGATACCACACCCTTACAATGGTTACCAACCCTAACACCCTAACCACTGAGCCACCACACCCTTACCAATGGTTACCAACCTATACACCCTAACCACTGAGCTACCACACCCTTACCAATGGTTACCAACCATAACACCCTAACCACTGAGCTACCACACCCTTACCAATGGTTACCAACCTTAACACCCTAACCATTGAGCTACCACGCCCTTACCAATGGTTACCAACCCCAACACCCTAACCACTGAGATACCACACCCTTACAATGGTTACCAACCCTAACACCCTAACCACTGAGCCACCACACCCTTACCAATGGTTACCAACCTCTACACCATAACCACTGAGCTACCACACCCTTACCAATGGTTACCAACCCTAACACCCTAACCACTGAGCTACCACACCCTTACCAATGGTTACCAACCCTAACACCCTAACCACTGAGCTACCACACCCTTACCAATGGTTACCAATCATAACACCCTAACCACTGAGCTACCACACCCTTACCAATGGTTACCAACCCCAACACCCTAACCACTGAGACACCACATCCTTACCAATGGTTACCAACCCTAACACCCTAACCATTGAGCTACCACACCCTTACCAATGGTTACCAACCCCAACACCCTATCCACTGAGCTACCATACCCTTACCAATGGTTACCAACCCCAACACCCTAACCACTGAGCTAGCACACCCTTACCAATGGTTACCAACCCAACACCCTAACCATTAAGCTACCACACCCTTACCAATGGTTGCCAACCCCAACACCCTAACCACTGAGCTACCACACCCTTACCAATGGTTACCAACCCTAACACCCTAACCACTGAGCTACCACACCCTTACCAATGGTTACCAACCCCAACACCATATCCACTGAGCTACCATACCCTTACCAATGGTTACCAACCCCAACACCCTAACCACTGAGCTAGCACACCCTTACCAATGGTTACCAACCCAACACCCTAACCATTAAGCTACCACACCCTTACCAATGGTTGCCAACCCCAACACCCTAACCACTGAGCTACCACACCCTTACCAATGGTTACCAACCCTAACACCCTAACCACTGAGCTACCACACCCTTACCAATGGTTACCAACCTTAACACCTTAACCATTGAGCTACCACGCCCTTACCAATGGTTACCAACCCCAACACCCTAACCACTGAGATACCACACCCTTACAATGGTTACCAACCCTAATACCCTAACCACTGAGCCACCACACCCTTACCAATGGTTACCAACCTCTACACCCTAACCACTGAGCTACCACACCCTTACCAATGGTTACCAACCCCAACACCCTAACCACTGAGCTACCATACCCTTACAAATGGAACTCGAGGTTCTGGTGAGTGCTGATGAACTCAACGTTCTGGTGTGTGCGGGTGAACGCCCTTACCAATATTTACCAATCCCAACCACTGAGATACCACAACCTTACCAATGGTTACTGTGGATCAGAGTCAGTGTCATGTACTGAGAGACTATTAAAAGATCTCCACATCTGTCGCTGATGCTGCAATGTCTGGTTTCATCTCAAACTGAACATTCACTGACCTCAGAACAGTCATTAGATCCTTCATTTCCATTATTATTCAGTCTCTTAGAAAAAAAAGACCTTGTGAGAGTGTTCTTTATTTCCAGGACGTTCAGGTATAGAAGGTGTTTAGAAGGACAAGGTCTATAGAACCACGGCCGTAACCTCGTCCTCACATGCGGGCGCATCCGTGAGGTCAGCAGCTTCAATGAAAACCAATGAAATAGACACCGCCGGTAAAAACATCCAGCCAAGAGCGTATCCACCGTATCGCTTACACTATTCCAGCCATGAGTACCTCTGAGGATGAGGATGAAGGTCCCGACGAGGCACCACTGGGGGCGTAACGGTGGACATGGACCTCAGTTTATACTGACGCCAAATCACACCGACCCAGTTCCATCCATCCATTATCTCCCACTTTATCCTCTATTAGGGTCGCGATGGGGTTCCTCATGCCCATCCAGGGGAGAACATTTGCTGGGCAGATACACCCAGGACAGGACAATCTATCACTGGGCACTGACTCACTCACACAGACACACTACATGGGGCAATTTGGAGTATTCAATTGACCTTGATCCATGTTTTTTGGACTGTGGGAGAAAACCGGAGAACCTAGAGGAAACCCACACGGACACGGGGAGAACATGCAAACTCCACCCAGATGGGGATTCGAACCAGGAATCCCTAGTGCTGAGAGGAGAACATGCCAACCACTAAGCCTCCGTGCCGCCTTCAGTTCCTTAATGTTCTTTTGAGTTCCCTGCAGAACGCGAGGGATGTGAACTGTCCCATCCCGATTACCCCGGCGACAGCGAGGAGCAGCGTCACAAATCACTCCCAATCACAAATATAGTGCACTGTACAGAATAGTGCACATACCACCTGCATTGTGGTTCCTAAATGGGCTTTGAAACTGGCTCACCATGTAGTGCACTACAAGTCCCACAATGCACTGGGATGTGCACAATGCGGCATATATGCAATGCGATGCATGAATCTGATGCTGGAGGCGAGGACCTGACTGGCAATCGCTGTTCTAATATGTTCCAAAGATGATGGAAGGAGTTGAGGTCATGACCACACACACACACACACACACACACACACACACACACACACACACACACACACACACATTTCTGTTTACGTGTAATTCATTCAGAAGGAGGTATGAATGTAGTTCATTCCTGTTTAAGGAGGTAAGGCAAAACCAGAGGAGAACATACAAAATAACCACACAGAAATGAATGACTCGCATGCCGCAGAACGACGTCTCCATGAGCACAACATTATGATGTGATGGCGGCACGTTCTCCCTGTGTCCCCTTAAGATTTCTCCGGGTTCTCCGGTTTCGTCCTACAGCCCTAAAACATGACTTCAAGGTGAATTGGATGCTCTAAATTGCCCCTATGACCATATATAAATTACCTCTGGGCGGAACGGTGGCTTAGTGGTTGACGCATCCGCCTCTCAGCACTGGGGATCCAGGTTCAAATCTCAATATGGGTGGAGTTTGCATGTTCTCCCCGTTTCCCATGGGTTTCCACCCAACAGTCCAAATACATGGATTCACGGTGAATTGGCTGCTCTAAATTGCCCCTATCTAAATTTCTCCTGGGCGGCACAGTGGCACAGTGGTTAACACGTCCGCCTCTCAGCGCTAGGGTTCCTGGTTTGAATCTCAATCTGGGTGGAGATTGCATGTTCTCCCTATGTCCCTTGGGTTTCCTCCGGGTTCTCCGGTCTTCTCCCACAATCCAAAAACATGGATTCAGGGTAAATTAAATGCTCGTGATTGCCCCATATAGTTTGTGTGTGTGAGTGTGTGTTCCCAGTGATAGATTGGCACCCTGTCCTGGATCATTCTCCCTCGGATGGGCATGGGGAACCCCCCAATGGATGGATGATTGAATCTCAAACCCAAACCACATTCTAAACTCCAGACATTTTAAATGCCCCCCCTCCCTCCCTGATCCCGTTGTGAGGATCAGAGGCACAGAGCGGCAAGGCGATCAGAACGCGAGCTCCTTCATCGCGCTCGACGCCGGCGCCGTGTGGCTGGACTTGGCCGCGCGTGCGTTAATCGCGTTATCGTTCTGAGATATAAATGAAAGAACGGAATCAATATTCACAGGAGGCCTTTCAGAGCTTCCCATGAATTAAGTGAAAGACCAATGAAACTTTAGATATTATCAGACGCCGCTTCCAAGGCCAATTAATATCCCTCGTGTCTAATCTGTATTCAGTAAGAGATATTTATTCAGCAGTTATGGCTTTATAACCTCTGAATGTTTACTCGGAGTATTAAATGCTCTCCGTCGGTCTGTTTGGGTCGATGGAGAAATTATTTTATGGTAAAAAAAAAAAGAAACCTTGAACTTAAATTATTATGACTTTCGTGTCGGCGTTAAAACAATAATTCTAACCGTCATTCTAAAGCTTCGTTAATATTACCCGAATATGCCTCTGCTGTACAGCAGTGTATTAACCTATCACCCATACCTTTATTATTATTCTTTTCACTAGATCCTGAATACCATATATGGGCATAACGTGGACTTCAGTGGTCTAGAAGTGATTTTCACCCAGATGTGGGGCACCTCTGGCTGAGGTACGGCACTGCAACACTGCATGTGGGCCGAAGGTGGCCCTCAAATGAAAACATTAATATGGCCCACAGGTTCTAAAACACATCTGGCAGCCCATCTGCATGTAAGCCACGTTTGGTTAAGGTGTGTATCTACGTCTGCCCAGATACAATACAGATGTGGGGCACCTCTGGCTGCGATAAGGCACTGGAACACTGTATGTGGGCCAAAAATGGCCTTCATATGAAAACATTAATTCGGACCACACGTTCTAAAACACATCTGGCATCCCGACTGCATGAAAGCCACTTTTGGCTGAGGTGTATATCTACGTCTTCCCAGATAGATTACAGATGTGGGGCACCTCTGGCTGAGATACGGCACTGGAACACTGTATGTGGGCCATAGGTGGCCCTTATATGAAAACATTAATACGGCCCACACATTTCAAAACACATCTGGTAAAGATTTTGTAGCCCAACTGCATGTAATCCACTTTGGGTTAAGATGTGTATCTACGTCTTCCCAAATACAATACAGATGTGAGGCACCTCTGACTGCGATACGGCACTGGAACACTGTACGTGGGCCAAAAACGGCCCTCACATGAAAACATTAATAAGGCCCACACATTATAAAACACATCTGGTAAAGATTTTGTTGCCCAACTGCATGTAAGTCACTTTTGGCTGAGGTGTGTGTCTACGTCTGCCCAGATAGATTACAGATGTGGGGCACCTCTGGCTGAAATACGGCACTGCAACACTCCATGTGGCCCTTATATGAAAACATTAAGACGGCCAATCTGGTTCACATATGGTAAAGATCTGGCAGCCCACCTGCATTTTGGTTAATCTTCCCAGATAGAATACAGATGTGCGGCACCTCTGGCTGAAATGCAGCACATGTGACCCCAAGGTGGGCCCTGTATGTACACATGTCCCAAAGCACATCTTGTCCATTTTGATCAAACATTTGGCCCTTAAAGACACATGTGATATAAATATATCAATTATACAAATATAAAACAAAATATAAAACAAACACATATGGCCCATGTTGAAACACATCTGGACAACATCTGGTAGGGGTTTGATGGTGCCGCCTACATGTGAAGTACTAAGATACTAATGCTATCCAAGTGACATGTGGCCCGGATGAAAATATGGGAGATTTGGGGCCGGAACTGTTTTTGTTTTGTTATCACATTGATGATGTAATGTTGGTGATGTAATGATACCAATTTACAGATTCGGGCCACCCTTCCCCGCTCCGTTTATCGCTTTGCTTCGAAGTCGAAGGTTTTCCGCTGACCCCAAACTTTTGGCGATATGACGGGAAGCCCTTTGGTGTCTGTCGCACTTTCCCCTGCGACCTTTTTAAAGAGCAGCTTTAGCAGGAATCTGTTTGAGATCACAATCACGCCGGCAGATTGGCATCACTCAGCAATCACACATCTTCATCGACGTGAAGCAGCGACTCAGCGCTCTTTCCCGGCTCGGCCGTGATTGGGTCGGCGTGCTGCTTGAAGACTTTATTTTTAAAGCCATCCGTTCAAAGTTTCAAATCTAGAACAATCCTGACCCGACCGACGACCTGAGCCGGATCGCCGGCGCCAACATGGGGTCTACAGAATTCTATTAGAATTTAAAATGACATCATTTTAAATTTGAAGGTGAGGACTTTCACCAAAAAGTCTGGTTTAGTTGGTTGGGTTTGATTTGTTTGTTATGTTAATTGATTTATTTCGGGTTGGTAAGTTTTTCGTTTAGCTTTTGGTTGAAAGATCCGGGAGTTGTGTAAACTCACTTGGTTTGGGTTATTGGTTGGTTGTAAGGGTTTAGTTTATTTGTTACGTTTTCTGTTTTAACCTGATTGGTTGGCTATTTCATTTGCTCTGGGTTGATTAGTTTGTGGATATTAGTTTGGTAGGTTGGTTGGGTTTGATGGGTTGTTGATAGATCGATTATTCATTCATTCATTATCTCCCGCTTTATCCTCTATTAGGGTCGCGGTGGGGTTCCCCATGCCCATCCAGGGGAGAACGTCTCGGGCGCTGGGCAGATAGACCCAGGACAGGGCGCCAATCCATCGCTGGGTACACACTCACTCAAACAGACACACTCTATTGGGCAATTTTGAGAATTCAATTGACTTGATCCATGTTTTTGGACTGTGGGAGGAAACTGGAGAACCCGGAGGAAACCCACGCAGACACGGGGAGAACATGGAAACTCCACCCAGATGGGGATTCAAACAGGGAATCCCTAGCGCTGAGAGGCGAACGTGCTAACCACTAAGTCACCGTGCCGCCGATAGATCGATTAGGTTTGTTAAATGATTTGGGTCAGCTGGTTGGTTTATTAGATGTTATTTGAATTTGGTTTGGTTTAGTTTGGATAGTCTGTTCATTTGATTTTTTTTTTTTTTTTTTTTTTTTTTTTTGGTTTTGTTTAGTTGTTTTATTTGTGTGTTTTTTTTTTTTTTTTGTTTAGTTAGCTGGCTTACTTTTGTTCTTTTTGGTTAGTAGGTTTATTTGGTTAGCTTTTTTTGGTTAGTTATTTTATTAGATTTTTGTTCAGTTAGCTGGTTTATTTTGGCTTGGTATGGTTAGTTGGTTTATTTGGTTTTGTTGGTTGGTTCATTTGATTTATTTTTTTGGTTAGTTTGTTTATTTTGTTAAATTTAGTTGGTTCATTCTGTTTGATTAGTTGGTTTGTTTGGTTTACATATTTGATATGTTTTTTTGTTGTTAGGTTGGTTCATTTGATTTATTTACATTTTTTGGTTAGTTGATTTATTTGGTTTTGTTTAGTTTAGTTAGTTGGTTCATATGGTTTGATTATTTGGTTTAGATGTTTGATAAGTATTTTTTTGTTAGGTTGCTTGGTTCATTTGATTTTTATTTGGTTTTGTTTAGTAAGTTGGTTCATTTGGTTTGAATAGTTGATTCATTTGGTTTAATGTTTTTTGGTTAGTTGATTTATTTGGTGTTGTATATCACACATCAATATCACACATGCAGCATCCATCAGCGGCGCGGCTGTTTAAAAAGGAAACAGCAGCCCCGTCCGGATAAATCACAGCGCTCCACAAATCCCAAAATAATGCCACTTTCATGTTCCCCCTCATCCGCCCACGCTCCATTTAACACCGTGGGTCATTAACAGGTACAAATCACCTTAGCATGGGGCCGTCACACTCCCTCACGGTGTTGACCCGGATACGATTGGCTTACCGCGGTGGCGGAATAAGGCCGGTGTAATTTAATATCCAATCAGATAAGAGGGTTATTCTCATTGAAATGAGCCAAGCGAGGAGGGCCCGCAGCCAGAGGGGGCTTATTTCGGAAAAGGCAGTTTAATTATGAGAGCAAACCTTTGTGGAAAGGGCCCTGAGTTATTCAATTTAGGAATTAATTCTGCACATAAAAAAAAAAGAAGAAAATATGGGATCGTTAAATCTAAACGGCCCCGCAGCGCCGCTTTAACGCGTTATCTGCACGAGACGTAAATAATAAAATCAGCAAATCGGAAATCCTCGGGACGCGGCGGCTGATTCGATGCCTGGAACAGTGGCGGCTGGTCCATAGGGGGCGCTGAGGGGGGCGCTGAGGAGTGCTTGATATTGATATTGATATTGTTTAGATATTAAACAATTAATTATGGACTGCAAATAGTTAATGAGAAATGTATTTATTTGCACCGTGTGTCTAATAGACGTTAGAATTTATTAAAACAATAAATAAATACATGTCATTGCTCCCATTGTGCACACTTCCTGGGGGGGGGCTCTGTTCTAATGAGTGTGTGTGTGGGCACACGGACTTTTGGCGATCATGTGATCTGAGGCTGATTTCTAATTGGATGTTTTAGGTTTTTCCACTTGGACACGCCCATTCTAGGATGTCACTTTTGGTAGTGTGTTACTACAGGTTCATTTTATTTAGGCTTCATGGGATTGGACGATTCCTGAATCGACTCAATAACTCAATAAAATAAAGGTATGGTTCATTAGTTCGACTCACCCAGGACAGGTCGCCAATATATCACTGGACACACACTCACACAAACTCTATATAGAGCAATTTGGAGCATTTAATTGACCTTGATCCATGTTTTTGGACTATGAAAGGAAACCCACGTGAACCCGGAGGAAACCCACGTGGACATGGGGAGGACATGGAAACTCCACCCAGATTGGGATTCAAACCGGGAATCCCCAGCGCTGAGAGGAGAACATGCCAACCACTAATCCACCATGCCGCCCTAGAATTCCCGAATCAACTCATTAACTTGGGTGCGGTTCTTTAGTTCGACTCACCCTTAACATTTACAGACTTAATCCTCTACTAGGGTCGTGGGTGGGGGAGGGGTTCCCCATGCCCATCCAGGTGAGAAAGTTTCGGGTGCTGGGCACACTGGACACACACGCGCACACACATACACACACTCTATATGGGGCAATTTGGAGAATTCAATTGACCTTGAACCATGTTTTTGGGACTGTGGGAGGAAACCGGAGAACCCGGAGGAAACCCGAGTGGACACGGGGAGAACATGGAAACTCCACCCAGATTGGGACTCGAACCGGGAATCCCCAGTGCTGAGAGGAGAACATGCTAAACCACTAAGCCACCATGCCGCCCTAGTCCCTAATTTTGCCCCAGAATAAATCTGGCAGGAATTCTGAGGGGGTATCAGAGTCACTCTGAGAAGGTAACTTTTTTGACTGTGAACCCTTTGTGCTCTCCCTACCATTCCCCCCCCCCCCCCCCCAAAGCCTCTGAGCATATGCTAATATCCCACTGGCCGTTCAGCACTCCTCTATCTGAAGCTCGGCATCAAAAATCGCAGACATAAGAGGGCTGGAGACGGATAGTGATGGACTCGGAGACACCAGCTAGAATCCTCCCTTTCCGCGGAACCGGCCCCGTTCCGTTTGAGGCCTGCGTTTTTTCAGTTCACACGGCGTGGAGATGCGGGCGGATTCCGATGGCGGGGCCTTTGGTGCCTCCGCAGAGCTCAAAGAGCAGCGAGAGGGCTGGTAATAAGCGAGGGACCTCGCCGAATTGGATTCCATTTGAAGCGCTGACCTTATTATCCGCACGATGGACGCAATACGACTCGCACGGCGGCGCCCCCATTCAGCGGCGACGGCGAGGACGCGGATTCAGATCAGCTGTATTTATATGAGCGGGTGAGGTCACGCTTTTAATTATGTAGCTCATCTCCTGTGTGAATGGATTCGGACCTTGGTACCTGCGTGGAGCCTACTCCGTTAAGACCTCCCCACACCCCCACCGTGCACTCGACACTTGAGTATGAACTCCATCCCGAAATAAAGCAAATAAAACGATGGATCTGTGATATAACAACCAATCACAGTGTTCTTATTCATTCATTACTTATCGGGGGGAAGGGGGCAGTTCCCCATGCCCATGCACAGGAGAACGTTTCAGGCGCTGGGCAGATACACCCAGGACAGGGCGCCAATCTATCACTGGACACACACTCAATCACACACACACACTCTATATGGGGCACTTTGGAGAATTCAATTGACCTTGAATCCTTGTTTTTGGACTGTGGGTGGAAACCAGAGAACCCGGAGGAAACCCACGCGGACATGGGGAGAACGTGGACGCTCCACCCAGGTTGGGATTCGAACCTGGAATCCTCACCGCTATTGACTATATATATATCAGAACACAGGGTATCGCTCAAGGACCCACATTGGTAACTTCAGTGGACCTGGGCTTTGAAACCACAACCTTTTTTTTTTTTTTTTACAGCCCAACACCATGACCACCCGACCACGCCCCTTTTTTTGGTGTATAAACAAAGAACTGCCCCTTCCTGCTCCAGCATTTGATTAGTTACCTTCGGTGTGAAGGAACAGGCCCATAAGGAGCTCTGACCTCAACCTCTTGTCAGCATCTTTGGGATGAATTAGAATGAAGATCATAAGCCACGTCCTCTCATGCAACCTCACAAATGCTCGGAGCAAATATTCGACAGACGTTCTAAAATCCAAAAACGCCAGAAGACTTAACGCTATCAGAAGAGACCCAACGAAGGTCCCTCGGTTCTCCCGCTGCCACGCCCATGGCCAGTTCTCCAGCCAAAGGAGTGCCACTGAAGGTGGGATTACTCACCAACAGGCAGCGTTTTAAACATACAGCTGTTGGCCTCCGTTGTTGCCAGACGTCACGTTCCTGTGATTCCATAAATTTGTGGAACCACATTTGGTGGAGGAGTTGAAGGATCTCAGGGTCTTGTTCACGAGTGATGGTAAGATGGAGCGTGAGATTGACAGGCGGATGGGGGCGGGGTCAGCAGTGATGCGGACTCCATACCAGTCTGTTGTGGTGAAGAAGGAGCTAAGCCATAAGGCAAGGCTCTGGATTTACCAGGCGATCTACGTTCCTACCCTCACCTATGGTTCATGAGCTTTGGGTAATGACCGAAAGAATGAGATCGCGAATACAAGCGGCCAAAATGGGTTCTTTCCGCAGGGGGTCTGGGCTCTCCCTTAGAGATAGGATGAGAAGCTTGGTCATCTGGGAGAGACTCGGAGTAGAACCGCGACTCCTCCACGATAAAAGGTGCCAGTTGAGGTGGTTCGGGCATTAGGATGCCTCCTGGGCACCTCCCTAGGGAGGTGGTGGAGGTGGCTGGGCGAGTGAGGTCTGGGTCTCCCTACTTCGGTTGCTGCCCCCGCAACCCGAACCCCATACAAGCGGAAGATAATGGATGGATTTACCAGTCAATCTATGTTCCGACCCTCCACCATTGGTCATGAGTTTTGGGTAATGACCGAAAGAACAAGATCGCCAGTACAACTGGGTTCTCTCCGCAGGGGGTCTAGGTTCTCCCTTAGAGACCGGGTGAGGTAGTTTGGGGATCTAGTAAGGATGCCTCCTGGGCGCTTTCCTAGGGAGGTGTTTCAGGCAAGTCCAGCTGGGAGGAGACCCCGGAGGAGACCCAGGACACGCTGGAGGGATCTCCCAGCTGGTCTGGGAACGCCTCGAGGGTTTCCCCAGTAGAGCTGGTGGAGATGGCTGGGGCGAGGGAGGTCTGGGTCTCCCTACTTCGGTTGCTGACCCGAACCCCGGACAAGTGGAAGATCATAGATGGATGGATGGATTTGGCATGTGATGTCACAGCTTAGGAAGGCTGCACACGTCGGAGCCATCAATCAGCCAGTCCAACATCAAAGGCATTGTAGAACCTACTGGGAGGTCTGTAGTCTTTACTGATTGAGATGATGCACCACCACCATCACAACCTTTAGAACCCTGAACGACGAAACGCTAAAAGTAAGTGCGAGGCAAGTTTGCTATCAGACGGAAACTTGACTTCCACGTCGCTTTAACGCTTCGCTGGCAGCGTTTTGTAATTCGACGGGAGGCGCCACTCCAGACCTCAGTCTTTCAGATGGAGAGCAGGCTGTTCAATCAGCTGCATTCACTTCCCGCGCATTCTCAACAGCTCACGCATCTGAATGTAAACGGCCGCCTGGCTGAATTTTTTTTTTATTATTATTATTTTTATCTTCATCACAAAAAACATATATAAATAAAAAATTCAGAGCACAATATATATTTTAATGCCTTTCTCTAAATGCGAAACACGTTTGTAAAGCCGACTTTTCCACATTCGCGGCACCTTCAGGATCTCGCCCGGTTTATTGTGACATGTGCTGGGAATTATAATGTCAAAACTTTACGGTTCGCAACTTAGAATCACTCTCCATCTGAAAAAGTAGATTAAAAAGACTTTTAATTATTCATTCATCCATTATCTTCCACTTTATCCTGTACTAGGGTCCCCATGCCCATACAGGGTAGAACATTTCTGGCGCTGGGCAGATACACTCAGGACAGGGCACCTGTCACCTGTTCATCTATCACTGAACACATACTCGCTCACACAGACACACACACACACACACACACACTCTATATGGAGCAATTTGGAGCATTCAATTGACCTTGATCCATGTTTTTGGACTGTGGGAGGAACCCGAAGGAAACCCACGCGGACACGGGGAGAACATGGAAACTCCACCCAGATTGAGATTCCAACCTGGATCCCCAGTGCTGAGAGTGCTAACCACTACACCACCTTAAAATAAACATCCATCCATCATCTTCCACTTTATCCTCTACTAGGGTTGCAGGGAAAGGGGGGGGGGTTTCCCATGCCCATCCAGGGGAGAACGTTTCGGGCGCTGTGCAGGACACCCAGGACAGGATGCCAATCTATCACTGGACACACACTCACTCACACACACACTCTATATGGGGCAATTTGGAGAATTCAATTCACCTTGATCCATGTTTTTGGACTGTGGGAGGAAACCCGGACATGGGAAGAACATACAAACTCCACCCAGATGGGGATTCGAACCTGGAATCCCCAGCATTGAGAGGAGAACATGCCAAACACTAAGCCACCATGCCGCCCCCAGGACGACCGAATGTTATTTATTAAGCTAAACAGCTATAGTAAGCGCTTTGCCGGTTAGTTTCCCCCAGCGAAACAGCGACGCCTCCCCCGCCTGCGTCTTCAGCGACGGCGTCCAGCTGGGTGTGACCGAACCCCCGCTAACCTGACACCGCTCTTTTGATCAGGCCTAATCGCCGTGACAACAGACTGAACTTTGATCAAACATTCAGCGCTTGCTCTCCACTGGAGCTTGTTGGGCTTTTTAAACATTCATTCTTCACAAGAACACGCTCCATCTGGCACAGCGAGGGTGGAACGGCGAGGGGGGGAGGTGAGGCTTCTGGAGTCAGCAAACTCACCCGGCGACGATGAACAGCTTGTATTTTTTACAATGACCCCACAGACATAATAGGTATGCCCTGTGTAGTTACCTAAATACCTTGTACCTTGGGCCATGTACCTTGGACCATTTACCTTGGGCCATATACCTTG
The DNA here is from genome assembly GCA_019802505.1 of Corydoras sp. C115. Classification (NCBI taxonomy): domain Eukaryota; kingdom Metazoa; phylum Chordata; class Actinopteri; order Siluriformes; family Callichthyidae; genus Corydoras; species Corydoras sp. C115. The sequence continues at coordinate 72,486 of JAFMOC010000310.1, read as the reverse complement.
TACATTGGGCCATGTACCTTGGGCCATGTACCTTGGACTATGTACCTTGGACTATGTACCTTGGACCATGTACCTTGGACCATGTACCTTGGACCATGTACCTTGGACCATGTATCTTGGACAATGTACCTTGGGCCATGTACCTTGTACCTTGGACCATTTACCTTGGGCCATGTACCTTGTACCTTGGATCATGTTCCTTGGACCATGTACCTCCAAGCTCTCAGGAACCTACACATAACAGCAGGAACCGAGATGAACATTCAGCCCCATTGCCACATGGGATGCTTAGAAGTGCGAGAGCGAATGCGGTACTATAACAGGAAACGTTCACCCCTGGATGGGCATCGGGAACCCCCCCGCGACCCTAGTAGAGGATAAAGTGGAAGATAAAGGATGGATGGATGGATTCGTCAGGTGGACGTACGTTGGAACACAGGCCAGATCCTTTGATCTATAGGTCCAGAACACCGACCCCGCCCCTCACTCCCCCATACTCCATGGCCTATTAAAATTCCAGATGCAAAAGCCGTCAAATCTATTTAATAAAAGATGGTGTTTTGGTCCGACATGGAAATCCGTGTCCACACACACACACACACTACAGCCATTTCATGCCATCTCATAACCCCCCCCCCCCCCCCCCCCCGATGTCTCGGAATCTCAGGCTTGTTTGCTTTTGATGAAGTCTGAAGTGTAGCGCAGTTGGCGGACCATTAAGGGCCCGTATTAAACATACTGATTACTAATTAAGCAGCCTATTAAATATGCAAAGTTCGGTGTGTTTATTTATTTAGCCGCCGCCGCCGCCGGAGCCGTGCAGCTCCGATGATGGGATGTTTGTTGGAACGGCAAGAGCCTCGTTCTTCCAGCGGCTGATATCTCTAAATCATTACGACCACTTATTCTCAGTTTGTTGATAATTATACCTTCTATAGTTTCATTAAATGGCTATAATTCGCTTTTTAACGACTTGTTACTCACTTTAACTGGAATCTGAAAGCTCTCATTCATCTTAATGCCATGCGGCCGACTGCGGAACAGCCACCGAGGAAAAGAAACAGACCATAAATTAAAACAGCCCAATAAACGTTAATTGGCAGGGAAATTTGGTAAAATGGAAACGGCCCTCGAGCGGCACGGTGACGTAGTGGTTTGCATGTTCTCCTCTCAGCTCTAGGGATTTCTGGTTCGAATCCCAATCTGATGGTTCTGGTTCTCATCTGGTCCACATCTGGCATCCAGGAGCGTTTCACCCAAGGTCCGTCAATACACAGAACACGGGGTCCTGATGAAAATTGACCAGAATCTTTTAATATAAGGGAAAGGGTGCCCACTGAATGAGATATGGTGCTGGCGAGACGATGGGTTCGGTTCCGGATGGCTCTGGTTCTCATGAGGTCCACATCTCCATGGTTCACCCAAGTTCCGTCAATCCAGAGCATGCAGTCCAAATGAAAATTGGCCAGAATCTTTTAATATAAGGAAATGGGTGACCTCCGAATGAGATATGGCGCTGTAGACACGATGGGTTTGGGTTCTGATGGCTCATGGCGCTAATCTGGTTCTCATGTGGTCCACATCTCCCATCCAGGAACAGTTATCCCATGTTCTGTCAATCCAGAACACGCAGTCAAGATGAAAATTGTCCAGAATCATTCAGTATACGGGAAAGGGTGACCTATATATGAGATATGGCGCTGGAGACACGATTGGTTTGGTTCCTGACAGCTATGGTTCTCATGTGGTCCACATCTCCCATTCAGGAATGGTTCACCCAAGTTCCATCAATCCAGAACACAGGGTCCTGATGAAAATTGGCCAGAATCATTTAGTATATGAGAAAGGGTCATCTCTGAATGAGATACGGCACTGGCGACACGATGAGTTTGGTTCCTGATGACTCGTGGCGCTAATCTGGTTCTCATCTGGTCCACATTTGGCATCCAGGAGTGGTTCACCCAGGTTCTGTCAATCCAGAGCATGGGGTCCAGATGAAAATTGGACAGCATCATCTAATATACAGGAAAGGGTCACCTTTGAATGAGATATGGCGCTAATCTGGTTCACATGTGGTCCACATCTCCAGGAATGGTTCACCCAAGTGCCGTCAATCCAGAGCATGCGGTCCAGATGAAAATTGTCCAGAATTATTTAGTATATGGGAAAGGGAGACCTCTAAATGAGATATGGCACTGATGGCTCGTGGCGGTAATCTGGCTCTCATCTGGTCCACACCTGGCATCCAGGAGCGGTTCACTCAAGTTTTGTCAAACCAGAACACGCAGTCAGAATGTTTTAATGCGCGGGAAAGGGTGACCTCTGAATGAGATATGGAGCTGGCGACACGATGGGTTTGGTTCTTGATGGCTCTGGTTCTCATCTGGTCCGCATCCAGGAACGGTTCACCCAAGTTCCGTCAATACACAGAACATGCAGTCCTGATGAAAATTCTCTAGAATCTTTTAATACACGGGAAAGGATGACCTCTGAATGAGATATGGCGCTGGTGATGGGTTCAGATAATGTGTCAGAAATATTGAAATTCAAAGAGAAAAGAACCTTCAGTCTGGTTACAATGGAAGACGCCGGTGTTCTCAAGCGAATGATCTGAAGGCAGCATAAAAAAAAAAGTGTGTGAGGTTCTATAAAGAGAGAGATCCTTTCAGGAGGAGATTGATTTTGTGCCGGTTGGCAGAGGAGCGAGGAAATTCAGCTTAATGGTATAAGTACATATACGGAGATTTAAGGATACGGGTCGAGCGGTGGGTTTCAGAACCGGAGAGTCGCGCATCATCCATAAAATAACTTCAGGCCATCCGGATGGTGCAGGAAGCCTGAAATTGACTCGAGCAAATGATTTGATGGAGCTGAAGCCTTAAGCAAACAGACTTTAGTGAATAAAGAGTTCCTGGGTTTGGAAACCTGGGATTATCCAAGCTCAGGAGGTGGGGGTAGGGGTGTCGGCAGTACTGAACCGGAATGAAGGATGTGAGTGGCTATAAGAGTGGATGGATGGATGTCTTATGAGGTGGCAGAATCTAAGCTACACACTGTAGTCTCAGTGAATTTCCCGATCAACGTCCTGGAGCCCAGTTCTCATTGGCAAAAAAAAGCACCCTGAATCACCCTGAATCACCCTGAAAAGCTCGCCCATCTGGGTGGAGGGATGTCTCATGGCGTGGCGGAATCCAAGCTACACCCTGTAGCCTCAGGGAATATCCTGATCAACGTCCTGGAGCCCAGTTCTCATTGGCTGAAAGTCCGAGAACCATCATGAAAAGCTCGCCATCTCATCACAGGGTGTGTGATATATATTTTTCCAGTGTTTCTATCCTGATCAGGTTTGCAAGAATGGCTGGAGCCTATCCCAGTTCACATTGGAACAGAAACATTGCCATGATGTACCAGGAGGGCTTGGTTTAATCCATTTTGCTATGAACCAAAACGCCCACAGTTCAAATAGTATGTCATTGGGGCGGGGCATGGACAAACGCACTGCCTGGAGTGGGGGGGGGGGACGTTGAGGGTTATGAGGTTGGGTGCTGGATTAAGGCATGACTGGTCCCTGGCATTCATACCCTCACAATCGCCGAAGAACCTTCCATCCGCCAACTTTTGCGCCTTTCCCGTCTTCTTCCTCAACAAACAACGGGGCTGGCATCCTTCTTTGGCTCCATCTACTCAACATCTTGCTTTATTTGGTCAGCAGAGAGATGTGGGCCAGACCCGTGCATCCTCACTGGAGAACATGTCTGCAATGCCGGGCCTACGTGATGTATGGGTGTCAATTGGGTGCCAATGGGAACCATCCATCTTATTGCAGGGAAGACATACTGTACATCACGTAGGCCTGGCTTTTCAGACTTGTTCTCCAGTGAGGATCCCAATAAAGCAAGATGTAGTTTTGTGCGGCAGAAGACGGGAAAGGCGCAAAAGTTGGAGGATGGAAAGTTCTTCGGCGATTGTGAGGGTATGGATGCCAGGAAACAGACAACGTTAGACCATGTGTAACAATCCGCGGATGCCATGGCTAGAAAGTACAGAACCCAGACTGTTGAAGGTTTAAGAGTCGTCTTTAATACAGAAGACACTGGAAGGAACACAGCCACAGCACGCAACAGGACACAACAATGACTCAAAACAATGCTCCAACAGGGAACATTGGGGAAGGCTGGGTATTTAAACATATCGGTAAGTCACATGACGGGAAAACAGGATAGAAGGACTAATTACACAATGAACACACACAGCAGAGCCGGCAGTACCACCAGCGACCGATAGATGGTGCTGATTTGACACCGTGACCCCTCTGTCACCCTTAATTTTAGGGTCACGGTCTTGCCTCAATCCAGCACCCAACCTCATAATCCCCCCCCCCCATGTAGGCCATGCCCCTCCCCAATGACATACTATATATTTGAACTGTGGGCATCTTGGTTTGTTGCAAAAAGGATTCAGATAAACCCTCCTGGCACATCGCGGCAGAACTTCCAGCTGATTTCCGGTCAGTACACCACTGATCCGCAAGTTATGAGATCCAGCATCGGTATCCCAATGCCTTTTTTTTATTTATTGCCCAAATGGACACAGAATTCTACAAATACACATCGATATCTCAGCGTGAGGGCAGCACAGAATGGCAACCCCATTACAATACCCACAATACCCTCAGCTAAAAAAAAAAAAGGCACGATACAAAGTGAACGTGACCCAGAAAAGTCGATTTAACTGGGGGTGGGGGTGGGGGAGCATCAGTGTACTTCACTGGACCTTGATTTGAGTCAGATTTCTGATTCCGCTCGCTCCTTTAAATAAATCAAGAATCACAACGCCGTACGGAACGGAACGGAACGGTCCGGACCCGTTCCGTGCGAGTTCTTCGGCACGACAATGACCCCAAACACCGCGGAAAGTCGAAAAAGGGCACGAAGTACGAAACTCAGCCTCCTGCGGCGGTTGCTATGACTCAGTGATGCCCTATTGACGGACGAAGGAATTCATTTATCTTCCGGGAAGCGCCGAGATAAACGAATTATTTCATTATTTTAGCTTTATACGTTTTCTTTACGAACGTCCGTGAGAGCCGGAATGTAAAAAAAAAAAAAAAAAACATCATCCCTAAAGGCGAGAATCAAGTGTTACAGCTACGCATGAAGTGAACGGGATATAAATCATTAAAGATTATTCTGAAATCAACATGAACAGAAATATAAAACGCCAAACCACTGAGAAGAATAAACAGATAGCATTTATAACAAGTTCAAGTTCAAGTAATTCGTTTATAGAAGGTTTTTTATAATCGTACATCGTCACAAAGCAGCTTTACAGAGTTATAAACCTTTAAAGCCCCAAAAAGCAAGACAAAGAGACAGCGTCAAGACAAAACTCCCTGTTATGTTGATATTTTAAGGAAGAAACCTTGTGAGGACCGAGGCTCAGTGGGGGACTCATCCTCCTTGAGCGGGGGGGGCAGCATCAACAGTGTAGGACAGCCATGTGCAGATCGTGTGGTGATCAAGTGACCCGTATTTAACGATTGTAAACTCTATAAGTCCATTTAGGACGTCCTGCAGGACCGCCGGTCCAATAGAACCCCAGCTTCCGTCAGTAATCGTCAAAACGCAGTGCTTAAGCAGAACCATGATGAGGAGCAGACCACACCTCCAGGATATGAGACACCTCAAAAGTTCAGGTAATTTATCTATATAACTTTTTTTTTTTTTTTTTTTTTTACAATGGTACATCTTCACAGAGCAGCTTTACAGAGTTATAAACCTTTAAACCCCCAAAGAGACGAGGAGAAAGCAGCAAGACAAAACACCCTGTTATGTTGTTATCTAAAGGAAGAAACCTTGTGAGGACCGAGGCTCAGTGAGGGACTCATCCTCCTTAAGCATCAACAGTGTAGGATAGCCATGTACAGAACATGTGGTGATCATGTGACCCGTATTTAACGATTAGAAACTATATAAGTCCATTGAGGGCGTCCTGCAGGACCGCTGGTACAAAAGAACTCCAGGTTCCATCCAGTAATCGACGTAGAACCATAGATGAAGAGCTGACCCCTCCTCCACGAGATGGGCTTCAGCAAACATAACACACCAACAGTTAAAATGTTACATCGTAACGTTACTGGGTTTATCTGCCCAGCGCCCGAAACGTTCTCCCCTGGATGGGCATGGGGAACCCCCCGCCGTGACCCTATTAGAGGATAGAGTGGAAGATAATGGATGGATGGATGGACATCATCAACATAACTAACAGAGCAGAACCTGCCGAAGACTCAGTGAAGAGGGCTCCCCTCAGAACCGTACGCCCTGATGACGGCAAGACGAGTACAGTGGTGTAACGATGATAACGCAGACAAGCTACACCGTTTGCCCTCCGATAAACGCTGTGCGAAGAAAAGTTGGGAGGATATGGAGAGTACAGAACATGCAGAACGTCTTCACGCGGTGACTAAGTGAGGTGTTCCGATGCTGTAAGAGAACACAGGAACTGCGTCGGAGAACAGTCACTATTAATCATCATTATCAGCGGCGGCGAGGTGCGTTAGTCTCTGAACTTTCATTAGGGCAGCGTTGTGATGCAAATAGATTACACCGGCAAGGCTAAAGGTCTACGCGAGCTCGGCGTTGCCATGGAGACCAAGATCAAAGGTATTCATTTCGAAGAAGTGATTTAGTCACGGATTCGGTAACCACGTCTCCTCTGTGCCTCGAGAGGGCTGCTAGAACACACACACACACACGTTCCATAAAAACCCTCACATGTAGAACCAGCGTTCCGTTCATTTGCGTTTTTATTCCTGAGGTGATTAAACACCTCCTGTTTTTTTTCTTTTTATTATTTTACATTTTAAGCATGGATGGATTAGTGGTTGGCATGTTCTCCTCTTAGCGCTGGGGATTCTCGGTTCAAATCCCAGTGGATGGAGTTTCCATGTTTTCCCCGTGTCCGCATGGGTTTCCTCCGGGTTCTCCAGTTTCCTCCCACAGTCCAAAAACATGCATTCGAGGTCAATTGAACTCTCCAAATTGCCCCATGTTGCCCCATAATTGCCCCATATAGAGTGTCTGTGTGAGTGAGTGAGTGCCCAGTGACAGATTGGCGTCCTGTCCTGGGTGTATCTGCCCAGCGCCCCAAATGCTCTCCCCTGGATGGGCATGGGGAACCCCCCCACAACCCTAGTAGAGGATAAAGCAAGAAGATGATGGATGGATGGACTGTGGCTTAGTGTTTGGCATGTTCTCCTCTCAGTGCTGGGGATTCCCGGTTCGAGTCCCAATCTGGGTGGAGTTTCCATGTTCTCCCCGTGTCCACGTGGGTTTCATCCCACAGTCCAAAAACATAGATCAAGGTCAATTGAGCTCTCCAAATTGCCCCATATAGAGTGTGTGTGTGAGTGAGTGTGTGTCCAGTGATAGATTGGCGCCCTGTCCTGGGTGTATCTGCCCAGTGCCCGTAACGTTCTCCCCTCGATGGGCATGGGGAACCCCCCCGCAACCCAAGTAGAGAATAAAGTGGAAGATAATGGAAATTTTGGGTGGTCCCATCGTCACACGTCTCTATGATCAGGCACCTAGCTGTTCAACCATATGCTCCCAGCCTTGTGGGAACAGTTTGGGGAAGGTCCTTATCTGACCCAGTGCACTCCACTCCATCTTCCCAAGGTTCTAGAGCTTGAATCTACAGCAAGATGAGATGATGCCATGACATCTTCAAGTAGAAGAGTCAAGAATCAGAGAAAGAAGCATCCTTCTGAGTGTTAATAGGCGGTACCGACGGTCTCCATGGTGCTGAAAGCTTTAGATTTCGCCCCCCCCAACCCGGATCAAGAACAGCAGAGTGGAACAAATGAATAGATTTATTGCGTAAGCTAAGGAGACCAACACTCCACAGGGAGTCCACACACCAGTCACGTGATCACGAGGTGGTAGCTGAGTGGTTAAGGTGTTGGGCTATCAATCTGAAGGTTGGGGGTTCAAATCCCAATGGCTCCTTGAGCAAGACCCTTAACCCTAAATGCTCCAGGGGGTGCTGTGGCCAACGTCCAACCCTGTGCTCCCTTTGTAAGTCTCTTTGGATAAAAACATCTACTGAACGACCAAATAAAAACCTAATTTCATGCAGCACCCCCCCCCCCAACACAACAGGGTTCATGCATTGTATAGACTCATCCATAACTCCTAATGGCTCAAGGCCTCCCCCTAAAATGAGACACGTCTTCATCACCATAATGAGACACCTACCTCAGATAGCGTACAGATGTGGCACACTTCTGGCTGAGATACTACGCTGGCTCCTGCAAAAACCCAAAGGTGGCCCCCGTATTGGGAACCAATCTCACACATGGTCCGTATTTGTCAGACAAATGGCGTTGCTATCCACACGCCAGCCGTGAGTGGTCCACATATTAAAATGACCGATGTTCCGAAAGACATCTGGTCCACATCTGGGGGTGCTGCCTTAATGTGAGGCGCTCTGGCTGACGCATGGCCCTCGCAAGTGAGCGGTCCACCAATGTGCCATCCATCCATACTGCAGGTAAGCCGGATCTGGGACAGTAGCTGGTATGCATACACACACACACACACACACACACACACACACACACACACACACACACACACACACACACACACACACACTCTACGAGGGGTGTGGGGGGGGTCCCATGCCCATCCAGGGAAAAACGTTTTAGGCGCTGAGCAGATACACTCAGGACAGGGGGGCAATCTATCACTGGGTACAGACTCACTCACACAGACACACTCTTTATGGTGCAATTTTGACCATTTAAAATCCCTTGGATCCATGATTTTGGACTTTTTCAGGCATTGGGCAGATTGGGCACACCCAGGACAGGGCGCCAATCCATCACTGGGTACCCAGATCTCACATTTCATTTCAGAATCTGCTTCAGTATTTAACATATATAACTACTGTTATTTTTGGGGTGTCTATGGACTTTGGGGCTTTGAGACTTTGGGGTGTGTCTGTAGGCTTTGGGGTGTGTATTTGAATTTTAATGCTTTAAGACTTTGGGGTGTGTCTGTGGTTTTTGGGACTTTGGTGTGTGTCTGTGGTTTATGGAGTGTCTATGGACTTTGGGACTTTGAACTTTGGGGCTTTGGGGTGAGTCTGTGGTTTTTAGGGTGCATCTATGGACTTTGGGGTGTGTCTATGGACTTTGGGTCTTTGGGGTGTGTCTATGGTTTCCGGGTTGTCAGAAACTGGGAGCATCCAGAAGACGGGACCATGCGTGCCTTGCAGTCCTCCGTACCCCGATCCAGATTCAAACCTCTTCTCGGGTAGCAGCATCACACTCACAAACTTTCATCCGGGCCGCGGACCAGCGTCACATGGTACCGACTGCTTCTGGTTGCACATTGTGGACGCCTTATGCACCAGATTAGGGCCACGAATCAGCCAAAAAGGGGGTCGCAGGTGGGTAGCACGGCCAGATCTGGACCAGATGTGGACCACGCGTTTGGGGCTGTGAGGGCCACATTCGGCCCACGTGCAGCGGACCAGCTGTGCTGGAGCTCAGGTTTAATCTGCAAGATACCAAAGTGCCATCCAACCATACTGCAGGTAAGCCGGATCTGGGACAGAACCTGGTATGCACACGCACACACACACACACACACACACACACGTCACTCGCTCGCTCGCTCAAATCTGATCTCTCTCTCTCTCTCATCTCTTCATCTGTCAGGTTCTGTTTGTATCTCCTGCAGAACGTCTATTTCTTTATTCTTATCGCTCATCCTTTTTCTCTCACCTTGTCCTTCATGTTGTACAGCTCAGAACTGATCGCTTACATGACTCGCAGACTGGTTCGCCCACACACACACACACACACACACACACACACTAACACACAGTGTGTAAGTGTGACAGTGTGTGACAGAGATCTGCCATTCGAGTGCAAAAAGCATCCACAGAGCCCCAGAGAGGACTCACGCTGTGACAGGCATGACGCAAACACACACACACACACACACACACACTTCTCATACCACAGTCCTGACACGGTCATGGCCGGACCCCCCCTTGAGATTACTATTCATCCATCCATCCATCCATCATCTTCAGCTTATTCCTCCACCAGGGTCATGGGGGAGGGGGTGTGAGGGATGAGGGGGTTCCCCATGCCCATTCAGGGGAGAATGTTTTGGGCGCTGGGCAGATACACCCAGGACAGGACGCCAATCTATCCCTGGATACACACTCACTCACACACACACACACACACTCTATATGGGGCAATTTGGAGCATCCGTTTGACATTGAATCCATGTTTTTTGACTGTTGGACTGTTATTTTCCCTGTGTTAATGTGGAATGCTCAGCACTCTCTCTCTCTCTCTCTCTCTCTCTATCTCTCTCTCCCCGTGTTAACGTGGACCACTGCGCGGCGCATTAACGTGCAGCGTTAACATCGACTAAAAGCAGCGTGGAGGAGGGACGTCCAGCTCATGAATAATACAGGAGTAAACATGGCTTATAACGCTCTTATGATAACGCTCAGGGCCAACTGCGGGCGGCACTCCGATTTTCAGCCACCGCTGCAGACTGTGTGAACCTCAGAGACCTGTGTGAACACCCTCCACCTCGCCGGGGCAGCCGTTCCGGTTCCTCTTAGAGGTGTGTCTGTGGTTTCCAGGGTGTGTTTGGAATTTTGGGACTTTGAGGTGTGTCTGTGGTTTTTGGGGTGTGTCTGTAGTTTTCCGGGTGTGTCTGTGGACTTGGGGTTATGTCTGTGGATTTTGGGGGTGTCTGTGGTCTTTAGGGTGTATCTGTGGACTTTGGGGTGTGTCTGTGGTTTCCGGGGTGTGTCTGTGGACTATGGGGTGTGTCTGTGGACTTTGGGGCTTTAGGACTAGGGAGTGTGTGTGGACTTTGGGGATTTTGGTCCTCTTCCATCCGTATGGCCAGTGGGCATCCCCCACAGCCCTGACATCCCCCCACATCCTCACGTCGTGCTAGATTTAATTGGCGCCGTCTCGCAGTTCACATCACGCCATTTCTCGATGTTCGATGTTCTGCATGTTTCTTTAGTCTCCAGCGGAACGGAGGCGCTGGTGTGGAACACGAACCCGGCAGTTCATTGAAACCCTGAAATTCTGTTGCAGATTTACTGAACCGGAACCAGTGATCGCGGATCCTGTGATCGCAGATTTATTCGGATTCAAAGCAGAATCTAAAGGCCCGACGGTTCCGCGTTCTGTTATTGCAATCAGACGCTCTACTCATTTTGACCGGGTGGACACCGCATCTCCGTCCGGGAGTCCTGAGTCCAGATCCAAACTTCCTGATGCTTTATTAAACTTTCTTACTTAAATTTCTAATTTAAACTGGTTTTGTTCTTATTGTCTTTATTATTTTCAATTTCTTTTTCTCCTTTTTTTCTTTTTTAACCTATTTTTAATTGTCTTTTGCTTTTTACTTTTAATTATTTCGTTTCTCATGTTTTATTTCTTGTAATTATTATTTTTTTTTCTTTTTTTCTGTGTCTCTTTCTTTTGTTTTCTTTCAAATTTTTTATTTGGTGTTTTTTTTAATTATTTATTTTTTTATTTTTCTTTCATTTTTAAACAGATCAAAAGAGGCTATCAGCCATAAACACTACTAATTAAATTCGAAGCCGACCCGGCCGCGCACTCGGTTTACATTTTTGCTTTTTTTTATTTTATTTTATTTTTTTAAACACATTTGTTGAAATCTGGATGTTTTTATTATTATTATTATTATTATTATTATTATTTTAATTTTGCACTGCGGTTTTTAAATTAATTTGTTTCGAACTCATTCAGTAATCAGATTCTTTGGAGTTGTTTATGTATTTTAAATTATTCAAAAGGTTTTCTTCTTCAGAAATTCCGCCCGCTGACTGTTCCTTCACCCCGTCTTTCAGCCGGAACCCTCTGAAGGCCGATCAGAGGAGCTGCGATACCTGCTGCTGGTTTTTAGAACCTCGTCTCGACCTTCACGTTCTCTCTTTAACGGCGTCTCAGGAAGACAGTTCAGGATTAAAGGGGAAGCTGAAAGCAGTGGGAACTCTTTTTTGGGAACTCTTCCCTCTCTTTAGTTTTAATGGTATAGATTCTCAGTTTGGATTCAGGATGTGAACGCTCACTGAGACGCTGGGTTCTCTGTGTCTGACGGTCTCCTAACTATCCACAAGTGAGATAGTGTCTATTATTTTTTCCCACATTTGAGATAGTGTCTAACATTCGGCCACACCTGAGATAGTGTCTTATTGTGTCCACACATGAGACAATGTCTGACATTTTGTCCACAAGTGAGATTATGTCCAACATTTGTCCACACCCGAGACATAAGGTAGTGTTTGGCATTTTGTTCACACAACAGATAGTGTCTAACATTTTGTCCAGAAGTCTGATGGTGTCTATTAATTTGTCCACATCGGAGATAGTGTCTATTATTTTCTGCACACATGGGATAGTGTCTACGTATGAGATAGTATATATTATTTTGTCTACACCTGAGATAGTGTCTTATTGTGTCCACACACGAGAAACTGTTTAACATTTTGTCCACTTGTGTCACGAGCACCTGCTGCACCTGTCCCTCGTTTTCGGTTCTCATTATCTGACTTGGGTGATTGGTTGTTTTTGTCACGTGTTTAGTTGGGTTTCCTATTTAATCTGTTTTCACCCGCAAGTCTGGGCACGTCTTTGGTTAGTGGTTATATTACCCTACGTTAAGTTCTGTTCTGTTATCCCCGTTCTGTTGGTGCTTAGGCACCATCTTTTAATAAATTCTGTTTTGGATTTTATCCCGGTGTTCCAGTCGCCTCCTTCTCGCATTCCCGCCACGGTGTGTCGCTGCGTTGACGTTCCGCGCAGGTCACATCCGTGGGAGCGTCTCCCTCCGTTTAGACCGGCGGACGCTGTGGTCTACGCGTCGCCGGATCCCGGGAGACGCTCATCTATGCGCGAGCGGCGTCCGCGATGTCCGGCGGACCCGCTCACCTCTGGGGGATTCTGGACAGTTCTTGACAACTTGTGAGATAGTGTCTTATTTTGTTCACAAGTGGGATAGTGTCTATTATTTTGTCCACACATGAGATAGTGTCTAACATTCGTCCACACCTGAGATAATGTCTAAGACTTTGTCCAACACTTGCATCTCTATAATACCAGCACAAGCCAATCAAGTATATATCCTACTATATATCTTACAAAAACTGCACCTGTTGTAGCAACACACACACACACACACACACACACACACACACACACACATCTACCTAGATGAACACAAATCACTTTAAAGAACTGATAATCTGTTAAGGATGGGGATGGGACAAAGCCCATCAGCAGTGTTTGCATACCGAGATAATCTAGTGTGTATCCTGTGCTCACGACGTGGACTGGTCCTCGATTCGGTCCATAAACAGACAAACATGGACCGGTTCTCGATTCGGTCCATAAACAGACAGACGTGGACCGGTTCTCGATTCGGTCCATAAAGAGACAGATGTGGACCGGTTCTCGATTCGGTCCATAAACAGACAGACGGGTCAGCCGGCTGCTTGGCGTTTGATGGAACACCAAGCCGTGCGTTTGTTCTGCCATTTTCATTTCCTGCAGACTCCTGTCGATACGAAAGCGCTTGAGACATCTCGTCCTGAGGAGGGGCTGTGATTGAGGATGAAGGCGGTGCCTCCTGCACCGCGCCGGAGAACCAGAGCGGTGCCGGCTGAAGGGCGGCGATGAAAAAGTCCACGCGTGGAACATTAAATATACATTTAAAGGCTTTCGGGAGAGAGATTTTTTGGGGGCTGAAATATGTAGCGAGGCTAAGGTGGATGTTTCTCCACCAGAGGAAAGAGGATGTTTACCTCGAGGTTCCAGCTTCAAAGAGACTGAGTATTTTTTATTATTTTTTTAAATCTTGGTTCTATTTTCCTATCTGCTAGCTTTCACCATCCATCCATCATCTTCCACTTTATACTCTACTAGGGTGGGGGGGGGTTCTCCATGCACATCCAGGGGAGAACGTTTTAGGTGCTGGGCAGATACACCCAGGACAGGACGCCAATCTATCACTGGGCACACACTCACTTACACAGACACATTCTACATGGGGCAATTTGGAGAACTCAATTCACCTTAAATCCATGTTCTTGTACTGTGGGAGGAAACCGGAGAACCCGGAGGAAACCCACACAGACACAGGAAGAACATGCAAACTCCACCCAGATTGGGATTCGAACCGGGAATCCCTAGTGCTGAGAGAACATGCTTAACACTAAGCCACCATCCATCCATCACCTTCTGCTTTATCCTCTATTAGGGTCGGGGGGGTGGGGGAGGGGTCCCATGCCCATCCAGGGGAGAATGTCTCGGGCGCTGGGCAGATACACCCAGGACAGCATCAACAGTGTAGGGCAGCCATGTACAGATCGTGTGGTGATCACGTGACCCGTATTTAACAATTAAAAACACTAGAAGTCCATTGAGATGGGTAAATAATGACCCAATTTGAAAGAAAAGCTTTTAAAAAGTAATTAAACCTTTAATTGTCCTTTGTCTGCCGTCATTGGCACTCGGCGTCTTTACATTTACGTACACCGCGTTTCTCCGACGCCCTCACCCGCAGTTTTTCACAGTGCTAATGATGCAATTTGAGCAATTAGGGGTCCGAAAGTGTCAGAGCTGGGACTCAATTTCCAAAGTTCTGGGTTGGCGGACCAGTCCGCTGACCACTGAGCCATTTCTGCGGTATTCAACATAATGACTAATAATGTGACTGCTAACCAAAAGTGGGAGCTGACGAAATGTGTTTACACTCTCACATTTACGAACTTGTGCAAAAGTATCTGCGAGAGAATATGATTCAGGAATATTTAAATATACTGTATAAGTTTAAAACATCCATTCCGTTGCTTAAGAACCTTAAATTACAGAGAAACCCCCATATTACAAAATTTTTCTGGCCCTCGTCACGCATTTTCAATCGGCCCACTGGCTACATAGAAACCGCGTTCGGTTACCAGACACGAGTCACACAACGGGGTCACACACGAGTCACACAACGTACACAACAAAAATAACATACAAAATGTACACAACATACAAAACGTACACAACATGCATAACATACAAAACGTACACAACATACATAACATACAAAATGTACACAACATACAAAACGTACACAACATACAAAACGTACAAAACATACAAAACGTACAAAACATACATAACATACAAAACGTACACAACATACGAAACATACACAACTTACAAAACATTCACAACATACTGTACATAACATACACAATGTACACAATATGCACAACGTATACAATGTACAATGTAACATACAAAACATACACAATGTACAAAACAGAAAACGTACACAACGTACACAACATACAAAACATAGAAAATGTACACAACATACGCAACTTACAAAACATACACAACATACGAAACATACACAACGTACACAACATACACAATGTACACAACGTACAAAATGTACACAACATACACAACGTACAAAACGTACACAACATAAAAAACATACAAAACGTACACAACATACACAACATATACAACGGTTAAAATGTATACAATGTACACAACATATCCCACGTAAAAAACATATACAACGTACAAAATGTACACAACGTACACAACATACATAACATACATAACGTACACAACATATGAAACATACACAACTTACAAAACATACACAACATACATAAAGTACACAATGTACACAACATACATAACATACACAACATACACAACTTACAAAACGTACACAACTTACAAAACGTACACAACGTACAAAACATAGAAAAAGTACACAACGTACAAAACATAGAAAACGTACACAACGTACACAACATGCGCAACTTACAAAACATAAACAACATACAAAACGTAGACAATGTACAAAACATAGAAAAAGTACACAACGTACACAACATACAAAACATAGAAAACGTACACAACATACGCAACTTACAAAACATACACAACATACGAAACATACACAACGTACAAAACACAAACGTACACAACATACACAACATACACAACTTACAAAACGTACACAACTTACAAAACGTACACAACGTACAAAACATAGAAAAAGTACACAACGTACAAAACATAGAAAACGTACACAACGTACACAACATGCGCAACTTACAAAACATACACAACATACAAAACGTAGACAATGTACAAAACATAGAAAAAGTACACAACGTACACAACATACAAAACATAGAAAACGTACACAACATACGCAACTTACAAAACATACACAACATACGAAACATACACAACGTACAAAACACAAACGTACACAACATACACAACATACACACAATGTATACAACGTACAAAATGTACACAACATACACAACGTACAAAACTTTCACAACGTACAAAACGTACACAACATAACAAAACTTGCACAACATTAAACTGCATAAAAAAACTCGTACACAACGTACACAATGGTTAAAATGTACACAACATACCCAACGTAAAAAAACATACACAACATAAAAAATGTTAACAACATACAACCCCCCCCCCCCCCCCCCCACTGAGGACCGACACCCAAGAGGTCACAGGGTCCAACAGGACCGCCCACCACCTCCCCCGTCACAGCTGAAATTAATCACATGCGTATATTGTTATGCCGCGACATTAAACGAGTCTTCCTCCGTAACCCCAACCGGCAAGTAAGAACACGCAATATAGAATGCAAATGAGGTTGTTTAGCCCCGAAATTTTAAATGTCACTGTTAACAGATTGCAAGTAAACAGGAAATGAATTCCAAATGCCATTTATTTCGGTGCCAATTAGTGGCCTTTAATTGTGCTCTAAACAACGGCGTTTGAGGAGCCGCCGATTTCACCGCGGATTGTCTTTATTACCGAAACTCGCGAGCACTCGCACTGCACTCGCACGTCAGACTTCATTATCCACATATGGCATTGAAATGAAGTCATCGTTATTTATATAAATAATCCACATCGCTTGATCGGTGTGCTGTGTGCGTTAATCAGCGTTACATTTAATTGCGTTATATTTATATAGTGTGTTTAACGCCATCAAAGACCGACAGGTTCAAAGGTTTTCGTAAGGATTCAGCAGATGTATTTTTATTTGTTGTTATTTTATTTTTGGCCACTAATCTATCACTGAACACACACTCACACACACACTCTATATGGGGCAATTTGGAGAATTCAATTGACCTTGACCCATGTTTTTGGACTGTGGGAGGAAACCAGAGAATGCGGAGGAAACCCACGCGGACACGGGGAGAACACGGACAACAGTAAATATAACTGTGACATCATTATGACGGATCCAACTGAAGGCATGCACGTTATAATGAAAATCACATAGGTCTTAACATTGACCCCTGTAGAAACTCAGACCTCATGTGTGTGTCGACCCTACACCTTCTCATTAGGTTCTCCGGTCTTAAATGTCCATTAAAGTCATTTCAGGAGAACGTCTTGTATATAAACTCCAGTTTCGACGTCAAACTTTTTATTAAGATCCACTCTAATTGCCCGAACTGCTCCGGACTGATTAGGAACCGGAACATCCATGACCCCCGTCGAGCGGCGCATCCAACGTCTCGCTCTCGTCCGACGCTAATTTACTGAGGCGAGCTTCGGAACGGCGAGTGGAACGTCTCCGTTGGTTATGAAAACGGAACCAGCGAAGCCGAGGATCACGCAGAGGTTACGCTAATTCAGCCTTACAGACATGCGCCGTCAACCGCACAGCTAACCGAGAGGAGGACGAGTATACGAACATTTGAAATAAGAGCGATGAAGATGAGAATAGACGAACTCACACAGTCCAAAAACATGGATTTAAGGTGTATTAGTTGCCCCACATTGCCCCTATGTAGTGGTCGCCTCGTTTGCCTCTTTGGGCTGGGGATCCAGGTTCAAATCCCAATCTGGGTGGGTATTCTTCAGGTTCCTTGGTTGCCTCCCACATTCCGAAAACATGGATTTAAGGTGAAGTGGCTGCTTTAAAGTGCCCCATATAGTGTTCGCCTCTTGGTGCTGGGGATCCAGGTTCAAATCCCAATCTGGGTGGAGTTTCCATGTTCTCCTGGTGTCTCTGTTGGTATTCTTCAGGTTCTCTGGTTGCCTCCCACAGTCCAAAAACACAGATCTAAGTTGAGTCGGCTGCCCCAAATTGCCCCTATGTAGTAGTCGGCATGTTCTCCTCTCAGCACTGGAGATCCAGGTTCGAATCCCAATCTGGGTGGAGTTTCCATGTTCTCCACGTGTCTCTGTGGGTATTCTTCAGGTTCTCTGGTTGCCTCCCACTTTCCAAAAATATGGATTTAAGGTTAATTGGCTGCCCCAAATTGCCCCTATGTAGTAGTCGGCATGTTCTCCTCTCAGCACTGGGGATCCAGGTTCGAATCCAATCTGGGTGGAGTTTCCATGTTCTCCACGTGTCTCTGTGGGGATTCCTTCAGGTTCTCCGGTTGCCTTCCACAGTCCAAAACCATGGATTTAAGGTGAATCGGCTGCCCCATATTTCCCCTATATAGTGGTATTATGGAAATTAGGCGATGACATCATTTGCTGACGTTTAGCACAGCCAATAGCTACGGATAGCTATGGATTCAAAGTAAATTGCCCCTATAGAGTGTGTGTCTGTGTGAGTGAGTCCTGTCCTTAAATTTACCTGAACTGCTGAGCACAGAGGCCAGAACGTGGACCCATAGAAGTCCAGTTTACTGCCGAGGAACCGAACCTGCGGTGTTCCTGATGATTAAAGAAGAACGTAAAAGGACCCAGCGTGGTGTACAGAACGATTCCAGTCTATAATTATAGAACTACAAAGTCCATCTCTAAGGTGGAGGAGTGTATCTAATAAACATATGCAAAAATAAACTGTCATGGCAACCACCGGGATGCTGAGTGGGGTGGGTGGTGAGGGGGGGACGCGGACATGGTATGAACGGCAGCTCTGTGCAGAAGACGAAACGGTTTTAATTATACGCTCGACACGCCGCGGTGCTGGCTTGAGTCTACGCCTGCCTCGCGTATATGTTTACACAAATGTGCCCACACCTGTTAATCTGGCACCGACTCCTGGCGCCCAAGAACGTTCTGCGGATCTCACTGCACCACGCAGGTTTATAACAAGAGACAGCGAGGTCCAAAAACATTGATTTAAGGTGAATCGGCTGCCCCAAATTGCCCCAATATAGTGGTTGGCATGTTCGTCTCTTGGGGCTGGGGCTCCGGGTTTGAATCCCGATCTGAGTGGAGTTTCCATGTTCTCCCAGTGTCTCTGTGGGTATTCTTCAGGTTCTCCAGTTTCCTCCCACAGTCCAAAAACATGGATTTAAAGTAAGTTGGCTGCCCCAAATTGCCCCATATAGTGTTCACCCAATAGTTCTGGGGATTCCTGGTTCGAATCCCGATCTGGGTGGAGTTTCCATGTTCTCCCCGTGTCTCTGTAGGTATATTCTTCAGGTTCTCCGGTTTTCCCCCACAGTCCAAAAACATGGATTTAAGGTGAATTGGCTGCTCCAAATCACCTCTTAGTGTTAGGGATTTAGGTTCAAATCCCGATCTGGGTGGAGTTTCCATGTTCTCTCCGTGTCTCTGTGGGTTCTCTGGTTTCCTCCAACAGTACAAAAACATGGATTTAGGGTGAATTGCCTTCCCCAAATTGCCCTATACAGTGGTTGGCATGTTCTCCTCTCAGCACTGGGGATCCAGGTTCGAAACCCAATCGGGGAGGAGTTTCCATGTTCTCCCCGTGTCTTTGTGGGATTCCTTCGGGTTCTCCTGTTTCCTCCAGCAGTCTAAGAACGTGGATTTAAGGTGAATCGGCTGCTCCAAATTGCCCCATATAGTGGTCAGCATGTTCTCCTCTCCGCACTGGGGAACCAGGTTCGAAACCCAATCTGGGTGGATTTTCCATGTTCTCCCTGCGTCTCTGTGGGTTCATTCCACAAGTTCTCCGGTTTCCTCCAACAGTCCAAATGGAGATGGAGTAAGGAGGAAATTGGGCTCCATGTTTGAACGGCAGAGACAGATGTTGTTACATCACCTGCTGTTTGTGCTCCATTACTCACACCTCGCCGTCGTTCCTTCCGTCTGTCGTTCTCGCTCGGGGTTCTGTGAAGTCTTCCCGTCGTCCTCAACTCCGGCTCCCCAGAGACTCATTAAATGGAGGTGCTCTGGGTGAGATAATGGAGGGATAATGAATTTCCAAACCAATCTATATTAAAGCTAAGACTATGCCTGAGAGAGGGTGGCGGGGGGGGGGGGGGGGGGGGTCGTGATGTGTGGAGTCTTGGCTGAGTGGGAGGCCATGCTTCCTCAACGAAGGCACCTGAGGGGGAAGGAGAGGATGCAAATGCCTTGATCAGTGAGACTGTCGGGAGCTGGGTCTGTCGTCTTCATTGCAGATGGCAGGGAGAGTCGTGGTTCATTCACCGGAGTTGCCGGAGATACCGCAGATGATTACCTGTGGCTGCGTCGCCGGGATGAAAAGACCCCTGTGCTTTACGAGGACTGACGGGTATGATGTACACCGGTAATTCTGGTAGACACGGAGTACTCCTTTACTGGAACTGCTGAGCATGGAGGCTAGAACGCGGCACCATAGAAGTTCGGTTTACCGCCGAGGAACCTAACCAGCTGTCAACTGAGACGCTACAAAGAGCGTTGCATTGGAATAGCTATCTATGATGGTTTGGGGTGTCTTTTGTCCATTTAGTGTAGTTTTAAAGACTATTTTTTAGAATCAATTTGGTAAATTTTTGGCAATAAATGATTTTGAAGTATAAACCTACATCACTGTTTCTCCAAAGTCTTGTTACCAAGTCCAGATCTGTAATGAAACAAATAAATTCTGGCAGAATCCTAGTGGTCTTTACCAGAAATGCTGAGCACGGAGGCTAGAATGTGGTGCCATAGAAGTTTGGTTTACCGCCAAGGAACCAAACTAGCCGTCAAGTGAGGCACTCGAAAGAGCATTGCTCTGTCATAGCTATCTATGATGGTTCGGTGTGTCTTTTGTCCATTTAGTGTAGTTTTAAAGACCATTGTTTAAAATCCATTTGGTAAATTTTAGATGATAATAAATGATTTTGTAGCATAAACTTTGCATTTGACGGTGTCCCAGGGAAGTTTCTTTATGTTGTTGCTTCTCCAAAGTCTTGTTACGAAGCCCAGCTCCGGAATGAAACAAATTAATTCTGTCAGAATCCTAGTGGCCTTTACCAGAACTGTGAAGCAGAAGCTGTGCATGGAGGCTAGAACGTGGCGCCATAGAAGTTCGGTTTACCGCCGAAACAGCCATCAACTGAGATGCTAGAAATAGCATTGCTTTTTAATAGCTATTCACGACAGTTTAGGGTGTCTTTTGTCCATTTAGTGTAGTTTTAAAAACTATTCTTTACAATCCATTTGGTAAATATTAGACGATAACATTTAGTGTAGTTTTAAAGACCATTGTTTAAAATCCATTTGGTAAAATTTAGATGATAATAAATGATTTTGTAGCATAAACTTTGCATTTGACGGTGTCCCAGGGAAGTTTCTTTATGTTGTTGCTTCTCCAAAGTCTTGTTACGAAGCCCAGCTCCGGAATGAAACAAATTAATTCTGTCAGAATCCTAGTGGCCTTTACCAGAACTGTGAAGCAGAAGCTGTGCATGGAGGCTAGAACGTGGCGCCATAGAAGTTCGGTTTACCGCCGAAACAGCTATCAACTGAGATGCTAGAAATAGCATTGCTTTTTAATAGCTATTCACGACAGTTTAGGGTGTCTTTTGTCCATTTAGTGTAGTTTTAAAAACTATTCTTTACAATCCATTTGGTAAATATTAGACAATAACAAATTATTTGGTAGCATAAACTTTGTTTTTGACAGTGTCCCTACATCGCTGTTTCTCCAAAGTCTTGTTACGAAGCCCAGATCCAGAACGAAACAAATAAATTTGGCAGACATGGAATCCTAGTGGCCTTCACCGGAGGGCTGGAACGTGGCCCCTTAGAGGTTTGGTTTACTGCCGAGGAATAATTCATAATTCATATGGCCAAACCGGGCCAGGTGTATTAATTAAACTTAATTGGAGACCGTTATCCACAAAACACCCCTCTGTCGGTCGCTGGTGGTATTGACGGCTCTCCTCGGTTCCCTGTTGGAACATCGTTTTGAGTTATGGTTATGTCCCATCTTTTGCTTTGGCTGTGCTCCACCCGGTTTCTTCTGCATTAAAGGCGATTCTTAGGCCTTCAACAGTCTGGATTCCATCCTCTCTAGCCATGGCATCGGCAGATCGTAACACACGCAGAGTTACAAAGTCTTAAATGTCGCAGTTAAAAGAAGGGAAGCTACTTTTAAGAGTTCCATCCTGTTGCTCTAAAAGGGGCAACTGAAAACAGGCTGCTGTACAAACTCCAGTAAGTGTAATATATATAATATTTTGTCCGTACAGTAGTTCTGGCACAATTGCTCTTAAAATTGGCGTGCCGTCTCCACTGATGATTAAATGATGGTGTTAGAACCCAGCTTTTTGTGATGAGGCTCTGATTATAGCTCTGCCTCGTTTTAGATCAATACTTGTTTCCTCTTCAAGACTTCAGACAAAAGCGTCTCGACAGCCTCCCACTGCTCGGAGGACGCGGCAGAAAACAGCGTTTCATCTCCATTTCAAACAATAATTGATCTCATTATTCACCGAGTGGACCGAGGACACCGGGGTCTCTCCGGATGAAACCCGACGACTTTCCAGTGTAATGAGATAATCCGCTGCCCGCGTCGCCGGCGCAGGTGTGTAATACGGGCTATGAGGCACGCCCGTATTTAGCGCTCAGGGTGGAAGCGGGCGTCACGGTGGCTTAGCGGTTGGCATGTTCTCCTATCAACGCTAGGGTTCCAGGTTTGCTAACATCGACCCATATACACTCCCCTATCCAGGGGAGAACGTTTTGGAACGTCTGCCCAGCGATAGATTGCCGTCCTGTCCTGGGTGTATCTACCCAGTGCCCAAAATGTTCTCCCCCCCTCCCGTGACCCTAGTAGAGGATAAAGAGGAAGATAATGGATGGATGGATGGACGGAGGCTTAGTGTTTAGCATGTTCTCCTCTCAGCGCTAGGGATTCCCGGTTCGAATCCCAATCTGGGTGTAGTTTCCATGTTCTCCCCGTGTCCGCGTGGGTTTCCTCCCACAGTCCAAAAACATGGATCAAGGTCAATGGAATGCTCCAAATTTTCCCATATAGAGTGTGTCTGTGTGAGTGAGTGTGTGCCCAGTGATAGATTGGTGTCCTCTGCCCAGCACCCCAAACGTTCTCCCCTGGATGGAAAACCTCCCCCCCCCCCCCCGCAATCCCAGTAGAGGATAAAGCTGAAGATAATGGATGGATGGTCATTTAGCTGTATCCCAACATGATTGGGGTCAAACCCCAGGGTTGGTACACCACCCCAGGAGCAACGGGGGGTTAAGGGTCTTGCTCGGGCTAAAATGTGCCCTTGCAGTGAGGACCAGATGGGGGCGCCGCAGCATGGCGACGTACGAGTAACCCAAAACTCAGCAATCGGTGACCTCCGTATCATTTCTTCACCGCATTTAGAGCTTTAATGTGTATTCGGCAGTGCCAGATTGATGACGGGGTTAATCCCGATTGTTCATGATTATTCATTTATAATTAACTGTTTTTCAGTAAAATGTACGTTCGCTACACTGGACCAAGCCATATTTCAAGGACCCGCCCCCAGTCCAGTAGTTTATGCAAATTGGATTGCCTGTATATGAATGTAATCGGGTCATAATAAATTTTCGCGGGGTTAGCAACCCATCATTTACCCCACTGCCGTACACGCCGCGCCAGCAGCTCCGTTTAAATGATCTATAATATCCTGCGAGTCCCGCGTGCCGTAAAACGAATCGCAAATGCCGACTCGAGCCTGTAACACCAGCACCACGCCGTTGAACCACGTCCAGCGTTCGCTCCGGCCGGTGCATGTGTGGACACGGGGCCCGCCATATGGCGACCGGAGGGGTAGAGTGGTGGGGGTGGGTTATGGTGGAGGTGTGTGTGGGGGGTGCTGGATGAGATTTGACCTACATGTCGGGACGAGCATCGTCTCTAACCTTGCCTTGGATCCGTCCTCCCTCTCCCTGCAAAGTTCACGTGCATGCTCGGGGCCCCTGGGGCAAGTATTGGGAGGCCAAGATGCCATGGATCCGGACGCCATATGTTGCGCTGGAGATCGCGGACGTACTAGATTGGCTGTCTATCCCATGACCTAGTTTGATTGGGGTGGAAGGTTTTCACCTCGTTCTAAAAGGCGTGATGCGCCGGTTCTCCGGTTCTCTAATTTAAAAAGTGTTTTTAATGAAAGCAGAGATCAAAGGTCAGAGCTCGTTCCACACAGAACCCAAAAAATAGAGTGGAGAACGATCACACGGACACTCAATGGGATGTTTGATAGAACGTCGTCGTGCTGAACGAGGACAGGGGGAGCCGTGATAATACAGCACCCATAAACCTAGGGGTTCTCCATGCCCATACAGGGGAGAACATTTCGGGAATTGAGCAGATACATACATTATATGGGGCAATTAAGAGCATACAATTCACCTTAATTCCATGTTTTTGGACTGTGGGAAGAAACCGGAGAACTAGAAGGTAATCCACATGGACATGGGGAGAACATGCAAACTCCACCCAGATCGGTATTCGAACCTGGATCCCCAGGAGAACATGCTGACCACTCAAAAGGGGCAATTTGAAGTTGACAATTTACCTTAAATCCATGTTTTTGGACTGTAGGAGGAAATCGGAGAACCAGAAGGTAACCCACATGGACACGGGGAGAACATGCAAACTCCACCCAGATCTGGATTCGAACCTGGATCCCCAGGAGAACATGCTGACCACTAAAAAAGAAGCAATTTGGAGCAGCCAATTCACCTTAATTCCATGTTCTTTGACGGTGAGAAGAAACCGGAGAACCAGAAGGTAACCCACATGGACATGGGGAGAACATACATTGGATGGGCATGAGGACCCCCTCCCCATATTTTTGAATAAATGAATAAATTAATGAATAAATAAACTTTCTCAGTGATTAATATTCCGATTGCTCGGGTTTAACTTTCGGAGCAGGTGTTCAGGCGTCCGCTGAAAGCTCCGAGATCTACAACATATGGTGCAGAAGTACCTTTAAACTTTCTTCCTTTAATTTGGGGTAATTAATTAATTAACATGATACAAACCTAAAACTAACTAAACTAACCTGCTGGTTCGTAGCTTTTTGACTTAATTCTTTAAAAAGTTTCACCGAAACGACGAGCGAGTTTCATTTCCAGATCTTTTAGCTTTTTCATCTGCAACATGTTCTTAATTACAGGACATTCATTCCACCAGAACCCTGAGGGTGAGTTGTGCTATCTGGCACCAAGATGTTCCCCTCCTCCTGGAAGATGGAGCTCCAGATTAGTTCATCCAGCACATCTCACAGATGGATCGGATTGAGATCTGAGGGATTTGGAGGCGGAGTCAAGACCTCAAACTGGCTGATGTTCTCCTCGAACCATCCAGAACCATGTTGGGTGCGAGGAGCATCATCCTGCTGAAGGAGGCCACGCCCATCAGGGAGACTGTTGAGACATGAAAGGGTGAACGTTGTCTGAAACGATGCTCAGGTAGGTGGAGGTGTTCAAGGAACATCCACATGGATGCAGGAGACCAGGTTTCCAGTAGAACGTTGTCCAAAGCATCAACCTGCCTCCACCTACATACCTTTTTCCCCATAGTGCATCCTGCTACCATGTGTTCTCCAGGTGCGTGACACGCATCATGAACCCTCCATCCACAAAACCATGATTTATCACAACTCCACCCTCTTCCATTGATCCATGGTTCAGTTTTGATGTCCATTGTTGGTACTTGGAGCACAGGACTGGGGTAAGCATTTGAACCCTGACTGCTCACAGCTTGGATCTCACAGCTTTCTATCAGAACCAGCATTAACATCTTCAGCTCGGTCCAGACTCCACCCCCAACTGCACCAATGCCCCCATCGCTGGTACCCACCTGGACCACCTCTGCCCCCTACAGACCACCATAGCTGTCGTTTTGGAGATTTCAGATGTTCTGATCCTGTTGTATATCATCACCTGGTGCTCCTCATCATCATCATCATCATCCTCACCCTGCTCCACTTTTCCCACTTCCCCATCCACTCTGAAGATCAAACGTTCACCTGCTGCCTGAAATGTTTACTGTTGTGTAAGTAACTCCTCGTTTTCATGCACCGAGGACCATCGATAATTATCTGTGTAATTAAATTTTTAATTTGCTCTCTGCATTCAGTCTGAAAACAAATTAAGAAATCAAATTAGGAAACAAATTGCAGCCGTAGAAATGATCCCGGCTCTGATGATGTCACCAGCGTAGCACCGAGAGGCAGCTCGGCTCAGTCAACCCCCCCCCCCCCCCACACACACACACACACACATCCGCAAATAAACATAATTCTGTTAACAAGGACGTGACCGCAGAGCTCAAAATGATTAACTAAAAAAATATATGTGTGTATATATATATGTACACACAATGTAAATAGATGTTTATAATCACAATTATAATAAAGTATTATAACAATATGCCATAAGGCTTTATAACGCAAAGTGACATGAGGCATTATAATGAATAATTGCCCTGTGTATTAACTTTTTGGAGAGACCAGGCGTGGGCCGGACGACTAAGGAACATCTAAGGGCCGGGTGTGGCCCCAGGGCCGTGAAACACCCCGGTCGGTCTCGTATGAATTCTGATATCTGGAGCCTATCAGAGAAAAGCAATTCGGCGTAAATCTCCCCTGAAGAGTCGTTAACTGCTGAGCAGACAGCTTTTCCTTTATGATCATTAGAAATTAAGGAGCTGGAGGGTCTATAATTATATCAGCTCTCTTAAATGTTTCCTCATTGTTCCGGGAAGAACTATTAAAGACACGAGAGCGTGCGAACGAGAGACGCTCATAAACAGAGAGAGAGAGACGCTGGCTTTTAGTCAATGTTTCTTAATTTCTTGACACGAGGTCTAAAGAGCACCGCCCCAAATGGACCACGTTCTCCGAGGAATCCACAGAACAATCCGATAACGCCAGGATTAGCACCACACTCAGATTAACGACCCCAGGTTCGAACAAATCATCTGACCGGTGATTTCAATCCAGTTACAAAGCAATACGGTACGAGAGGGCGTGGCATTATTGCAAATAAACCCCATAAAGAGGTGTTATAAGTCCCGATGTGTAGTGGAGAACAGTTCCACCTCTTTACGTGATTTATTCACAATAATACACAACCTCGAGTGTCTGATTGCTTTAATAAAACTTACAAAACTTACAAACACACTTTAATAAAAAAACAAGGTTCGATTCAGTTAAATCGTTAATAATCTGATCTTCTGCCATGTAATCTAGTCTGGTTTTTAAAACGAATGCTGATCGCTCAGTAACAAGATTGCCGTTTCTCTAAAATCAAACGCGAACACTGCCATCTAGTGGTCAAATTACAGAACGCAGTTTATAAAAACAGTGCAACATTGATGATTGTGTTTACATTAATTTATATTTTATTATTAATTAAAATATTGTGTTGAATTTCACGCATTGATACAAATGTGAAGCGCTCAGAGGCGTGTGTTATCGTTAATGATGTCACAGCTGGAACAACAGCTCGTCCAATCAGATTCAATGAGCGGTACGACCCAACAGCATAAATGACCCAAGTATTATATAGGTGTCCCAAATCACATCTGCTCAACATCTGGAGGTTCTACAGGCGTCCAAGCCACGTATGACCTGATGTGACGCCTCCGTGGGTCCACATCCTGCCCCGGGGCACAAAGCAAGGTCTCTGAGGGCAGGGCAGTGTGAGGCCAGTGTGATGGGAATGCACAGGTCCGCCCTCAACTCCCAGCAATCACCACGGAGATGAATTAGAAGGGCGATGGGGAGCGGGTCCCGTCATCCAACTTCTGTATCTGCCCTTAGGGGTTATAAATAGGGGTTTGTGGATGGGGGTGGGGGCAAATCTTCTGTAGGTGTACATGTAAGAGCCCCAAGTGCTTCGTCCACCAATGCTGACAAAAGTATTTGGACGGTTTGAAGGGTTTTTACCAGAAATGGCATTTCAAAGCAGTTGGCATTCATAGGCTGCCACACACACACACACACACACACACACACACACACACACACTCTTTCAGTTCTAACAGCCACCACTTATCTTAGAAAGCTTTCCACCAAATTACAGAGTGTGTTTCTGCCAATTTGTTGCCATTCAGTCGGAACCCTTTGTGAGCGCAGTGTTCGGGGTGTGAGTGTGTTTGATCTCAGCGCCGTGTGTCTGTGTAGGTTGAACGTAAATCATTTTTAAACATACATTAGAAGCCACGGCATTAACAACGCCTATAATTAAATCCAACAACCAATCAATGAGTCTCGGGAGGGGCGTGGCCATGACTGTGATGTCATAATATCATGTTAATAAAATCATTTCATGTGTAAATTACACGTTGTGAGGCGGAGTTTGACCTGTGATCAGAAAACAGGAATATTACTCGAAAAAGGTATATCGACACGAGGAGAACATACAAAATCCACATGAAACCTAATATAGGTATATATATGTTATGTGAATTAAACCCATGACGGCGTTGATGTCAACAGTTTGCCGTCCGTCGTTCGGGCCCACCGTGAACAACGTCTGGGTCCGGCCCCGGCCCCGCGGGCCACCCATTACTGACCTCTGATATACAAGTCGAGTGTAAACCTTAAATAAATGCACACAGTTCTCAGTTCTGTGATTTTAAACGCTTTAAATACTTTCGTGCTCATCTCTGAAAAATCTAGATGGACCACTATGGCCCAGCCCACTCTGATGGAGCTTCCTGACATCAATTAATAATGTATTAAATTTTATTTAAGCCCAAAATTACAAAAATGAATATTTTAAATCAAATTTGAATATAAGGACACATTAATGTATAAACTAGATGTTGTGAGGTGGAGTTTGACCTGTGATCGGAAATTGGGAATTCCTGGATAAATGCATCTGGACCCGAGGAGAACATACAAAACTCACATAGCAGGGAGCAAATGAAACGCAAATGTATATATATTATGGGAATTAAACCCACGACGACATACTGAAACTTGTACCAACAGTTTGTCGTCCGTCGTTCGGGTCCACAATGAACAACGTCTGGGTCCGGACCCGGCCCCGCGGTCCACCCATTACTGACCTCTGATATACAAGTCGAGTGTAGAAGGTATAAAGTACAGAGTCGAGTGTAAATCTTAAATAAATGCACACAGATCTCAGTTCAGTGCTTTTAAAGTCTTTAAATACTTTCGTGCTCATTTAAAAAAAAAAAATGTAGAGGACCACTATAGCCCCGCCCACTGTGATGTAACTTACTGACATCAATTAGTTAATGTGTTACATTTTATTTAAACCCAAAACTACAAAAATAATAAAATTTAAATAATAAGGATGTGTTAATGCATAAATTAGGTGTTGTGAGGAGGTGTTTGACCCATGATCAGAAATCGGGAATTTCAGGAAAAACGTATATCGACATGAGTAGAACATACCAAACTCACATAACATTGAGCAAGTGAAACCTCTACATATATTATTGGACCCGCGGGCCACCCATTACTGACCTCTGATATACAAGTCAAGTGTACCTTACAAGTGTAAACCTTAAATAAATGCACACAGTTCTCAGCTCAGTGATTTTAAACGCTTTAAATACTTTCGTGCTCATCTCTAAAAAATGTAGACGGACCACTATGCCCCCGCCCACTCTGATATCAATTAATAAACTTCCTGACATCAATTAATAAACATATTACATTTCATTCAAACCCCAAACTACAAAAATGATCAAATTTGAATAATAAGAACGTGTTAATGTGTCAATTAGATCAGAAATCAGGAATTTTTGGAAAAACGTATACTGAAATGAGGAGAACATACAAAACTCACATAGCAGGGAGCAAGTGAAACCTATACATACTGTATATTATGGGATTTAAACCCAGGATGCTATAAAGACACAGGATTAGTGCATCACCAGCCTAAATAAAGGATGTGTGTGTGTGTGTGTATGTGTGTGTGTGTGTGTCTGAACATGCTTATTGTCGCACATCCATTCGACTCCTAAGGCTCCATCACGCTAAGTAGGAAAGCACAGGATGTGACCCCCACCTCCCATCATGCATTTCAATAATGGACTCATTTAACCCTGCACACAATGGCCGTCTCAGACCCGCATACACACACACACACACACACACACACACACACACACACGGCGACGCTGCAGGCGCTGAAGCCGGCGGGACGTGGAGACGGATCTGAATATTCATGCGAGGTACAGTTTTAGACACCGAACATCAAAGCAACGGCGGCGGCGCCAGAAAAAAGATTAAAAACACGGAACGGCGTCGCGAGAAACCATGCTTCATTAAACAGCGCTGAGGTTCGAGACAGAGGGGTGTGTCCACAACCCTCAGTCTCATCTATATATAAATAAATAAATAAATATATAAATAAATAGAGTTTAGGGATTCCTGGTTCAAATCCCTATCTACGTGGAGTTTCCATGTTCTCCTCGTGTCCGAGTGGGTTTCCTCCGGGTTCTCCGGTTTCCTCCAACAGTCCAAAAACATGGATCAAGTCAATTGAATGCTCCAAATTGCCCCATATAGAGTGTGTATGTGTCTATATGAGTGAGTGAGTGTGTGTCCAGTGATAGATTGCCCCCCTGTCCTGGGTGTATCTGCCCAGCGCCCAAAATGTTCTCCCCTGGATGGGCATGGACACCCCCCCCCCTGTCCCTAATATAGGATAAAGTGGAAGATAATTGATGGATATATAGAGTTTTAGGGGGGTGCACAAACATTTGATGCTTTTTAAATGGAGATTAATAGAACATATCGTCTCATTATCGTCAGGGGAGAACATTTCGGGCGGTGGGCAGATACACTCAGGACAGGGTGCCAATCCATCGCTGGACACACACTCACTCACACAGACACTATATAGGGGCAATTTGGATGGGGCAATCTAAAAGAGCAATTTTCTTGTCTTTCACAGGCCAGATTTTTGGTCTGGGAGGAGAAACCGGAGAACCCAAAGAAAACCAATGCCGACAGGTGGAGAACATGGAAACCCCAACCAGTTTGGGATTCGAACCTGGATTCGCAACACTGAGAGGAGAACATGCCAACCCCTAAGCCACCGTGCATTAAACGCTATGTGTATTCATTACAGTGAACCTTTATTTCCACTATGATGATCTGCTGTTCTTACACCCTTCTCCAAACTTCACCCTCCCATTCACTTCACCCTCTCAATACAGATAAGTAAAAACCTGCTGTATCTGCAAAAGTGGGGCAACCTGCAATGGGGTGTGGCACACACTGCAATAATTGAGGTGCCCCCATCAGGCAGGTGGAGGAACTGTCAACTTTGAAGCGTGTTCTAGCTGGGTTTCGGAAGACGATGGAGGTTCTCGTCACCGAATGAGGCGGCAAAGTGACAGCAGAATAAACAGATCTGCCGGCTTCATCAGTGACCTTCATTTACGAAAATCATCCACGGAACGTCCACCGAGGGCGCCGACACTGCCATCAGGGGAGTGGGACGTTGATCAATGAAAATGAAAGAGAAATCTAAATGCTAATGGCCTTTGCTCCTCGGGCCACGCTGCGTTCCGAGTGCTGCGTTCCGATCGCCCGCTTAAAAAGTGAGAGAGGAGAATGCCGCCCGCAGAACAAACAAACACGCGGAGCGTCGTTGGGGAAAACGCCCCCCCCCCCACCCCCGGTGGAGCTCGATGTGTTTGAGGTCATTCATCAGCCTCAGATTAAAGTTTGAGCTTATGTACTGTAAAGTATTGGGACCCCCACCCTTTACACATACAGCACGTTTTTTCGGAGCTGGTTTACAGATATGACAGACATCTGGTCTTTCTGGAACCATCCGTTCATCCAGAGGGGCATCTGTGAGGTCCGTCGGAGGAGAGGACCGTTCTCATAATCGCCATTCTAATTCATCTCACCCTGGGTTGAAATCTCACCGGGCCGTACATAAGCAGAACCTCAGCAACACCGACAGAACCTCAGCAGTTCCTTAGCAGCACCAACAATACCTCAGCAGTTCCACAGCAGCACCAACAGCACCTCAAGAAAAACCTCA
Organism: Corydoras sp. C115; assembly: GCA_019802505.1. Lineage (NCBI taxonomy): Eukaryota > Metazoa > Chordata > Actinopteri > Siluriformes > Callichthyidae > Corydoras > Corydoras sp. C115. Next base: position 40,175 of record JAFMOC010000310.1, on the reverse strand, counting down.
ACAGTACCTAAGCAGTTCCTCAGCAATTCTCCATCAGAAACTCAGCAGCACCTCAGCAGCACCAACAATACCTCAAGCAGAACCTCAACAGTATCCAACAGTTCCTCAGCAGTTTCTCAGCCTTTCTTCAGCAGAACATCAACAGCATAACAGCAATACCTCAGCAGTACCTCAGCAGAACGTCAGAAGTTCTTCAGCAGCACCTCAACACCTGAGCACAGACGAATCCTGAAGACAATGTTTGGATGGGTTCCACCAGGAGTCCAACATGTGTAGACTGACCTGCCGCCAGCCCTACATCAATGACCTCAAAGACCTCAACGCCTCCTGGGAAGAAGCTGAAGACCTCACAGTGGAGCAGGATGGATGTGCAAGAACAGGAACCTTCGTTTAGATCAATTTCATAAACTGGTATTTGTCTCTCGCGGGGTTGTAATGCCCACGTTCACCACCGGGTGGTGCCTGTTACCCCCCCCCCCCCTCCAAAAGGTGTTTAACGTACAATAAACACAGCGAACACACTCACACTTCTCACAGTCTATAAACATCGGCTGCACCACCACCCTCAGGTTCAACTCGCGGTCTTCGGCGTCGCCTAATTAGCACGAGGTCACCTGGCCTGCGCTCCGCCGACGGCTTACTCACGGGAACGCCGCGAAAATCGAAGCTCGGAGATTAAACGAGGAACGGCCGCCAGAACCGACGACGGTATATTGAGCTGAACCTGCACCTCCACCTGCTCCTGTGCCTCCTTCCCCATCACAGAGACTGAATTAATCATTAAGACACAACGCACACTTCCCAGCCACGTCCACGTTGCCGTAAGACGCCTCAAATCCCCCGTACGCGCCTCCTAATTATTTCCCGGCTTTGGAGTCCGGCGCGTTTAAAGCGAGGGGGCCGCCGGGCCCCGCGGACGTGCGCGCCGGCGCCGCCAGGAGGAGTGCGGGGGCGTGGGATTCCGGGGATGTATCGGGCAGATACGCTCAAAGCCCGTCCCTGTTCCCGCGCGTGTTTACCTCGTTTACCCCGCCGGCCACGGCGCCACGCTTTCATATACCTAAATCCCCTCAAATCCCCCGCGAGGCGGTCGCTACCGTTAGCATGCTGAGGCTACACACTGCTCATCAAGAGGTCTCCTAGCAACTGCACTCACTTCTCTCTTCTTTACAGTAAAAAACTTTGGGGACGAGTGGGACGAGGGGTGTGTGTGTGTGTGTGTGTGTGTGTGTGTGGACCGAAGCCTTTCTACACAATCACATTATTGCACACAGTCCCTTTAATGTAAAACATTACATTTATTATATTTAATGGTAGTGGTTGGCATGTTCTCCTCTCAGAGCAGGTGTGAATCCCGGTCTGGGTGGAGCTTCCGTGTTCTCCCCGTGTCCAAAAACATCAATGTAATTCGATGTAGATTTGCTGTTCTTAATTGCCCCTATGTAAGTTGCCCCATGTAGTGTATACTGTATGGCTCTATGTGAGTGAGTTCGAATCCCAATCTGGATGGATGTCTGGTTTCCATGTCCTCCACGTGTCCGCCTGGGTTTCCTCTGGGTTCTCCGGTTTCCTCCCACAGTCCAAAAACGTGGATTCAAGGTGAATTTGCTGCTCTAAATTGCCCTTATATAGCAGTTAGTATGTTTTTCTCTCAGCGCTGACGATCCAGGTTCGAATCTCAATTCCCAATCCTGTTACTCAGCGATCAGCGCTCACTTTCAAAACCAGACTAGATTACGACGAGGATATACGCAGATACACCCAGGATACACACACTAACACAGACACACACACTCTATATGGGGCAATTTAGAGCATTCAATTGACCTTGATCCATATTTTTGGACTGCGGGAGGAAACTGGAGAACCCGGAGGAAACCCATGCTGACATGGGGAGAACATGGAAACTCCACCCAGATTGGGATTTGAACTGAGAATCCCTAGAGCTGAGAGGAGAACATGCTAAACTTCTCGATATTATACAGTATTATTTATTAGATAAATTAATCATTTATGATTATTAACCCGGGCGGATGTGAAAATAAAACCCTTTTTTAAATCGGTTCCGCAGGGCCGATGATGAAGGTTCTAAAACCTGACGCAAAGTCTCTGTAAAATCCCCACAATGCACTGCCTGCCTGCGTGTCCTGAGCCGTCCCAGTCTGCGGCGTTTCACTGTAATTGTTCGTCTCAGGATAAAGAAGCCGCCGTTATCTCCAAATAAAAAAAAGGGAAAGGTCCGTCTGCGGGAGACCGATACGGTCCGGGGTTCGGGGGTGGGGGGGGGGGGCAGGTTCCTGGGCGAGCGTCTGCTGATTCAGGCGCTGGGGGGGGGGGGATTCGGATTAAGCCGAGCAATAAAAAATGATGCCGTCCAGGCTCACCTCCGGGTGACGGGCGGCTCCGCATTCCCCCCCGTCCCCCCGTCACCGTGACGGCGAGCAGAACCCGTAGGAGGGCCGGCTGAGCGCTTCCCCGGCGTTCTTGGCGCCTCGTTGACCCCGCGACTATCACACACTCGCGCCGTGACGGCATCGCTCTCACGGACTCCTCCCCTCCCGGGGTCGTCCGGGGTCCCGCGGAGACGCTCGTATGCGGCACCTCATATTTCCAGTCTCCCGGCGGTGAAGCCCGGGCGTTTAGGTTCTCCGCCGGCACCGTAATCCATCTCTGAGCCCACGCTCGGCAGACGGCATTGAGTCTGAGATGGAGGCTTTTCCTCCGCATTCAAACATATAAATCATCCGGGGCGCCGGGCGGGGGTTCATCCGCAACAAGGCCGCGCTGACGGGTTCCATGATCTCCTGCAAACGGCGTCTGAGAACTCTGCTTTCATCTTTATACAGAAAAGAAATTCTTTTTTTTAAGCTAAGGCCTGGTAATGGTGTGGTTTGGTATGTTCTCCTCACTTCACTGGGTCTCTCGCAGTGTGGATGTGAGATTTTTGTATATTAGATCATTTAACTCAGACAGCGAGTTTGATGGATGACGGGGGCCAGGCTTTCAGCCTCCATTCAGGCTTATCCCAGTGGTGTGGGATGAGGTGGAGGTCCACTATTGGTCCACTTCTTGACCACTGATAGTCCACGACTGGTCCATTGTAGATCCACTGCTGGTTAACTCTTGGTCCACTTCTGGTTCACTGCAGATCCTATGCTGGTCCACTTCTAGTCTACTTCTAGTCCACTACAGGTCCACTGCAGATCCATTTCTGGTCCTCTGTTGGTCCACTGCAGATCCACTTCTGGTCCTCTGTCGGTACATTGTAGATCCACTTCTGGTCCTCTGCAGATCCACTTCAGGTTCACTGAAGGTCCACTTCTGGTCCTCTGTTGGTCCACTGCAGGTCCACTTCTGGTCCTTTGTTGGTCCACTTCAGATTCACTGCAGGTCCACTTCTGGTCCACTGTTGGTCCACTGCAACTCCACTTCTTGTCCTCTTCAGATCCACTTCAGGTTCACTTCAGATCCACTTCTGGTCCTCTGCAGGTCCACTTCAGGTTCACTTCTGGTCCTCTGTTGGTCCACTGCAGATCCACTTCTTGTCCTCTGCAGATCCACTTCAGGTTCACTGCAGGTCCACTTCTGGTCCTCTGCAGATCCACTTCTGGTCCTCTGTTGGTCCACTGCAGGTCCACTTATGGTCCTCTGCAGATCCACTTCAGGTTCACTGCAGGTCCACTTCTGGTCCTCTGCAGATCCACTTCTGGTCCTCTGTTGATCCACTGCAGGTCCACTTCTGGTCCTCTGCAGATCCACTAAAGGTTCACTGCAGGTCCACTTCTGGTCCTCTGCAGATCCACTTCAGGTTCACTGCAGGTCCACTTCTGGTCCTCTGTTGGTGCACTGCAGTTCCACTTCTTGTCCTCTGCAGATCCACTTCAGGTTCACTTCAGGTCCACTTCTGGTCCTCTGCAGGTCCACTTCTGGTCCTCTGCAGGTCCTCTGTTGGTCCACTGCAGATCCACTTCTTGTCCTCTGCAGATCCACTTCAGGTTCACTTCTGGTCCACTTCTGGTCCTCTGCAGATCCACTTCAGGTTCACTGCAGGTCCACTTCTGATCCTCTGCAGATCCACTTCAGGTTCACTGCAGGTCCACTTCTGGTCCTCTGTTGGTCCACTGCAGGTCCACTTCTGGTCCTCTGTTGGTCCACTTCAGGTTCACTGCAGGTCCACTTCTGGTCCTCTGTTGAATGGCCAGGCTTTCAGCCTCCATTCAGGCTTATCCCAGTGGTGTGGGATGAGGTGGAGGTCCACTATTGGTCCACTTCTTGACCACTGATAGTCCACGACTGGTCCATTGTAGATCCACTGCTGGTTAACTCTTGGTCCACTTCTGGTTCACTGAAGATCCTATGCTGGTCCACTTCTAGTCTACTTCTAGTCCACTACAGGTCCACTTAAGATCCACTTCTAGTCCACAGTTGGTCCACTGCAGATCCATTTCTGGTCCTCTATTGGTCCACCGCAGATCCACTTCTGGTCCTCTGTTGGTCCACTTCAAGTTCACTTCTGGTCCTCTGTTGGTCCACTGCAGATCCACTTCTTGTCCTCTGCAGATCCACTTCAGGTTCACTGCAGGTCCACTTCTGGTCCTCTGCAGATCCACTTCTGGTCCTCTGTTGGTCCACTGCAGGTCCACTTATGGTCCTCTGCAGATCCACTTCAGGTTCACTGCAGGTCCACTTCTGGTCCTCTGCAGATCCACTTCTGGTCCTCTGTTGGTCCACCTCAGGTCCACTTCTGGTCCTCTGCAGATCCACTAAAGGTTCACTGCAGGTCCACTTCTGGTTCTCTGTTGGTCCACTGCAGTTCCACTTCTTGTCCTCTGCAGATCCACTTCAGGTTCACTTCAGGTCCACTTCTGGTCCTCTGCAGGTCCACTGCAGATCCACTTCTTGTCCTCTGCAGATCCACTTCAGGTTCACTTCTGGTCCACTTCTGGTCCTCTGCAGGTCCACTGCAGATCCACTTCTTGTCCTCTGCAGATCCACTTCAGGTCCACTTCTGGTCCTCTGTAGGTCCTCTGTTGGTCCACTGCAGATCCACTTCTTGTCCTCTGCAGAACCACTTCAGGTTCACTTCTGGTCCACTTCTGGTCCTCTGCAGATCCACTTCAGGTTCACTGCAGGTCCACTTCTGATCCTCTGCAGATCCACTTCAGGTTCACTGCAGGTCCACTTCTGGTCCTCTGTTGGTCCACTGCAGGTCCACTTCAGGTTCACTGCAGGTCCACCTCTGGTCCTCTGTTGAATGGCCAGGCTTTCAGCCTCCATTCAGGCTTATCCCAGTGGTGTGGGATGAGGTGGAGGTCCACTATTGGTCCACTTCTTGACCACTGATAGTCCACGACTGGTCCATTGTAGATCCACTGCTGGTTAACTCTTGGTCCACTTCTGGTTCACTGAAGATCTTATGCTGGTCCACTTCTAGTCTACTTCTAGTCCACTACAGGTCCACTTAAGATCCACTTCTAGTCCACAGTTGGTCCACTGCAGATCCATTTCTGGTCCTCTATTGGTCCACCGCAGATCCACTTCTGGTCCGCTGTTGATCCACTGCAGGTCCACTTCTGGTCCTTTGTTGGTCCACTTCAGATTCACTGCAGGTCCACTTCTGGTCCGCTGTTGGTCCACTGCAACTCCACTTCTTGTCCTCTGCAGATCCACTTCAGGTTCACTTCTGGTCCTCTGTTGGTCCACTGCAGATCCACTTCTTGTCCTCTGCAGATCCACTTCAGGTTCACTGCAGATCCACTTCTGGTCCTCTGCAGATCCACTTCAGGTTCACTGCAGGTCCACTTCTGGTCCTCTGTTGGTCCACTGCAGTTCCACTTCTTGTCCTCTGCAGATCCACTTCAGGTTCACTTCAGGTCCACTTCTGGTCCTCTGCAGGTCCACTGCAGATCCACTTCTTGTCCTCTGCAGATCCACTTCAGGTTCACTTCTGGTCCACTTCTGGTCCTCTGCAGATCCACTTCAGGTTCACTGCAGGTCCACTTCTGATCCGCTGTTGGTCCACTGCAACTCCACTTCTTGTCCTCTGCAGATCCACTTCAGGTTCACTTCTGGTCCTCTGTTGGTCCACTGCAGATCCACTTCTTGTCCTCTGCAGATCCACTTCAGGTTCACTGCAGATCCACTTCTGGTCCTCTGCAGATCCACTTCAGGTTCACTGCAGGTCCACTTCTGGTCCTCTGTTGGTCCACTGCAGTTCCACTTCTTGTCCTCTGCAGATCCACTTCAGGTTCACTTCAGGTCCACTTCTGGTCCTCTGCAGGTCCACTGCAGATCCACTTCTTGTCCTCTGCAGATCCACTTCAGGTTCACTTCTGGTCCACTTCTGGTCCTCTGCAGATCCACTTCAGGTTCACTGCAGGTCCACTTCTGATCCTCTGCAGATCCACTTCAGGTCCACTGCAGGTCCACATCTGGTCCTCTGTTGGTCCACTGCAGGTCCACTGCAGGTCCACCTCTGGTCCTCTGTTGAATGGCCAGGCTTTCAGCCTCCATTCAGGCTTATCCCAGTGGTGTGGGATGAGGTGGAGGTCTGATAGTCCACGACTGGTCCATTGTAGATCCACTGCTGGTTAACTCTTGGTCCACTTCTGGTTCACTGAAGATCCTATGCTGGTCCACTTCTAGTCTACTTCTAGTCCACTACAGGTCCACTTAAGATCCACTTCTAGTCCACAGTTGGTCCACTGCAGATCCATTTCTGGTCCTCTATTGGTCCACCGCAGATCCACTTCTGGTCCTCTGTTGGTCCACTGCAGGTCCACTTCTGGTCCTTTGTTGGTCCACTTCAGATTCACTGCAGGTCCACTTCTGGTCCGCTGTTGGTCCACTGCAACTCCACTTCTTGTCCTCTGCAGATCCACTTCAGGTCCACTTCTGGTCCTCTGCAGGTCCACTTCAGGTTCACTTCTGGTCCTCTGTTGGTCCACTGCAGATCCACTTCTTGTCCTCTGCAGATCCACTTCAGGTTCACTGCAGGTCCACTTCAGGTTCACTGCAGGTCCACTTCTGGTCCTCTGAAGATCCACTTCAGGTTCACTGCAGGTCCACTTCTGGTCCTCTGTTGGTCCACTTCAGGTTCACTGCAGGTCCACTTCTGGTCCTCTGTTGGTCCACTGCAGTTCCACTTCTTGTCCTCTGCAGATCCACTTCAGGTTCACTTCAGGTCCACTTCTGGTCCTCTGCAGATCCACTTCAGGTCCTCTGCAGGTCCACTTCTGGTCCTCTGTAGGTCCTCTGTTGGTCCACTGCAGATCCACTTCTTGTCCTCTGCAGAACCACTTCAGGTTCACTTCTGGTCCACTTCTGGTCCTCTGCAGATCCACTTCAGGTTCACTGCAGGTCCACTTCTGATCCTCTGCAGATCCACTTCAGGTTCACTGCAGGTCCACTTCTGATCCTCTGCAGATCCACTTCAGGTTCACTGCAGGTCCACTTCTGGTCCTCTGTTGGTCCACTGCAGGTCCACTTCTGGTCCTCTGTTGGTCCACTGCAGGTCCACTTCTGGTCCTCTGTTGGTCCACTTCAGGTTCACTGCAGGTCCACTTCTGGTCCTCTGTTGGTCCACTGCAGCTCCACTTCTTGTCCTCTGCAGATCCACTTCAGGTTCACTTCAGGTCCACTTCTGGTCCTCTGCAGGTCCACTTCAGGTTCACGTCTGGTCTTCTGTTGGTCCTCTGCAGGTCCACTTCAGGTTCACTTCTGGTCCTCTGTTGGTCCACTGCAGATCCACTTCTTGTCCTCTGCAGATCCAATTCAGGTTCACTTCTGGTCCACTTCTGGTCCTCTGCAGATCAACTTCTGGTCCTCTGTTGGTCCACTGCAGGTCCACTTCTGGTATTCTGCAGATCCACTTCTGGTTCACTGCAGGTCCACTTCTGGTCCTCTGCAGATCCACTTCAGGTTCACTGCAGGTCCACTTCAGGTTCACTGCAGGTTCACTGCAGGTCCACTTCTGGTCCTCTGTTTGTCCACTGCAGATCCACTTCTTGTCCTCTGCAGATCCACTTCAGGTTCAGTGCAGGTCCACTTCTGGTCCTCTGCAGGTCCACTTCAGGTTCACTGCAGGTCCACTTCTGGTCCTCTGCAGGTCCACTTCAGGTTCACTGCAGGTCCACTTCTGGTCCTCTGCAGGTCCACTTCAGGTTCACTGCAGGTCCACTTCTGGTCCTCTGTTGGTCCACTTCAGGTTAACTGCAGGTCCACTTCAGGTTCACTGCAGGTTCTCTGTTGGTCCACTGCAGGTCCAGGTCTGGCAGCCATCCAGCCGGTTCTGAAAAACTCCCCCCACAGGATCAGGTTCAGAGTTCAGACGGCTTTCAAATCCAGAACCTTCAAAAAGACTTTTCATGACGGAACGCTAAAACCGGCGCTTTCATCCGCCGCCGCCGAGCGTCATGTTTTTCGGCAGAACTGCGCTAAAGAGAGAAGGTGGAGAACATTTGATGTATGAATCTAATTATCGGCGCGTCTTCTACAGGTGCCGCGCAACACACACTCGTACCCTCGTACACACCCGCCCGCCGTGGCGCAGACCGAGTACTGCGAGGGTTATTTGGCTCCCACAATGCAACGCTGACACCACAGTCCATCAAAGGCACCCAGCAGAAAGCGGCGGCGCCCCCCAGCTGAAAAGAACAATTACCACTTCTATCACCTCCACCAAATTAGCATTCATTGGCGATATGATTTACTACAAAGACAAGCCGTTTCACCCTCGTTCTCCCTCACTTTCTTCTCGCGCTTTCTTCCGACGCCTCTTGCGGGCGGGGGTTAATGTAGTAACATTTGTATTCTTCTCCCGAGCCTCACAAAGAGACGATGAGGATCCGCCGCAGGTCAGGGCAGCCTCCCTCGCTCTGGTTTTTGTCTCTCACTCTCTCGCTCGCCCGCTCGGGCTCTTTGTGGAGATGAAGCCGCTGTAATTGCATTTGCATTTGGCACCGAGCTGCCCGGCTGACAGGGTCATGACTGCGGCGTCGCAGGGACCCAGCTCTTCATATGGTTCTATTTCTTTACACTCTGACCAGTCAGAGTTATTTACCCCAGCACTCTGGAATGTCTGATTTAAAGACGGAACATAGGGTCTGAACAGCGCCACTCGCAGCTCGCGGTACGGTTCTGTTTCCAACAGCAGCTCCTGAAAGGGGAACAGACGGAGACCGGACCCCGGGTCACGACCCGGCTGCGGTACTGAGGTTTAGAATGACAGTGTGAGGGTCTGCGTTCAGGTTACTAGCCAACACTTCATTCATTCATTCATTCTCTTAACCTTTAGGCAACCACTTTCTGCTGCAGGTCCAATGGAAGTGTTGGTCCACAAATGTTCCAACAATGGTCTATTGATGGACCACTCTAGGTACGGTGTTGGTCCACTAATGGTCCACAGATGTTCCAACAATGGTCTATTGATGGTCCACTTCAGGTCCACTGCATATCCACTGATGGTCCACTGCAGGTTCTCTACCAGTACACTGCTGGGCCACTGCAGGTATGGTGTTGGTCCACTTAATGGCCCACTGCAGGTCCACTGATTGTTCACTGCAGATCCACTGATGTTCTGCTGCAGATCCACTGCTGGTCCAACATGCTAACCACCAGGCCATCATGCTGCCCTTAAGTTCCGTCCCATATTCTGAAATTTTTAAGAGCTATAAAATATAAAATGCCGTTCTTGAGGTGTTCGGTTTCGGCGCGTTTTCCTTTCATTTCCCGTCTCTTTCTCCTAACTTCAACCGAAATGTCAACACATCTGGGGCTCTGATTGGCCCGGGGGTCACGCCCGTCAATGCCTCTTCAGGTTGAGCTGCTTAAAACAACACCCAGACCTCACTCTCGCTAACCTTTCGCCCGGGCCCCACGCCAGATCTAATTAAGGACACTCTGCCAGCAAAACATTCTCAATACGCGCCTCTAATCAGGGCTAATACACCTCCCCCTCGGCCAAAACGGGGCCGGGTGTTTATCCAGCTCAAGTGGCGAGGGGGTGGGGGGTTCGAATTACACGCCGAACCTTGAAGCCGAGGCATGCGGTTTGTCCGACCTGCCAGATATCATAGCATCAATTTGTTGGGGTTGTACCGCGGGTCGTACCACGCTGTGGAAGGTGATCCGAGTGATGAATGAGGGTTCGAGTGACTGAGGGTGAGTGAGGGGTGCATATGAAGCCCTTCTAAGTGAATGAGGTGTTGGTGTCGGTTACATCTTTGGGTTTTAATCAGGGGTGCCGTGAGTGCCTCGGGCAGCTCGATGGATCAACATGCTTGAAGATGGATGGAGGCTGCCTGCATGACGTAACGCTGGAACGTTCAGACGTGTCCTCTTTAACTGATTTGAAGACAGGGTAATGAGTCCAACCTGCTCGGGATTTAATCCAAACAAGTTTCTTGCTTGTGATATTTAGCAGAACGTTCTCTTTATAGAGATTTACCAAACAGCCAGATGCTGACCTCTGACCCTGAAGCCTTAAACCCAACGAGGGACTCTAAACCACTGACCCTACTGAGATTTCTAGCTTTGACCTCCTGTCCTTCAGCAAACTCGCAGTGCTCAGGGGAAGGATGAACTCTTCAAGATGCCAGAGAACTGGACTGGATGGGGACGAGCATCAAGATTTTATTAAACTTAATTTAATGTGTAAATAAGTCAGGCGACGGGGTCAAGGGATGGGGTCCAGGAACAGGGTCAGAGCACAGAGTCAAGGGACAAGGCCAGGGAACAGGGTCAGGGGACAGGGTCAGAGCACAGAGTGAGAGCTTGGGGTTAGGGGACAAAGTCAGGAGACAGTGTCAGAACACACATCAGAGCATGGGGTCAGAGCACAGGGTCAGAGGAGACAGAGTCAGGACACAGGGTTAGAACACACGGTCAGAGCACAGGGTCAGAGCACACTGACAGAGGGGACAAATTCAGGAGACAGGGTTAGAGCACAGGGTCACAGCACAGGGTCAGGGCAGAGTGTTAGGGGACAGGGTCAAAGTTCAAAGTAAAGAGACAGGGTCAGGGGTGAGGGGTCAGGAGTCAGGGAACAGGACCAGAGCACAGAGTCAGAGCATGGGGTCAGAGCACAGGGTCAGAGGAGACAGGGTTAGAACACAGGTTCAGAGCACAGGGTCAGGGCAAAGTGTTAAGGGACAGGGTCAAAGTACAGAGTGAGGAGACAGAGTCAGAACACAGGGTCAGAGTATGGCGTCAGGGGACAGTACCAGAACACATGGTCAGAAGACAAGGGTCGGAGCACTGGGTCAGCCATGCTCACACCAAAGAGCTCCCACTGAGGGGCTCCAGCTCACGGGGCCCCACTGGCAGCTTTATTTGCCTGAAATTTCCGATATTTAAACCCAACCCTCAGTTTGAACAGGAATCGGGACAACAAGCAGCGAAATCTTAAACTCTGCTGACGTCCACAACCCGAGAAAAGAGAGAACTGAAGACCACATGGAACATAAAGAACGACAGATCGACTCGCTCAGAGTTATTGGATTTGGACTCCATCGTTCCTTTCGAACCTGCGGTTGTAACTCTGCACCTTCACGTTCTCAAGGTCCTTTTACTGCAGAAAGAAGAACGTGTGCGCTGGCAGGCGGGGTACGAGTGGGGGGTTGGGGGAGGGGGGTGTAAGACGATATTCAGTCAGTGAAACGTATGTTACGTAACCTTCGCCTTTTCACGACAAGCCATTGTGGGAGCGCTGAATGCCGGCAGCTGTGTGTACCCAGAATGCATCCGTACGTATCGATCAGGATGCAAGCCTTTCACAAAGTTCCCGACGAGTTCCTCCCACCGCCGCGCTACTCACCCCGACATCCCTGACGCTTGCTCGCATGTCAACAGGATGCGGTAACAAACGGAAGGGGGCGGAAAAAAAAAAAAAAAAAAAAACCCGAGCAGCTGCGCCGGGCCGCGTCAGAAAGGCCCGGGATGCTAACCGAACGCCACCGTGACGGGGCCCGAGACGCTCGCAGAACTCCGCGGGTGGCGGCGGCGGCAATTAACGTGGTTTAATCCGCTCGCTACCTCGTTGCAGGTGAGCGGCGGCGTGATTACACCCTCGAGGCTTCCTTCATTTCAGACGCGGAGTCGAGAGTTGGCGTCACGGCGTCACGATGCCCAGACTCAATGTGAAACTGATGGCGGAGCTGAAACGGGGCGCCTGATTCTGAAGACGTTCAATCAGGATGCCGCTCGCGGGACGTTTACGCTCCTGATGATCCCAGCTTTTGGAAATCAGCGCGAGGTTGTTTTTCCGTTTGTGTAAGGTTCGTGTTTTTGACTCGGAACAGATCAACACGGTGGGGGGGCACGAAGGACACTGCCCCTCAGTCTCAAGTGAGCCCTGTTGGTCTTACTGTCAGATCCATGTCACACCATAACCACTGAGCTACAACACCCTTACCAATGGTTACCAACCCCAACACCCTAACCACCGAGCTACCACGCCCTTACCAATGGTTACCAACCTCAACACCCTAACCTCTGAGCTACCACACCCTTACCAATGGTTACCAACCCTAACACCCTAAACACTGAGCTACCAAGCCCTTACCAATGGTTACCAACCCTAACACCCTAAACACTAAGCTACCACGCCCCATATTTAAGCCTATTTCAGCTTTTTCTAAAGATATTTTTAAAGACCATAAAAAATTTAAGCCAGTAATTAAAACCAACATAAGTTTCCTGAAGGTTAAATGGTCAATCACACCGGGCCCTTTCCTCCTGCGGACGTCGGCTCGTCCCTTCTCTCGTCTTCCCGGGTGTAAACCCCGGACTGACCCCACCATGTCTGGATCCAGGTGCACCATGAGGGTCATACCATCTGCTGTCAGCGGCGTTTTGACAGCCCAGTTACCAAGGTTAACTGGTAACCCGGACTGACCCCATCACATCCGGATCACGGCACGCTGAGGTTCGTACCATCTGCTGGCAGACGCTTCGGGCGTTTTGGCAGCACGTTCGGACTCAGGAGTTAACCACAGCGCCCCCTGGAGCAATGGGGGTTAAGGGTCTTGCTCAAGGACCCACATTGGTAACTTAGGAAACCTTGGATTTGAACCCACAACCTTGAGATTGATAGCCCAACACCCGAACCACAGAGCTGAGTTAATCCAGAAATTACAACTGACATGAGTTTCCTGACTGTCAATTGGTAGACCGCTCCAAGCCTTGTCAGGGTCAGGGCACGCCGTGAGAGTCGTACCATCGCTGTCAGACACCCGGTCAGGATGTTTTCTGGTGGCGCGAGGACGAGGACGTTCTGATCAGTTAACGACGGTTGATAATCAGATCGCACCGTTGGGTTCTGGTTCCATCGGGCACTACAGCTCTCTGATCTCTTCGTCTGTCCTGCTGTCAGTGTCGGGGTTCCAATCGTAAATAACACACCTACGTGGACGGCGGATCTCTGATATATTAGCCTGACCTGTCAACCTGTGTGAGTGCAGGAGAGAGAGATAAAGAGGGATGGACCGAGAGAGCGAGCGAGCAAGTGAGAGAAAGACAGAGAGAGAGAGCGAGAGAGAGAGAAAGAGAGAGAGAGAGAGAGCAGAACGAGAAAAGAAAGTATAGAGACGGGACACGGCGGCCACTGATTTACGATCCGCCGCCGTCGGGATGAAGGGGAGCTTATGCTGCGGCCGGGAGGGCGGAGCCTGTGGACGGTTGATTGATGGGCCCTCGGCACGCGCTAAGAAATGAGCGATCTGCCCGTCGTCCATCACGCCGCCAAACGAGAGAAAAGAGAGCGTGATGGGGCGCCAGAGCCCGCGGCCACCGCGGACCCGAGTAAATCACGCCGGTCTGATTCTCCTGATCGCCCCACTGACAAGACACGGGCGTCCGAGCTAACAGCGGGCAGGCGGGTCTGATGCAATGGCGAATTCGATCGTCCGCCTGAATGGGCACGTGGTGGCGCAGCTGAACAAATACAGCAAAGGACTTTCCAATAATGAGGGATGAATGATCCGAGTCTGCAAACTTGACTGAAGCCTCGTACCAAATCCACGTTTACACAGCAGCCTCGGAGTCCTCACACACACACACACACACACACACACACACACACGCATGCGCGCGCGACACTCCGCCTGCTGGACTAATTAACGTCAAGATCAGAATGAGGCTCTGAAGTTCATTCATTCTACTACTAGGGTCATTTCGGGCGCTGGGCAGATACACCCAGGACAGGACGCCAATCTATCACTGGACACACACTCACTCACACAAACACACTCTATATGGGGCAATTTAAAACATTCAATTTACCTTGAATCCATGTTTTTGGACTGTGGGAGGAAACCAGAGAACCCGGAGGAAACCCATAGGGAGAACATGGAAACTCCACCCAGATTGGGAGAACATGCTGAACCACTAAGCCACCATCACACCCGGCTCTGAAATGATTAATTATTTATTATTTAAGGTGGTTGAAGGTTTATCGGACACCACCAGGTAGGAGGAGGGATGGACACGGACGGCTACAGCATATGGATACAATGGATGGATGGAGATAGTAGACATTTCTCCTCTTCTCCTCTCAGCACTAGGGATTCCCGGTTCGAATCCCAATCTGTGTGGAGATTCTATGTTCTCCCCGTGTCCGCATGGGTTTCCTCCGGGTTCTCCCGTTTCCTCCCACAGTCCAAAAAACATGGGTCAAGGTCAATTGAATTCTCCAAATTGCCCAATATAGAGTGTGTTTGTGTGTGTGATAGATTGGAGCCTTGGATATATATATATATATATATATATATATATATATATATATATATATATATATATATATATATGGACATGGAGATAGATATATATATATATATATATATACTGTATATATATACTGTATATATGGATAAACTAGCAGTGTATGTGGAATAATAGTCTAGTGGATGCAGTAAAATGGGTGGATGTAATAATTCTACAGCACATGGGACATAAACGGGCCCAGACAGCAGAATTTCTCCGGCCCGGTTCTGGCCCAGGTCACTAAATTTTCATCTGGACCACATGCATGTGTGTGTTTGTGTAAAATAGGGTGCTATTATTATTACTATTATAATTATTATTATTATTATTATAAATATTAAAATAGGATTAGGGTCACGTCTCACCCAAAAGGATGTAAGAAGAACTTACGGATGTGGACCAGATGTGTTTCGGGACATGTGGGCCATTATAAGGTATTTATAGGAGGGCCGGCTTCGGCCTGCCTGCAGAGTATTACATCTACTACAGAGCATCATCCGGGGTCGTGTGTTTTAAAGCACATGGGAAGAGTGCATGTGTAGTGTGAAGTAATCAGTCAGGAACAATGCCAGTGCGTTCCCCGTGGGTGGAACCACCATCACCTTGCATGCACATTAAGAAAATTACAAAGTGTGATTTATACGGGGGGGGGTGTGTAAACACTGTGACATGGCATGAGAGGTGGTGATGGATACCGCACTGAGGTAAATGAGAGATGGGGGGGGGGGGGTACAGGAGACAAGGGTCTGGGTGGAGGAGGACTGTAACAGAGACCGAAGATGTAGAAGTGAATGGATGCTACGGTCAGGACCTGGTCACAGAGCCAGCGCTCATGCCGGGTCGAGTTTGCATGTTCTCCCTCTCTCAGCCAACCTTCTCCCTTCGACATCTAAGAGTGAGTTGTTGGCGTTGACAGAATGTTGCCTTGATGCTGGGATAGGCTCCAGCAGCAGTTCTCATGATTGTAGTGAGCAGGTGGAGTAACAGCTGTCTTTCCTCCACCCCCCCACCCCCGACATTCGCTTCAGCACGACAGGTTTATAAATATATGTTTTCATAAGTTTCTTCACCTTGAAGTCGATGTTGGATCATCGTATTTCAGATAGGAGGAGGGTGAGGGGTGGAGCGTGAAAGGTGGGAGGATGGGGGGTTGGGGGTGGAGGATGAGGAGTGGGGGGTGAGGGTTGGAGGATGAGGGGTGGGGGTGAAGTGTGGAGGATGACGGGTGGAGGGAACAGGGTGATGGGTACACAGTGGAGGGTAAGGGGTCGAGGATGAGGGGTGGGGGGTGAGGGTTGGAGGATGAGGGGTGGGGGTGAAGTGTGGAGGATGACGGGTGGAGGGAACAGGGTCGAGGATGAGGGGTGGGGGGTGAGGGTTGGAGGGAATGTGGTAGTGGGTGCAGGGTGGAGAGTGCAGGGTGAAGGGAACGGGGTGGAGGGTACACGGTGGAGGACGATGGGTGGGGGGGGGTGAGGATGGGAGTGCATTGTGTGTGATGATGGGTGGGACTCGGTGCGTCTTTTATCTTTAAAACTGTCAGAATAGAAACCTCTCTCTCGCTTTGATTCTCTCTCTCTATCTAGCTTTCTCTCTGATTCTCTCTCTCTCTGTCTCTCTCTTGCTCTCGGTCATTCTCTCAATTCAATTTCAATTTAAAAGCTTTATTTGCATGACAAATTATACATTCGTATTGCACAAAGCTGGTTTACAAAAATAAAAATAAAATAAAAATAAAGTAAAAATATAAAATAAATATAAAAAAAGAAAAAAAAACAATTACAAATTTACAAAATTACAGTACATAGTACATAGTACACAAATACAATGAAATAGTATAATATATACATATATATTTAAATATTTAAATAAAAGTATGTCTCTTTGATTCTCTCTCTCTCTCTCTCTCATTCTCTCTCTCTCCCTTTGGTTCTCTCTCTCTCTCACTCTCTCTTTTTGATTCTCTCTCGCTCTCACTCTCTCTCTCTCTCTCTTTGGTTCTCTCTCTCTCTCTCGCTCACTCTCTCTCTCTCTCTCTTTGGTTCTCTCTCTCTCTCGCTCACTCTCTCTCTTTGATTCTCTCTCGCTCTCACTCTCTCTCTCTCTCTCTTTGGTTCTCTCTCTCTCTCTCGCTCACTCTCTCTCTTTGATTCTCTCTCTCTATCTAGCTTTCTCTCTGATTCTCTCTCTCTCTCTCTCTCGGTCATTCTCTCTCTCTCTCTCTTTGATTCTCTCTCTTTCGTGCACGCTCTCTCTCATTCTCTCTCTCTCCCTTTGGTTATCTCTCTCTCTCTCTCACACTCTCCCTTTGATTCTCTCTCGCTCTCACTCTCTCACTCTTTGGTTCTCTCTCTCGCTCACTCTCTCTCTTTGATTCTCTCTCTCTCTCTCTCTCTCTCTTTGGTTCTCTCTCTCTCCCTCTCTCTCTAATTACTTTTTTTAATGGCTTTCTTTGGCAGACGATGACTCTGCACACAATCACTGCAGACGAGAGACAGACAGCACCGCCGAGTAATGGGCTCAGCCACTAATGAAGTGTGTGTGTGTGTGTGTGTGTGTGTGTGTGTGTTCACGTGTGCTAAGAAGATACGCTCTGTTTGTATATGTGTGTGATCAGGGATTGTGAGTGTGTGTGTATGTTAATGAGCGGGACAGTACTTATGGCATGTGTGTGTGTGTGTGTGTGTGTGTTTGTTTCAATAAAACACAGGTTTGCGTTGTGTATGTATGTATATGAATATATGTGTTTGTGTGTGTCTGATATGTATGTATATATATATATATTATCCCCTATATTGATATATATACGCATATATATATTATATATGTGTGTGTTGTGTGTGTTGTGTGTGTGTGTGTGTGGTGTATATGTTTGTGTGTACAGTATATATATGTGTGTTCTCCTGATATAAACGTAAATAAACTTTAGAGGAGGTGCGGGTTCTCCGGTGGGTTCTACGCCGTCGGTTAACGTCGTTTAACCTTTCGGGTTCCGAACGCGTCGGACTCTGATGCACCCGCCCGACGTTAATTACTCGTCCTGAGGACGCAGAGCCGCGCTTTGTCCCGCCGTCCACTCAGCTTTCTTTTATTTTTCAATGGCTTTCATGAACTCAATAAAAGCTGCCATGATTCTCCTCCAGATCTCCTCCTCCTCCTCCTCCTCCTCCTCCACCCACTTACTCCGTCAAAGAATAAATAAACAACCAATAAAACAGAACCGTGTGGAACACAAACGAGGGACAGATGAACCGAACACGCGGAGAACCGGCTAGAACAATGAGCTGGACCTCACCTCCACCTCAGCTCCTCACTCCTCACCTCACCTCCACCTCACCTCCACACTCCTGACCTCCTCACCTGCACATTCCTCACCTCCTTACCTTCATACTCCTGACCTCCTCACCTCCAAACCTCACCTACACACTTCTCATCTCCACAGTCTTCACCTCCACAGTCCCGAACTCCTCCCCTCCACACTCCTCACCTACACACTCCTCACCTCCACACTCCTGACCTCCTCACCTGCACGTTCCTCACCTCCTTACCTTCACACTCCTGACCTCCTCACCTGAACATTCCTCACCTCCTTACCTTCACACTCCTGACCTCCTCACCTGCACATTCCTCACCTCCTTACCTTCACACTCCTGACCTCCTCACCTGCACATTCCTCACCCCCTCACCTCCACACCTCACCTACACACTCCTCATCTCCACAGTCTTCACCTCCACACTCCTCAACTCCTCACCTACACACTCCTCACCTCCTTACCTACACACTCCTGACCTCCTCACCTGCACATTCCTCACCTCCTTACCTTCACACTCCTGACCTCCTCACCTCCACACCTCACCTACACACTCCTCACCTCCACAGTCTTCACCTCCACATTCCTGTCTGCCTCACCTCCACACTCCTCACCCTCCAGTCTTCACCTCCACACTCCTCACCTCCTTACCTACACACTCCTGACCTCCTCACCTGCACATTCCTCACCTCCTTACCTTCACACTCCTGACCTCCTCACCTCCACACCTCACCTACACACTCCTCACCTCCACAGTCTTCACCTCCACATTCCTGTCTGCCTCACCTCCACACTCCTCACCCTCCAGTCTTCACCTCCACACTCCTCACCTCCTTACCTCCACACTCCGGACTTCCTCACCTCCACACTCCTCACCTACACACCTCACCTACACACTCCTGACCTCCACAATCCCCCCCCCTCCCCCCCCGAAGAGCGAAATCCTCTGAAGGTACAAACAACAGAACGGACCTCCACCGTGATGTCACTCAGGCTCCTGTACTTCTACCTCAAAGGTTCTACCACCCCCCCCCCCCCCCCCCCCCCAACAATGCAGGTTCTGTTCCCACTGCGTTCCAGGTGTCGGATATCCGAAAGCAAGGCGCCGCGGGCACGTCGATAATCAGTAATCAGGCACTTAATTGGATTAGCAGCGCGCAGCACACAGGGCTTTGATCCCGCCGGTAACGCTACACCTTAAAACGCTCCGGCCGCTCAATGAGGGCATTCAGAGAGGCATCGGGACCCCGAAGCCCAGAGAGACGGGACGGAGACTCGGAGGGGGGGGTAGGGTTTCATAGGCTGGGGTGTAAGCTAAGAACAGAGCTAAGCCTTACCCCCCCCCCCCCCACCGCCCCCCCCCCGTGGGACAGCCATACGCCGAGTGGAGGAGAGATAAGAGAAATGGAGAGGACAAGGAATGAAAGGGACGCAAGAGAGTCGGAGGGCGGAGTTATCTCCGAAACTCCCTTATCTTGTCCGTCCTCATGCCCTCCGCTCGGAATGTCCCGTCCGGCTGACAGAGACGTTATTGTTGACACACACACATACACACACACACACAGTGCAGAACAGCATGAGCAATGCTTTCCGTCTTAATTAAGACTGACGGATTTTCATTGAGTGAGGATCAGCTACATCGCAAAGCCCTGCGTCATCGAATAATGCCAAGTCCCCAAATCACCCCTTGCACACACACACACACACACACACACACACACACACACACACTGCCAGCTATGTGCAGCGAGCAATTAATAACACTTACTCAAGAAAGCCAACGTCTGCCATCCGTTACGACGTACGCCAGTGGAATTAGCCGTAATAAAAATATAATCACGTCGTAATTACACCGTAATGACCGGTCCCCACTCCGGCCCCGCACCGCCGCCCCGCGACCAATCTGCTGCCTGAGTGCTTGGTGCCACTCGAGGAACGCCACCTTCAGGAAAACGAGCTCGGCGGCTTTATTATTATATTATATTATTATTCATTAATTATTATTTTATTATCCGTCCGGGATTCCTCAAGTGCACCTGCGCCGGACCGGTCGTCCTGACCACCAGGTGGCGACAGCGGTGGAGCAATGGTGGCGACGTCGCTGTGTGAGGGACAGAAACGCGATAACGCATGAAGGCTGCAGGTTGGGTGGAAGACCTTGGGAAACGTGCTCCTTAACACCGACACACTGGCGGGTGGAGCACCACCACCACGTCGGACGGAACGCCAAACGATACGGACCTCGTCCAATCTACTTTGATTATTTCAGTCTAACTTTCCAAACAAAGAGCCACCAGGGACGGTTACCAGCGCAACATAATCACATGACCAGGACACTGCGAGGTCATAACACCACCACCCTGCACCCCTGTGAGCGGTTCCAGTACGTGTGCATCTGCTCCACCACCCACATTAATTACATCACATTTTTGACCTACCTTGTTGTCCTCGTTGTCCCGTTGTCGTCCTTATCCCATTGTCCTCGTTGTTGTCCTTATCCTGTTGTCCTCATTGTCCTGTTGTCCTCCTTATCCCCATGGTCCGCATGGTGGTCGATTTGGGAACAACGCGGCGGCTCGTCCTCGAGCGTTGGGCCGAAGGTGTAATGAAGAGCGTCGTTATCTCGAGGAGCCGTGATCAATTCCGTTATCGGGATAGGCCCCGGTCCTGCAGAGGACAAACACAGTGATGGTATGGAGATGTATTCGGGAGGAAGGACAAGGATGGAGAGAGCAGAAGGACATCGAGGTGTTACAGCTCGCATCCTCAAATTTACAGAGTTGAATGAGTTTAACTCGTAGACCTCGTGAGGACAGAAGTATGTGGACGGCGTTTATAAAGACGTCTTACGTGAGCTGCGTGTAAGAACTCTGATGTCCTGATTTATAGTAATCGCCTCATTATAATAACCTCACTAATTAAGAAGCTCAGCAATATAGATTACATATATATGATATATATATATATATATATATATATATATATATATATATATATATATATATATATATATATATGTGTGACGGCCGTATTGGTCATTATTTTATTTATTGTGTCTCTTTCCAATAGGAGGCGCCAGCAGGTTTATTTATTTATATTAGGGGGTCAGTACGGAACGCGTGAAGAACAAAAAAACGACTTCCCGCCCCTCAAGAGGGAAGTTAAATGTGGCCACGCCCGTCAAGTGGGAAGGTACATGTGGCCCCGCCCCTCAAAAGAGGAGTTACATGTGGCTCCAGTCCTTAAGAGGGAAGTTAAATGTGGCCCCGCCCCTCAAGAAGAGAGTTACATGTGGCCCCACTCTTAAGAGGGAAGTTAAATGTGGCCTACGCCCCTCAAGAGGGGATTTACATGTGGCCCCGCCCCTCAAGAGGAGAGTTATGGCCGATGTTCCGCCCCGCAGCGGGTTTAATAATTAATAAGGCTTCAGTTCATGTGGGGTGCTTTGAAGTTAAGGTGCTTAACGGAACCTGAATCCGGACTTTGGGGCGAATTACACGACGTTCTGCAGAGAGACGGAACTTTATTCTCACTGCGCCGGATTCGCAGCATTCAGATTAAATCTGCTGAGCTGCTCAGCAAGAACCCAGAGCGGGAGCCTAGAGGTCCGAGCGGGAAACCAGAGGACCGAGCGGGAACCCAGAGGACCGAGCGGGAACCCAGAGGACCGAGCGGGAACCCAGAGAACCGAGCGAACCGAGTGAGAACCCAGAGTGGGAGCCCAGAGGACCGAGCGGGAAACCAGAGAACCCAGAGGACCGAGCGGGAACCCAGAGAACACAGAGGACCGAGCGGGAACCCAGAGATCCGACCGAGAACCCAGAGCGGGAGCCCAGAGGACCGAGCGGGAAACCAGAGAACACAGACGACCGAGCGGGAACCCAGAGAACACAGAGGACCGAGCGGGAAACCAGAGAACCCAGAGAACACAGAGGACCGAGCGGGAACCCAGAGATCCGACCGAGAACCCAGAGCGGGAGTCCAGAGGACCGAGCGGGAACCCAGAGAACACAGAGGCCCGAGCAGGAACCCAGTGGACCGAGCAGGAACCCAGAGGGCCGACCGGGAACCCAGAGGACCGAGCGGGAACCCAGAGAACCCAGAGGACCGAGCGGGAACCCAGAGGACTGAACGGGAACCCAGAGAACACAGAGGACCGAGCGGGAACCCAGAGGACTGAACGGGAACCCAGAGAACACAGAGGACCGAGCGGGAACCAAGAGGCCCGAGTGGGAACCCAGAGCAGGAACCCAGAGGACCGAGCAGGAATCCAGAGCGGGAACCCAGAGAACCGAGCGGGAACCCAGAGGACTGAGCGAGAACCCAGAGCGGGAACCCAGAGGATCGAGCGGGAACCCAGAGGACCGAGCAAGGACCGAGCGGGAACCCAGATGACCGAGTGGGAACCCAGAGCAGGAACCCAGAGGACCGAGCGGGAACCCAGAGCAGGAACCCAGAGGACCGAGCGGGAACCCAGAGGACCGAGCGGGAACCCAGAGCAGGAACACACACACACACACACAAACTCAAACATACTCACACACACACACACTCTCTCTCTCTCTCTCTCTCTCTCTCTCATATCATCTCTCATACACACACATTCAAACTCATATACACACACACACACACACTCATACACACACAAACTCATACACACACACACACACACACACACTCATACACACACAAACTCATACACACTCATATACACACACTCAAATATACACACACATTTAAACATACACACACACACTCAAATATACACACACATTTAAACTCATACACACACAGACACTCAAATATACACACACATTCAAACATACACACACATATTCAAACTCATACACACACTCAAACATACACACACAAATTTAAACTCACACACACTCATATACACACACACACACACACTCATATACACACACATTCAAACTCATACACAGACACACTCTCACACAGACACACACACTTATACACACACTTACTCAGACACACACTTAAACACACAGTAACTCTCACACAGACACACACTCACACACACTCTCACCGACAGCCATAGGATATTATAAAGGAGCTGTGAAAACTTAATCAAGGATGACATGACTTTGCTTTGAGGATGTGTGTGTGTGTGTGTGTGTGTGTGTGTGTGTGAGTGAAAGAAATGCAGAGAGCAGCAGAGTTTGTGGTGATTGAACGAGCGTCAGAGTCTCAGTGTGAAACTAATAATAAAATCTAAAGAAAGCATTCAACTTCAGATGCAACGAAACCCTGACCAAGAACCCGGGTCCAACGGAACCCTGACCAAGAACCCGGGTCCAACGGAACCCTGACCAAGAACCCGGGTCCAACGGAACCCTGACCAAGAACCCGGGTCCAACGGAACCCTGACCAAGAACCCGGGTCCAATGGAACCCTGACCAAGAACCCGGGTCCAATGGAACCCTGACCAAGAACCCGGTCCATTCAACCACTCGGGTTCTGATCCGCCTAGAGCCTAGAGGGTGAACGCTGGGTCAGAACCCTGGAGAAGAACACTGGAGAAGAACACTGGGGCAGTAAGCTGGAGAAGAACCCTGGAGAAGAACCCTGGCGAAGAACACTGGAGAAGAAGCCTGGAGAAGAAGCCTGGAGAAGAAGCCTGGAGAAGAACCCTGGAGAAGAACACTGGGGCAGAAAGCTGGAGAAGAACACTGGAGAAGAACACTGGAGAAGAACACTGGGGCAGAAAGCTGGAGAAGAACCCTGGAGAAGAACACTGGAGAAGAAGCCTGGAGAAGAAGCCTGGAGAAGAAGCCTGGAGAAGAAGCCTGGAGAAGAACCCTGGGGCAGAACCCTGGGGCAGAAAGCTGGAGAAGAACCCTGGAGAAGAACACTGGGGCAGAAAGCTGGAGAAGAACAATAGGGCAGAAAGCTGGAGAAGAACCCTGGAGAAGGAACCCTGGAGAAGAACCCTGGAGAAGAACCGTAGAGAAAAACACTGGGGACAGAAAGCTGGATAAGAACCCTGGAGAAGAACACTGGGGCAGAAAGCTGTAAAACAACCCTGGAGAAGAACACTGGGGCAGAAAGCTGGAGAAGAACACTGGGGCAGAAAGCTGGAGAAGAACCCTGGGGCAGAACGCAGAGACAGAAAAGAACACAGAGACGGAGACAGCAGGTCCTTTCTGTCATTTTGGGTGAACTCATCAGAACGTGTTTGAACAGAGCCGCTGTAATAGAGCCAGGAGATGAGGCAGGGTATTATGGGATGGATCAGGGTATTATGGGATGGAGCCATACAAAGAGAGAGACTAATGGAACCGAGGTCCCAGGGAACACCGTTAAAACGCCACCTTCACTGGAGAACAACAAGCTGGACAATGAAATAACAGCGATAATAACAGAAATAACAGTGTGGACTCTCCAAATGGAGAGTCCACACAGCCAATCACATGCCTCCGTCCTTTCCCTGATGCTGCAGGTTCTTCTTATGGACGATGTGACGCTTGTCGAAGGTGCACGACTCGGACAGGGGAACCGTCAACCGGGGAGGTTCTTCCGGGACGTTCTTCTGTGACACTGAGGTGGCGCTGTGGTCCCAACCTTCGGATTGGTCCCATTGTACCGTAGGTGTGTAACCTAGCATTTGAACCAAAATGAGGAGGCGTTGTATTCTGCGCTTCTGCACGCAGAATACAATGTTACGGAACGCGCGGAGACCAAAAACCACGAGGCGGAACAAAAACGAGGAGGCGAGTTGTGCTCGCAAGCCGAGTTACAAGTAGCACCCTCAACATGGAGCGTTTGTGGAAGTCGTTCGGCGGTGGTGAATAAGCGGGATTGAGGTCACAAGGCGGCGGAACCTCCCCGGTTTGTCAGCATCCAATGAACGGAACCAGGAACAGATGAGCGGAGATTTGAACGCTGCCCCGTCGTAGTCATCTGTGCCGTTGCATGCGGCATTATCTAATCACAGAAGGCTGGGTGAGAACCCTGGAGCAGAACGTTTGAGAAGAACCCTGGGGCAGAACGCTAGAAAAGAAGCCTAGGGCAAAATTCTGTGGCCGAACGCTGTGGCAGACCACTGGTCAGAACCCTGGGGCAGAACGCAGAGACAGATATGGACACAGAGACAGACAGAGCTGTGGCCCCAACCTTCGGATTGGTCCCATTGTTCCGTAGGTGTGTAACCTAGCATCCGGTACGTTCCACGTGGTTCGGTATGCGCTTTCACACGCAGAATACAATGGTACGGAATGTGCGGAGACCAAAAACCACGAGGCGGAACCAAAATGAGGAGGCTCCCGAGCCGAGTTACGACTCGCACCTTCGACACGGACGGTAAGGTGGTGGAACCTCCGCGTTTCCGAACAGAACCCAACAGACGGGCTGACAGTTCAACACTGTCCACCTTGTGGTCATCCGTGGCCCCTGCGTTTGATTCGTCGCGTAATTACTTCTGACACCGTCCGCCGGTCTACTCCGTACCCGAGCCATAACTCAAATTGCTGTTTGCGACGCGGCGACGGATAATCCGCCGCCTTACGACCTAAAACCTGCGTATTGGCATTAAAACCGTTGTACGTACACGGAAAAATGGCAAAGTCGGCCGCCTAAATGAAATGAGCGGCTTCTGTAAATCCCCTCTCACTGCGTCGCCCGTGTCGATAATACCGGACACCCTCGGCCCTCCACCCTGGCCCCCCCCCGCCCCCCGCACGCGGCGCGTGAGGTCCGACAGGTTTCGGCCCGGATGAGGAATGGCTGTTACATCTCCCCATTTTAATTATCCTTATTGATTCCCTGGGCGCCGGCACCCTGTTTACTCCTAGGCAATAATGCATTATGTCCGCCGCCCAATTGATGAATGCATTTTAATCTTAATCTATCAGAGTAATGCAACCGGCGTATAAATCAGGGCCAGCTGTCGCCGTCCCGCAACCCCCCTCCCCTGCCCCAACCCACCACCACCCCCCCACCCACAATCATCTGCCAAGTGGAGAACGTACCATCCCGTCCCCGTCGTTTGCTAATCCGTTTTTATTTTCCCATAGAGCGCCGGGCGACTCCTAGGTGGCGGCGTTCCGATGGAGATGGGGCCACTTTTTGGGAGGCCGATAGAAAGTGGCGGCTGATTAGGAAGATGGGTGGAGCGCGTTACCACAGGGTTCCGTCTGGATAGTTCTGAACGCAGCGCCAATACTAAACCACATTCCGACTTCGGCCAGGTGTCTGGTGCAGGAGTGAAATGCGGAATTCTGTGACGCATGTTGGACCAGAGGGCGGCATGGTGGCCTAGTGGTTGGCATGTTCTCCTCTCAGCGCTGGGGATTTCCTGGTTCGTAATCCAATCTGGGGGAGTTTGCATGTTCTCCCCGTGTCCGCGTGGGTTTCTTCCTCATTCTCCGGTTTCCTCCCACAGTCCAAAAACATGGATCAAGGTCAAAGGTTCTCCAAATTGCCCCATATAGAGAGTGTGTGTGTGTGTGTGTGTGTGAGTGTGTGTCCAGTGATAGATTGGCATCCTGTCCTGGGTGTATCTGCCCAGGGCCCGAAACGTTCTCCCCTGGATGGGCAAGGAGAACCTTCCCCCATGTGCGACCCTACCCTTAATGTGCTGAGGGGCAGCACGGTGAGGTAGTGGTTACCCAGGTTTGAATCCTGATCTGTGTCCTGAGACACATGTTCTGCTCCACAGGACTTCTCCTCTTCTAACACTCGGGATCCGAACGTTCTCCTACGTTTCTTGACTTTCCCCATCGTTCCACGTCGAGACCCAACGAACAGACCAACCAGAGGAGTTTACTGTGAAGCAATCGTTCTACCGCGTTTGACACTCCCATCGTTCCACGTCGAGACCCAATGAACGGACTGACCGCCCCGACGGCGTGGAAAACAATGGAACAGGAATGAAGCCGCGGTTCTCCATCGTTTCAGTCTTCTGAGGTCGGGACGGCGGGGTGATCCAACGTGGTAGCGTCGGTTCTGTTCGATTCCTCGCGGCTCCCCGGGACGTGCCGGTGCGACGTGGCGTTCGTCAATCCGCATTGAACGTTGAAAAATAAGAAATGGTTCTCGTCGTCGGTTCTGCGATCATCCTTTACCTTTTTTTTTTCGGCGCGGGTCCCAGAGGGAGCTGTTAATACCAACTCACTCTGACATACAGATGAGTTCCACGCGTTCCTGTGATTCGGGAGGCGAGACGACGGCGGCGGAGCGCGGGAGGATTCCGAGATGCTAATTAGCATCGTCAGAGACGCTTGATCTCCCCACACTGGAGGTTTGGTGTAACACCTCGCGCTTAGCAGCCGGGGAGCGTAATTAGTTTTTTAGGATAAAGTTCTGCGTTCTGCGGCGGGGGTGGGGGGGGCGGGGGGGGGGGGTTAGTGGAGCCGACGTGTTTCTCCTTTTAAAGAACCCAGAGACACGTTCCACACGAGGAACCTCGCACTTTCCAACCCGACGCTCTTTAACTCCACCGGGACGGAACCATGCAAACCGTGGCCTGGCGGCGACACCCGCCGGCTCAGTGGCGCCCTCTGATGCTCATACGAGCTGCTGCGTTCCAGCTAATTATTAACAACACAACCGAACTCCAAACAAAAGTCTTAAATAGCATGAGGCTCTTTAAGGTTCCAGGAACCATTAGCCGGTACCTAACAGGAACCTCACTCTGGTTCCATTAACAGAGTTGGAGAACATGCAAAACTTTGAACGCAAACACATCACAAGCACAACACAGCGGTGCAACAACTTGGGATTACAGCACAGAGGTTCTAGGTTCGATTCCCGACGCGCCATTTGGTGTGAGTTTTGCATGTTCTTCCCATGTCCCAAAAGCAGAAACCCAAAAGTCTTAAATAGCATGAGGCTCTTTAAGATTCCAGAAACCATTAACCGGTACCCAACAGGAACCCCACTATGGTTCCATTACCAGAGTTGGAGAACATGCAAAACTTTGAACGCGAGCACAGTACAAGCACAACACAGCAAAGCACTATTCAGGCTGAGTTTTGCATGTTCTCCCCATGTCTCAAGAGCAGAAACCCTTAGGGATGTGGGAGAACATACAAAACTCCAACACGGAAACAACACAAGCACGGCACAGCGGTGGAACAACGTTGCGATTACAGCACAGAGGTTCTAGGTTTAATTTCCGGAGGCACCATTTGGTGTGAGTTTTGCATGTTCTTCCCATGTCTCAAGAGCAGAAACCTATACAGATGTGGGAGAACATGCAAAACTCCAATGCAAACACAGTACAAGCACAGCGCAGCGGTGGAACAACTACAGCACGGAGGTTCTGGGTTTGATTCCCAAAGCACTATTCGGCGTGAGTTTTGCATGTTCTCCCCATGTCCCAAAAGCAGAAACCCATACAGATGTGGGAGAACATGCAAAACTCCAACGCAAACACGACACAATGTTGGGATTACAGCACGGAGGTTATAGGTTTGAATCCCAAAGCACTATATGGTGTGAGTTTTGCATGTTCTCCCCATATCTTATGAGCAGAAACCCATACAGATGTGGGAGAACATGCAAAACTTCAAAACAAACATAGCACAATGGTGCAACAACGTTGCGATTACAGCACGGAGCTTCTGGGTCCAATTCGCGGAGCACCATTCGGTGTGACTTTTGCATGTTCTCCCCATGTCTCAAGCGCAGAAACCCATATGGATGTGGGAGAACATGCAAAACTTCAAAACAAACATAACACAATGGTGCAACAACGTTGCAATTACAGCACGGAGCTTCTGGGTCCGATTCCCGGAGTTTTGCATGTTCTCCCCGTGTCCGTCTGGATGTTCTCAGGGAGCTCGGGTTTCCTCCCACAGGATGAAAACCATGCTCTGTAAACTGGAGATGCTTAACGAGCCCGGGAGTGAATTAGGATGTAAACGTAGAGTGACCTGTGCGGGGTCCAGGGGGGTCCAATGAGCCGACCCCCCCAACCATACCGAGGACATCTGGAGGAGAACGTAAGTGAAATGGATGGATGAACGGAAGCTGAAGGAACCTGTGCTTATTATTGTAGAGAGACAGAGAGAGAATGAGAGAGAGAGCGAGAGCGAGAGACTGAGAGAGCGAGAGCGACAGAGAGAGAGAGAGAGAGCGCGAGAGCGAGAGAGAGCGAGAGACAGAGAGCGCGAGAGCGAGAGAGAGCGAGAGAGTAAGAGAGAGAGAAAGAGACAGAGAGAGAGAGAGAGCGAAAGCGAGAGAGAGAGAGAGAGAGAGAGAGAGAGAGAGAGAGAGAGAGCGCACGAGAGAGAGAGGGGGAGCGAGAGAGAGAGAGCAAGCGAGTGAGAGAGAGAGAGACAGAGAGAGCAAGCGAGTGAGAGAGAGAGAGACAGAGAGAGCAAGAGAGAAAGAGAGAGAGAGCGAGAGAGAAAGAGAGACAGACAGACAGACAGACAGACAGACAGACAGAGAGAGAGAGAGACCAGCTTTGTGCAATACGAATGTATAATTTGTCATGCAAATAAAGCTTTTAAATTGAAAAAAATTGAATTGAGAGAGAGAGAGAGAGAGAGAGAGAGAGAGAGAGAGAGAAAGAGCGAGAGAGAGAGAGAGAGCGAGAGAGAGAGAGCAAGCGAGTGAGAGAGAGAGACAGAGAGAGCAAGAGAAAAAGAGCGAGAGAGAGCGAGAGAGAGAGAGAGAGAGACAGACAGAGAGAGAGAGAGAGAGAGAGAGAGAGAGAGAGAGAGAGAGAGAGAGAGAGAGAGAGAGAGAGAGAGAGAGAGAGAGAGAGAGAGAGAGAGAGAGAGAGAGAGAGAGAGAGAGAGAGAGAGAGAGAGAGAGAGAGAGAGAGAGAGAGAGAGGGTTTGAAGTGGCGTTCTAAATGTTTCGGGGTCATGGGTCTCCACCGGACATATGCTGAGCCCCTGATCTCGCTGACTCGGGGGCAAAAGCCCGAAGTCCATCACATACGCAGGACAAGCAAACAGAATGTCTGCTGTGGGACGAGGACCAGATGCTGCAGAGCAAACGGTCCGACGGTAACACGCTGTCTGAGGGTTCCCGAGGTAAACACGCCCGACTCGGGGCGGAACCTGTCAGCACATGCAAACACACAGAACAGCACTTCAGT
This sequence comes from Corydoras sp. C115, assembly GCA_019802505.1. NCBI lineage: Eukaryota > Metazoa > Chordata > Actinopteri > Siluriformes > Callichthyidae > Corydoras > Corydoras sp. C115. The sequence continues at coordinate 10,028 of JAFMOC010000310.1, read as the reverse complement.
ATTCAAACCCAGAACCTCCTTGCTGTCGTCAACCCATCGCTGCACCTTTTTTTCCCCTCATCGTTTTGCTTTGTGGGAGAACATGCAAAACTCCAACCCAAACACAGCACAAGCATGGTACAGCAACATTGCAATTACAGCACAGCGGTTCTAGGTTCGATTCCCAAAGCACCATTCTGTGTGAGTTTTGCATGTTCTCCCCATGAAGTCAATCTATCACTGGACACTCACTCACTCACACAGACACACACTCTAATGGGGCAATTAAGAGCAGCCAATCTACCTTGAGAACCCATGTTTTTTGGACTGTGGGAGGAAACCGGAGGAAACCGGAACCACGCGGACACGACGGTACCCAACACTTCATTCATAGTCCTCCACCCGATCCACTGAGATGCCACGCCCTCAGGGACGCACGAGAACCCGCGTTCCCAGCGCCCAACCCCATGAACTTAACCTCGGTTCTAATCGTCGATTTAAAGCGGAACCCTCGACCCAAATCAGTCGCGCAGATCACGGAGCGTCTGAGGTTCTCCGCCGAATGAGCTTTCTTCTCAGCATGATGAATAAACAGTCGGTTCCCAACGCGGCGACGGCCTTCTGATGCGTGAACCTTCGGTTCCGCGGCTGAAAGGCGCTAATGAGTGCACATTACACCTGATGGCGTTGAACATTAAAAGACGTTCTGTAATCTAGCCGCGTGCTTCCCAAAGCAGAACCTTGAAAATCTATATAAACGTTGCGATTACAGCATGAAAGTTCTGTAATTTGATTCCCGAGGAAACATTTGTGTGAGTTTTGCATGTTCTCCCCACTTCTCTAGAGCAGAAACCCATACAGACGTGGGAGAACATGCAAAACTTCAACGCGAACACAGCACAAGCGGTACAACAACATTGCAATTACAGCATGGAAGTTCCAGATTTGATTCCCGAGGAACAATGTGTGAGTTTTGCATGTTCTCCCCATGACAGGGTGCCAATCTATCACTGGACACTCACTCACTCAACCCAGTCACACTCTAATGGGGCAATTAAGAGCAGCCATTCTACCTTGAACCCATGTTTTTTGGACTGTGGGAGGAAACCGGAGAACCCGGAACCACAGTACCCAACACTTCATTCATAGTCCTCCACCCGATCCACTGAGATGCCACGCCCTCAGGGACACATGAGACCCCGCGTTCCCAGCTCCGAGAAGCGCGACACCGCGAAAGCAGAACCTTGAGGACTAACTAAAAAAATATCTATAAACATCAGCTTTATGCTCAAAATCAACTAAATGGTTCTCGGTTCTCAGGAACCTGTCCGGAGCAGAACCTTTAGGGTTCTCTAAACCCAGTTTGATTTAATGTATAAATAACGCTAAGCAGCCTTGAATCTGCTGCGGGTGACGATCTCATGGTTCTCTGGTCTGTTCTGCAGCTGGACTGTGACATCACCGGGGCACAGAGGGGCAGCTCGTACTATCACCAGGGGGCGTGGTTCTCGTGATTAGTTACTCTGTCGGTTCTTCCAGTCAGTTCTTCCAGAAGGTTCTAGTGATGGAACCCTAATACTCGGCACGTTCCGGTTCCAGTAACGTACCGACAGAGTACCTAATCACGAGGACCATGCCCCCTGGTGATAGTACGAGCTGCCCCTCTGTGCGCGTTCCCGGTGATGTCACAGTCCAGCTGCAGAACAGACCAGAGAACCATGAGAACGTCACCCGCAGCAGATTCAAGGCTGTTTAGTGTTCTTTATACATTAGGGTTCTCTTAACCCAGTTTGATTTAAAGGTTCCGCTCCGGACAGGTTCCCGACAGCAGAACCGAGAACCATCTGGTTGATTTTGAGCATAAAGCTGACGTTTATATAGATTTTTTTAGTCAGTCCTCAAGGTTCTGCTTTCGTGGGATCGCGATTCTCAGCACTGAGAATGCGGGTTCTCGTGTGTCCCTGTGGGCGTGGCATCTCAGTAGATCGGGTGGAGGACTATGAACGAAGTTTCCGTGTGGTTCTGGGTTCTCCGGTTCAGCGTGTCGATTGGACGATTGGACGAAATGGTTCTCGGTTCCTCTGTCGGGAACCTGTCCAGAGCGGAACCTTTAGGGTTTTCTAAACCCAGTTTGATTTAATGTATAAAGAACGCTAAGCAGCCTCGAATCTGCTGTGGGTGACGTTCTCAGGGTTCTCAGGGTCCTCTGGTCTGTTCTGCAGCTGGACTGTGACATTACCAGGGCACAGAGGGGCAGCTCGTACTATCTCCTCGTGATTAGGTACTCTGTCGGTTCTTCCACTCATCATCGTGGTGAAGGTTCTAGCGATCGAACCCTAACACTGAGCACGCTTCCGAGTGCCAAGACGAGGTTCGACGTGTCGATTGGACGAGTCGGATTCAGAGTCGGAGTCGGATGAGAAGAGTCAGATGAATCAGGGGAAGGGAACGCAGCTCTTTTATTAACCACAGCATGTCGCGCTGCAGCAAATGAATCATGCCTTTGTAGCATCATCGCCATGGTAACCGCGGTCCGGGGCACGGGATACTGTGTGTTTGTTGCGTGGGGGGGGGGGGGGGTTGGTGGGGGGGTTAAAGAACGTGAGTCCTGACTCCACGAGAGAGGGTCATTAGAACACTCCATCACTCCATAACCTACTTAACAGCTGGAGAGAGAGTGGCGCGGAACCTCAGACATGGTCATGCAGAAGAGTGTGGAGTCCTGAGGCGAGGCAAGCTGGCATGTGCATACACACACACACACACACACACACACACACACACACACCCTGTATCTCCAAGCCAAACCTTTTAGTCTGAAATGCAATGTACTGTGTGTGTGTGGGTGTGTGTGTGTGTGTATATATGGGTGCCTTGCATAAGTGTGTGTATAAGGGAGGTTGTGTGTGTGTGTGCTTGTATGATGTGTTTGTGAAAATGTGGTATTATTGTGTGTGAGGAAGAGTGAGTGTGTATGCAAATTTGTTATTGGCTGTGTTATAATTGTGTGTGTGTGTGTGTGTTTATGACTGTGTGTTTATAAAATGTGTGTGAATGAGAGATTGAGTGTGTGTGTGTCTATTTGTAGTGACAACTGTGTTATTTTTGAGCGTGAGAGAGACTGTGTGTGTGTGTGTGTGTGTGTGAGGTTATGATTGTGTGTTTATAAAAATGTGTGTGAATGAGATTGTGTGTGTGTATTTTTTAGTTACAATTGTGTGTGTGTGTGTGTGTTATTTGTGTGTGTGTGTGTGTGTGTGTGCGTTTATAATTGTGCGAGTCTGTTTTTGATTGTGTGTAGGAGTGAAGGAAACTGTGTGTGTGTGTGTGTGTGTGTTTATGAATGGGTGTATAATTAAATTAAAATGATTGTGTGTGTGTGTGTGTGTGTATATGATTGTGTGTATAATTAAATTTAAATGATTGTGTGTGTGAGAGAGATTGTGTTTGTGTGTATGATTGTGTGTATAATTAAATTAAGGTGTGTGTGTATGATTGTGTGTAAGTAAATTAAGGTGTGTGTGTGTGTGTGTGTGTGTGTGTGAGAGAGAGAGAGAGAGATTGTGTGTGTGTTTATGATTGTGTGTATAATTAAATTAAGGTGTGTGTGTGTGTGTGTGTGTGTGTGTGCCTGCAGGCCTGATCCATGGGGACTCAGGTGGTGGAGGGAGATGAAGGTTTTGCGTCTGAATCAGAATTTTTAATCTGAAGACGAAAAGAGAAATAACCTCAGCGCACGGCTTTCACACATCAGAGGCTTTATTTACCCTGATGATCGGATCGCGAACAGACCTCGAACGGACCCCTAATGGACCCCTAACGGACCTCGAACGGACCCCGAACGGACGGATTTTATTTTAAATCTCCAAGATAAATGCACCGCAGTGTTGTGGGTCACGTTTCATTTACAACAGTACTGACAGTAAGGGTGAGGAGAGTGTGAGGAGAGTGAGGAGAGTAAGGAGCGTGAAAAGAGAGTGTGAAGAAAGTATAAAGAGTGTGAGGAGAGTATCAGAAGAATGTGAGGGGAGAGTAATGAGTGTGAGAAGAGTGTATAAGGAGAGTGTGAGGAGAGTATAGAGAGTGTGAGGGGAGGGTGAGGAGCGAATAAGCAGAATGTGAAGGGAGAGTAATGAATGTGAGGAGAGTGTGAGGAGAGTGTAAGCAGTGTATAAGAAGAATGTGAGGAGAGAGTGAGGAGAGAGTGAGGAGCATATAAGAAGAATGTGGGGAGAGTGTGAAGCGTGTATAAGGAGAGGAGAGGGTGAGGAGAGTGTGTGCAGAGAGAGTGAGGGGTGTATAAAGAGAGTGTGGAGAGTATAAAAGGAGAGTGTGGAAGGTGTAGAAAGTGTGTGGAGGGTGTGAGGAAAGTGTATAGTGCAAGTGGATTGTAAGAGGAGGAGTATGTGAGCAGTGCGTAGAGAGTGTGTGTAGACAGTGTGAGTGTGTAGAGAGTGTGAGTGTGTAGAGAGTGTGAAGAGTGTGAAGAGTGTGTAGAGTGTGTAGAGTGTGTAGAGAGTGTGAGTGTAGAGAGTGTGAGTGTAGAGAGTGTGAGTGTGTAGAGAGTGTGAGTGTGCAGAGAGTGTGAGTGTGCAGAGAGTGTGAGTGTGCAGAGAGTGTGAGTGTGCAGAGAGTGTGAGTGTGCAGAGAGTGTGAGTGTGCAGAGAGTGTGAGTGCGTAGAGAGTGTGAGTGCGTAGAGAGTGTGAGTGTAGAGAGTGTGAGAGTGTGAGTGTGTAGAGAGTGTGAGTGTGTAGAGAGTGTGAGTGTGCAGAGAGTGTGAGTGTAGAGAGTGTGAGTGTGTAGAGAGTGTGAGTGCGTAGAGAGTGTGAGTGCGTAGAGAGTGTGAGTGTGTGTGTGTGTGTAGAGAGTGTGAGCGTGGAGAGTGTGAGTGTAGAGAGTGTGAGTGTAGAGAGTGTGAGTGTGTAGAGAGTGTGAGTGTAGAGAGTGTGAGTGTAGAGAGTGTGAGTGTGTAGAGAGTGTGAGTGTAGAGAGTGTGAGTGTAGAGAGTGTGAGTGTGAAGAGTGTGAAGAGTGTGAGTGTAGAGAGTGTGAGTGTAGAGAGTGTGAGTGTGCAGAGAGTGTGAGTGTGCAGAGAGTGTGAGTGTGCAGAGAGTGTGAGTGTGCAGAGAGTGTGAGTGTGCAGAGAGTGTGAGTGTGCAGAGAGTGTGAGTGTGCAGAGAGTGTGAGTGTAGAGAGTGTGAGTGTAGAGAGTGTGAGTGTAGAGAGTGTGAGTGTAGAGAGTGTGAGTGTGTAGAGAGTGTGAGTGTAAAGAGTGTGAGTGTAAAGAGTGTGAGTGTAGAGAGTGTGAGTGCGTAGAGAGTGTGAGTGCGTAGAGAGTGTGAGTGTGTAGAGAGTGTGAGTGTGTAGAGAGTGTGTGTGTAGAGAGTGTGAGTGTAGAGAGTGTGAGTGTAGAGAGTGTGAGTGTGTAGAGAGTGTGAGTGCGTAGAGAGTGTGAGTGTAGAGAGTGTGAGTGTAGAGAGTGTGAGTGTAGAGAGTGTGAGTGTAGAGAGTGTGAGTGTAGAGAGTGTGAGTGTAGAGAGTGTGAGTGTAGAGAGTGTGAGCGTAGAGAGTGTGAGTGTGTAGAGAGTGTGAGTGTAGAGAGTGTGAGTGTGTAGAGAGTGTGAGTGTAGAGAGTGTGAGTGCGTAGAGAGTGTGAGTGTGTAGAGAGTGTGAGTGTGTAGAGAATGTGAGTGTGTAGAGAGTGTGAGTGTAGAGAGTGTGAGTGTGTAGAGAGTGTGAGTGTGTAGAGAGTGTGAGTGTGTAGAGAGTGTGAGTGTGTAGAGAGTGAGTGTGTAGAGAGTGTGAGTGTGTAGAGAGTGTGAGTGTAGAGAGTGTGAGTGTGTAGAGAGTGTGAGTGTGTAGAGAGTGTGAGTGTAGAGAGTGTGAGTGTGTAGAGAGTGTGAGTGTGTAGAGAGTGTGAGTGTGTAGAGAGTGTGAGTGTGTAGAGAGTGTGAGTGTAGAGAGTGTGAGTGTGTAGAGAGTGTGAAGAGAGTGTGAGTGTGTAGAGAGTGTGAGTGTAGAGAGTGTGAGTGTGTAGAGAGTGTGAGTGTGTAGAGAGTGTGAGTGTGTAGAGAGTGTGAGTGTAGAGAGTGTGAGTGTGTAGAGTGTGAGTGTGTAGAGAGTGTGAGTGTAGAGAGTGTGAGTGTGTAGAGAGTGTGAGTGTAGAGAGTGTGAGTGTGTAGAGAGTGTGAGTGTAGAGAGTGTGAGTGTAGAGAGTGTGAGTGTGTAGAGAGTGTGAGTGTGTAGAGAGTGTGAGTGTGTAGAGAGTGAGTGTGTAGAGAGTGTGAGTGCGTAGAGAGTGTGAGTGTAGAGAGTGTGAGTGTGTAGAGAGTGAGTGTGTAGAGTGTGTGAGTGTGTAGAGAGTGTGAGTGTAGAGAGTGTGAGTGTAGAGAGTGTGTGAGTGTAGAGAGTGTGAGTGCGTAGAGAGTGTGAGTGTAGAGAGTGTGAGTGTAGAGAGTGTGAGTGTAGAGAGTGTGAGTGTGTAGAGAGTGTGAGTGTAGAGAGTGTGAGTGTAGAGAGTGTGTGAGTGTAGAGAGTGTGAGTGCGTAGAGAGTGTGAGTGTAGAGAGTGTGAGTGTAGAGAGTGTGAGTGTGTAGAGAGTGAGTGTGTAGAGAGTGAGTGTGTAGAGTGTGTGAGTGTGTAGAGAGTGTGAGTGTAGAGAGCTCCCAGAGAGGAGCGATTGTGTGCTCACTGCAGGACAGGGGAGGTGGAGACAGAGGGGCACTTCCTCCTGAACTGCCCCAAATACACTACCATCAGAGAAAAATACTTCAACCAATTAGAGAGAGAGATGAGCAGCTTTAGAACCCTCACAGAGACCCAGAGACTGGCCGTTTTATTAGGAGAGGGTCCATCAGCCCACACTGCAGCCAGATATGTACAGGAGTGTCACACACACCGGGACAGTGAGTCAACCACCTGATAATCACCCCCCCCCCCCCCCCCCCAACACAAACACAATAATCCTAAACCTCCAACCACAAAACCCTATTGCTCACTACATACACACACTTGCGTCCATACACACACTTACACACACAAATATTTCTTGTCTGTTTTGTTTTTTATTTATTTATTTTTCCCCCTATTACCATATATATAATATAATACTTATATTTTTCATATAATCATTACTATTATTATTTATGTGGCTTAGTGGTTAGCACGTTCGCCTCTCAGCGCTAGGGATTCCCGGTTCGAATCCCCATCTGGGTGGAGTTTCCATGATCTCCCCGTGTCCGCGTTGGTTTCCTCCGTGTTCTCTGGATTCCTCCCACAGTCCAAAAACATGGATCAAGTCAATTGAATTCTCAAAATTGCCCCATATAGAGTGTGTCTGTGTGAGTGAGTGTGTGCCCAGCGATGGATTGGCGCCCTGTCCTGGGTGTATCTGCCCAGCGTCCGAGACGTTCTCCCCTGGATGGGCATGGGGAACCCCACCGCGACCCTAATAGAGGATAAAGCGGAAGATAATGAATGAATGAATTATTATTTACTTACACACACACACACATATATATAATCTTTATTACTGAATTAACATAACTTGTATTTGTTTATTTACTCCTGTGATTTTATCTGTATATAATATGCTTTGACAATACCAATGTAAACATTTGTCATATCAAAAAAGCGAATTGAATTGAATTGAGTGTGTAGAAAGTGTGAGTGTGTAGAGAGTGTGTAGAGAATGTGAGTGTGTAGAGAGTGTGAGAAGTGTGTAGAGTGTGTAGAAAGTGTGAGGATGTTCTTTCCATTACGTGATGTTCCGGCTGTCAGAGAGGGTCAGCCATGACTCATGACCCCTGGAGCAATGGGGGTCAGGGTCCTCACAAAGAACCCACACACACACACACCCACACACACCCTGTGTACGTATGTGGAGCAGGGGTTTGCACCTCCACCCTTCAGACTGATGCTCAACCACCCAAACACTGAGCTGCTGCATACAGAGTCTGTATTTCCACTGAGTTCTGTGTGTTTTAATGATGATGATGATGATGATGAAGATCCACACACACTCTTCCTCTGAACAGCTGTCAGCTGTGAGGGTTCGGATCCTCGTTATTTCTTTGTTTCTCGTTAATAAAGCAGCTGAATGAGAGGCATGATTACAGGCTGAGGGTGGAGGATCATTACATGTTTCAGAGGAGAGCTGCTTCTGCCTCCACCCCCCACCCCCCCATCCCTACATCCCACCATCCTGCATCCCAATATCCTCCATCCAGCATCCCTCTATCCCACCATCCTCCATCCTGTATCCCAATACCCTCCATCACAATATCCTCCATTACACCATCCTCCATCCTGCATCCCTCCATCCTCCATTACACCATCCTCCATCACAGCATCCTCCATCCCTCCATCATCCCTCCTCCTTCCCACCATCCTCCATCCCACGATCCCCCATCACAGCATCCTCCATCCCTCCTTCCTGTATCCTCCATCCCACCATCCTGCACCCCACCATCCTACATCACTCCATCCTGCACCCCCCACCATCCTCCATCCTACACCCCACCATCCTACATCACTCCATCCTGCACCCCCCACCATCCTCCATCCTACATCACAGCATCCTCCATCCCACCATCCTCCATCCCACCATCCCTCATCACAGCATCCTCCATCACAGCATCCTCCATCACAGCATCCTCCATCACAGCATCCTCCATCACAGCATCCTCCATCACAGCATTCTCCATCACAGCATCCTCCATCCCTCCATCCTGTATCCTCCATCCCACCATCCCCCATCACAGCATCCTCCATCACAGCATCCTCCCTCCTCCATCCTACATCCTCCATCCCACCATCCTCCATCCTGTATTATGTATTCTGCATCCTCCATCCTGCATCCCATCCCAACATCCCTTAATCCTGCAAACTCCATTCCACCATCCTCTATTCTGCATTCCACATCCACCATCCTCATCCACCATCCTCAACCTCATCTTCAAAAGTGCATTCTGCACCCCATCATCCTCTATTCTCCATCCTCCATCCCCCAACTAAATCCCCCACCACATCGAATCCTTATCAAACCTCGTCCTGTGCGAGGGTGACTCCTGATTTCCGGCAGCCTCACCTCCGCCCCCCGTCCTTTATTCCGAGTTCGTCCTCCACCCGGGTGTCTGGACGGAAACCTGACGCACTAATAATGCTCGGTTTCCCGCTCGCTGATCGGTGCGGCGGCGCGGCTCAGCGCGTCCTTAAAGAGTCTCTTCTGGATGTGATGTGACGGCGCGAGAGGAAAACAGAGATGTGCACTGTAAACACCTCCACCCGCAGAGTCCGGTCCACGCCCGTCAGAGTCAGCGCTAATTGGGCATGAAACACTTAAACCTCCGCTCTGAGGAAACGGAAAACCGCCCACCTCCGTGAACCCGGCTCGCCGCGAAGGCCGTGAGAGCCGCCGTAACGCTTGGTTTGACCCGGGGCATCGATTACGCTGCTAAACTTGAACACACTCGCACCGGCCACATTATTAGGAATACCTAGAGATCTGCCCGTTCCTAGAGGAGAACGTGCATAACTGTACCAACAGAGCATTATTTGAGGTGGTGAATGATTCTCATCCCTTGAAGAGAACATACAAAACTTCAACAGACCATCACAGAGCTTTGTTTGGCATGGTGGATGATTCTCATCCCTTGAGGAGAACATCCAAAACTTCATCAGGCCAAAACAGAGCATTGTTTGGGGTGGTGGATGACTCATACAAAACATACAAACTCATGAACATACAAACTCATCCCTTGAGGAGAACATACAAAACTGCCCCAACACACTATAACAGAGCATTGTTTGGGGTGGCTGGTGATTCTCATCCATTGAGGGGAACATACAAAACTGCAAGACCATCACAGAGCATTGTTTGGGGTGGTGGATGACTCATCCCTTGAGGAGAACATACCGAACCGTAAAGGCGGCGCCGGTTCCATGGGCGTTGGGGAGAGGCGTTGATGTGCGAGAACGTTCTCCACCCGCTGCGAGTGTTTTTCTTTCATCCGTCCTCTCATCTCTCACTAATATTCAGCGCACATCCT
>JAFMOC010000031.1:5885000-5979513 GCA_019802505.1 Corydoras sp. C115 | reverse complement strand
AGATAAAACCCTTTGAAAAATTGTGATTACCTCAGTATCTCCCCAGGGAGGTGTACATAGGGGCAATTTGGAGCTACCAAATTTACCTTGAATCCATTTTTTCGGAAAAAAAAAAACCCAGGCGGACAGGGAAAAACATAGAAAAACTCCATTCCAGATTGGGATTCGAACCTATCGATCCCAAGACAGAACATGCGAACCACTATGTTTGCCGAGTGCTGCCCCCTACTGATTATCTGGTTACTTTAGCAAAACATACTTACTTAACTTAAAACCAGACTACATGGGGGCAAATTTGGAGCTGCGAATTTACCATGAATCCATGTTTTTTTTCCGGAGAAAACCCATGTGGACATGGAGAAAACATGGAAACATCCATTCGACTGGGATTCGAACCTGAATTGTTCTGCGGGTATTTATTTGTTTTCCAGCCAGAGAGTTAAACCGAGCGGCGGAAAAATGAAAGCCTCCCGTTTGAATAATTACGGGCTGAACATGTGAAAAACGATCTGCTTTGCTTACTGTCGCTGGCCTGCAGAGGTTCGCAGGTAGGATGTGAGTAAACCCTGCAGCGTCCTTCACAAACTCGCGCTCGTGCTCCAGGATGTCCTGAAACCACCTGCGAGGAAAGCCACAAAACAGTGTCACATGACGTTCCACCCCTCACCTGCACCCGTCACCCGCTCAGCACAGCTGGGGGAACTCACCACGTTGTAGTAGTTGTCTTGGTCAGCTGGGGACGTCAAAGCCTTTCACAGATTTGGGAGAAGTGGGTTTTTCTACGGAGTAGAGAATAGAAAATTTAGAACTAAAAAACCAGAAAGAAATGTTCTTTTATTTTAGTCTTACTACAATAAAAAAATAATATATATATATATATATAATTGCTTACCAGATGTTGTTTTGTGTGTGCCAATATTAATAATAATAATTCATCCTTCATTCATTTTATCTCCCGCTTTAATCCTCTATTAGGGTCGCGGGTGGGGGGTTCACCATGCCCCATCCAGGGGAGAACATCTCGGCATGCGCTGGGCAGATACACCCAGGACAGGGCGGCCAAAAAAAAAAAAAAAACCATTCGATGGGCACACAGACTCACTCACACAGAACACACTCCCATATATGGGGCAATTTGGAGAATTCAATTAACTTGATCCATGTTTTTGGACCTGTGGGAGGTGAAACCGGAGAAAACCCGGAGGAAAACCCACGCAGACACGGGGGAGAACATGGAAACTCCACCCAGATGGGGATTCGAACCGGGAATCCCTAGCGCTGAGAGGAGAACGTGCTAACCACTAAACCACCGCGCCTTAATAATAATAATAATAATAATAATAATAAACGATAATTATTCCTTTTCATTGCATTCATTATCTTCCGCTTTATCCTCTATTAGGGTCACGGTGGGGTTCCCCATGCCCATCCAGGGTCGAGAACGTTTCGGGCGCTGGGGCAGAATACACCCAGGAACAGGGAGCCAATCTATCACTGGTACACACTCACTCACGCATGCATACACACTCTATATGGGGCAATTTGGATAATTCAATTGACCTTGATCCATGTTTTTGGACTGTGGGAGGAAACCGGCAGAAAACCCACGCGCGGACATGGGGGAGAACATGGAAACTCCCCAGATGGGGATTCGAACCGGGAATCCCTAGTGCTGAGAGGAGAACATGCCAAACACTAAGCCACGTAGTGCCGCTAAGTAAATTATATATTAAACCTAATTTTTACTTCATTTATTTTTTTTAATCCATGATGTCGTTGTGACCCTGTGATCATTTTCACATTGAATGAATATATAATCTTCCGCCCCCTGGTGGCTCATCCGTGAACTTGCATTTATCAGAACGCCACATTTTAACCATTTTGTTAGATCCCAGTTATTATGGGCTGTTTTATAATTATTTTAAAGATCCAAGTTGTTGTTTTTATCCGTAATTTTACTACAAATAGCAATTAAAAAAAAAAACTAATAATATACATCTGTATACAATATTGCTTTTTTAAATCATGCAGTGAGCAATATAATTGCAAACACAACATGTGTTTTTAGGGAGTTTTTTGGACATCATCCATCCATTATCATCTGCTTTTATTCCTCTACTTATAGGGTCGCGGGGGGGGTTCTCCATGCCCCATCCAGGGGAGAACGTCTCGGGCGCTGGGCAGATACACCCAGGACAGGACGCCAATCTATCGCTGGACACACACAATCACTCACTCACAGACACACTCTATATGGGGCAATTCGGAGAAACTCAATTGACTTGATCCGTGTTTTTGGACTGTGGGAGGAAACTGGAGAACCCGGATGGAAACCCACCGGACACGGGGGGGGGAGAACATGGAAACTCCTACCCAGATGGGATTCGAACCGGGAATCCCTAGTGCTGAGAGGAGAACATGCCAACCACTAAGCCACCGTGCCGCCGAGTTTTGGACATATTAAATGAAGTTTTTTATGATTATAAAATGGCAAAAAAAATATATAAACTTCATTATTTCACTCTAATTAATCATTCATTCATTATCTCCCGCTTTATCCTCTATTAGGCTCGCGGTGGGGTTCCCCATGCCCATCCAGGGGAGAACGTCTTGGGCGCTGGGCAGATAGACCACCGTGCCGCCCATAGATAATCCATCCATCCATTATCTTCTTCTTTATCCTCTATTAGGGTGGAGGGGGGAGGGGGGGTTCCACATGCCCATCCAGGGGAGAACGTTTCGGGCGCTGGGCAGATACACCCAGGACAGGACGCCAATCCATCGCTGGGCACACACTCACTCACACATACACACTTCTATATGGGGCAATTTTGGAGAACTCAATTGACCTGATCAATAGTTTTTGGACTGTGGGAGGAAACCAGGAATCCCTAGTGCTGAGAGGAGGAACATGCCCAACCACTAGCCGCCATGCCGCTGTGTTTTGGACATATTAAATGAAGTATTTTTTATGATTATAAAAATGGCCAAAAATATATTATTAACTTCATTATTTCCGTTCTAATAATCATGAGCTGATGAAATTGGCCGGATGCCATTTATTTCTTGACGCGCTCACTTACCACAATGGTTTACCTCCCGGACGTAGTTTGCTAGGGAAACCAGCCCTGTCTTGTGCCATTGAGCGTTCCTTCCCACCAGCTACCGTCCTCCCGGCCGGAGTGAGGCGTGAATCAGCTCGCCCTTGCTGAATGACAGCTCGTCCTCATTGTTTTGTTTGAAGTTTAAATCGGGCCTTGACCACCAGCTGGCCGCCGCCCCCGTTTTCTGACATCTCCTCTGAATGAAACAGGACGGTTTATGCCGCGGGGAGTTTCTGTTCACGACACCAGCGTTTCACACATCATCAAAATGCAGATCTTTAGACGGCAGCAAAAATGTCTCACCACGGCTTTTGATTGTCTCCGCAAGGACTTGTTGGACTTCAAGGAGTAGATGAGGAGGAGACTGAGGGGGTATTAGGGGCGGAGCTGGACGGAGGGACATGACCTCTCAGGACTCGATCTGCCGAAAGAAATTTCATTTATTCATATATACATCCATTATCTTTACACTTAAATCCTACGTACTAAGGTGGCGGGGGTGGGGGGGTGGGGTTCCACATGCCCATCTCAGGGGAGAACGTTTTCGGGGCGCTGGACAGATACACCCAGGACAGGGACGCCAATCTATCACTGGGCACACACTCTCACTCACACACACACACTCTATGTGGGGCAATTTGGAGAACTCATTGAACTTGATCCATGTTTTTGGGCACTGTGGGAGGAAACCAGAGAACCTGGAGGAAACCCACGGGGACACGGGGAGAACATGGAAAACTCCACCCAGATGGGGGATTCGAACCGGGAATACCCTAGCGCTGAGAGGAGAACATGCCAACCACTAAAGCCACCGTCCGTTTATTCCATTATCTTTAAACTTAATTCTTTATTAAGGTTTGGGGGAGGGGGGGCGGGTTCTCATACCCATCCAGGGGAGAACGTCTCGGCCGGCTGGGGCAGATACAACCAGGAACAGGACACCAATCTATCACTGGGCACACAAGCACTCACACAGACACACTCTATATGGGGCCAATTGGAGAACTCAATTGACTTGATCCATGATTTTTGGACTGTGGGAAGAAAACCGGAGAACCCGGAGGAAAACCACAATGGACACGGGGAGAAACATGGAAACTCCACCCAGATTGGGATTCGAACCTGAATCCTAAGCGCTGAGAGGGTGAATGTGCTAACCACTAAGCCACTGTCCGTTTATTCATTATCTTTCACTTACCTTCTTTATTAAGGTTGGGGGGGGGTTCTCATACCCATCCAGGGCGAGAACGTCTCGGCCGCGCTGGGCAGATACAACCCAGGACAGGACACCAATCTATCACTGGGCACACACTCACTCACACAGCAGACACACTCTATATGGGGCAAAGTTGGAGAACTCAATTGACCTTGATTCATGTTTTTGGACTGTTGGGAAGAAGCTTTGGAGAGACCCGGAGCGGGGAACCACACATGGAACACGGGGAGAAACTGGAAAACTCCACCAGATTGGGATTCGAACCTGAAATCCTAAGCGCTGAGAGGCGAACATGCTAACCACTAAGCCACTGTCCGTTTATTCAATTATCTATTCAACTTAATTCTTTAATTAAGGTTGGGGGGGGGTTCTCATAACCATCCAGAGGATAACGTTTCAGGCGCTGGGCAGATTAGACCCAGGACAGGACACCAATCTATCACTGGGCAGCACACACTCACTCACACAGACACACTCTATAGTGGGCAATTTGGAGAACTCAATGACTGATTCATATGTTTTTGGACTGTGTGAGGAAACCGGAGAACCCGGAGGAGACCCACATGAACATGGGGAGAACATGGAAACTCCACCCAGATTGGGATTCGAACCTGGATCCCCAGCACTGAGAGGAGAACATGCCAACCACTAAGCCACTGTGCCGCCCACCATTTATTCATTATCTTTCACTTAATTCTTTATTAAGGTTGGGGGAGGGGGGGGGTTCTCATACCCATCCAGGGGAGAACGTCTCGGCCGCTGGGCAGATACACCCAGGACAGGACACCAATCTATCACTGGGCACACACTCACTCACACAGACACACTCTATATGGGGCAATTTGGAGAACTCAATTGACTTGATCCATGATTTTGGACTGTGGGAAGAAACCGGAGAACCCGGAGGAAAACCACATGGACACGGGGAGAACATGGAAACTACACCCAGATTGGGATTCGAACCTGAATCCTAAGCGCTGAGAGGAGAACATGCTAACCACTAAGCCACTGTCCGTTTATTCATTATCTTTCACTTAATTCTTTATTAAGGTTGGGGGGAGGGTTTCTCATAACCATCCAGAGGAGAACGTTTTGGGCGCTGGGCAGATACACCCAGGACAGGACACCAATCTATCACTGGGCACACACTCACTCACACAGACACACTCTATATGGGGCAATTTGGAGAACTCAATTGACTTGATTTATGTTTTTGGACTGTGGGAAGAAGCTGGAGAACCCGGAGGAAACCCACGCAGACACGGGGAGAACATGGAAACTCCACCCAGATTGAGATTTGAACCGGAATCCCTAGTGCTGAGAGGAGAACATGCTAACCACTAAGCCACCGTGCCTTATATAAAGCATGTCTAATTAAATACTATTTAGGAATACATATACAATGTTGCTTATACATGAAAACCGCCATATTTGTAATGTTTATTTGTATTTTATGAGTGCACTGTGAATTCCCTTCATGCAAACTAAGCTATAGTCACTTGGGGGAGCCGGGGGGAGGTGGGAGGGGGGCAAAGACAGCGGGCAGAAATGAAGGGGGGGAGGGGGGGGGGCAAATGCTTAAGCAGATGTAGTCATTTCCCCAAACAGACTCTCTGTCGGCCAGAAAGGTGCAGCTGTTACAGCAGAATGGAGAGATGGTCTTATATGTTAAACTGGGGGTGGCACGGTGGCTTAGTGGTTTAGCATGTTCTCCTCTCAGCACTAGGGATTCCAGGTTCGAATCCCAATCTGAGTGGAGTTTCCATGTTCTCCCCGTGTCCGTGTGGGTTTCCTCCGGGTTCTCCGGTTTCCTCCCACAGTCCAAAAAACATGGATCAAGTCAATTGAATTCTCAAAAATTGCCCCATATAGAGTGTGTCTGTGTGAGTGAGTGTGTGTCCAGTCATAGTCCAGCCACTCTGTCCTGGGTGTATCTGCCCAGTGGCCGAAACGTTCTGCCCTGGATGAGCAT
Organism: Corydoras sp. C115; assembly: GCA_019802505.1. Classification (NCBI taxonomy): domain Eukaryota; kingdom Metazoa; phylum Chordata; class Actinopteri; order Siluriformes; family Callichthyidae; genus Corydoras; species Corydoras sp. C115. The sequence goes on along the minus strand of JAFMOC010000031.1, from coordinate 5,973,221 downwards.
GGGGGAACCCCCCCCACTACCCTACCACTACCCTAGTAGAGGATATATATATATATATATATATAGCGGCACGGTGGCTTAGTGGTTGGCATGTTCTCCTCTCAGCGCTAGGGATTCCCGGTTCGAATCCCCATCTGGGTGGAGTTTCCATGTTCTCCCCGTGTCTGCGTGGGTTTTCTCCGGGTTCTCCGGTTTCCTCCCACAGTCCAAAAACATGGATCAAGTCAATTGAATTCTCAAAAATTGCCCCATATAGAGTGTGTCTGTGTGAGTGAGTGTGTGCCCAGCGATGGATTGGCGCCCTGTCCTGGGTCTATCGCCCAGCGCCCGAGACGTTCTCCCCTGGATGGGCATGGGGAACCTCACCGCGACCCTAATAGAGGATAAAGCGGAAGATAATGAATGAAAGAATATATATATATATATACACATATATTATATACACATTAACATGTATTCATTCATACATTTATTATCATCCATTTAATACTCCACTAGGGCCACGGGGGGGTGGGGTGGGGTTCCCCATGCCCATCCAGGGGAGAACGTTTTTAACGTAATGGATGGATGTATATGTTAAGCTGCTTGAAAAGATAAAATACCGCCATGTTGCTTGTAGTTACATATTTCAACCGCATGGGGTCTCTAAACTGCACAGACCGAAACTATCATTATTTACAGGAACATCAGGATGTCATATTAATGACCAACATCTTCATCTAATTAGTGTTTACAGTTTAAATACTAATCAATCACAGTGGGGCAGAACGATATCTTAGTGTTTAGCATGTTCTCCTCTCAGCGCTTCCATGCACTCCATGTGTGTCCGTCTGGGTCTTCCGGTTTTCCTCACAAAGTCCAAAGACATGGAATCAAGGCAAATCGGCTGCTCTAAATTGCCCCTATGTAGTTAGGGTGAGTGTGTCCAGTAATAGATTGGCGTCCTCTGCTGGGTGTATCTGCCCAGCGTCCGAAACACCCTCCCCTTGTTTTTTATCTTTAATAAACGCTGCTGTGTCCCAAATTAGTTTTTCAACCGAACACACAGAACCATGTGAAATGTGTCGCAGCCCGTCTGCGCTCAGAGCAGCCCACTGTTACAGTATATCTGCACCATCTGCAGAAAACATGCGCAGAATGTGAAGCTATGTGAGCAAAAAAAAAAGTCTGCCACTCGGCCAAGTCTTCATCTAATAGCAGGAGCAAGCGCTTCAGACAGACGACGTGAACGTTGTGAGAAGAACAGAGTCAGAGGTCAGATCTAAATGCAGTCGGAATGCAGAGGGGGAGGCCAGATATGACAAAAATCCTCAATCGTGATGCAAAAAGGGGACGAGGCCCAACATTCCACCATGTCACTGTACGACATTTATATGAAACACATGGATTTGTTCATTCCAGCAGGAAGCTTACGAATCAGAAACCTGGACTTCAAACTCCCAATATGTACAAACCAAATTTCTACATTCATCCATCCATCATCTTCTGCTTTATCCTCTATTAGGGTTGCGGGGGGACGGGGTCCCCCATGCCCATCCAGGGGAGAACGTTTCGGGCGCTGGGCAGATACACCCAGGACAGGGCGCCAATCCATCACTGGGCACACACTCACTCACACAGACACACTCTATATGGGGCAATTTGGAGAACTCAATTGACTTGATCCATGTTTTTGGACTGTGGGAGGAAACCGGAGAACACGAAGGAAATCCACGCGGACACGGGGAGAACATGGAAACTCCACCCAGATTGGGATTCGAACCGGGAATCCCCAGTGCTGAGAGGAGAACATGCCAACCTCTAAGTGACCGTGCCACCTTAAAAGACTTATATGTTCCGCTTCCGCGTTATCCTCTATTAGGGTCGCAGGGGGGTTCCTCATGCCCATCCAGGGGAGAACGTTTCAGGTGCTGGGCAGATACACCCAGAACAGGGCGCCAATCTACAAAACACACACACACACACACACTCACACTCACACTCATACACACTATATGGGGCAATTTGGAGAACTCAATTGACCTTGATCCATGTTTTTGCACTGTGGGAGCAAACCAGAGAACCCGGAGGAAACCCATGCGAACACGGGGAGAACATGGACACACCACCCAGATGGGAATTCGAACCGGAAATCCCCAGTGCTGAGAGGAGAACATGCCAACCACTAAGCGACCATGCCACCATAAAAAACGTATATGTTCCGCTTCCGTGTTATCCTCTATTAGGGTCGCGGGGGGTTCCTCATGCCCATCAAGGGGAGAACGTTTCGGGTGCTGGGCAGATACACCCAGAACAGGACGCCAATCTATCCTTGGACACACTCACTCACACAGACACACTCTATATGGGGCAATTTGGAGAACTCAATTGACCTTGATCCATGTTTTTGCACTGTGGGAGGAAACCGGAGAACCCGGAGGAAACCCACGAGGATACGGGGAGAACATGGAAACTCCACCCAGATTGGGATTCAAACCGGGAATCCCTAGCGCTGAGAGGAGAACATGCCAACCACTAAGCAACAGCTTTAAATAAATAAAACCAGTGATACTCTACAGAGGCCTGCATTTCTCATTCATCCCGACTGACAACATAATAAATATCAGATGAATATGAATCTGGATGCAGCGACAAACCCGCGCGGAACAGAGCTGCGCTTCATCCTTCATGAGAACCCGTCAGTGTTCGGAGATCCTGCATGGCATCTGAAATACGGAGCGCTCACATATGGCCAAGCCACCAGAGCCACAAGCTCGGTGCCAAGCCAGTCGGCACTCACAGGGAGCGAAAACATGCCCTCGCGCCAACAGCCAGACGCTGAAGCACAGCAGCCATGGAAACAGAGCACGGATTTACCTTGAGTGACGACGTTTACTGCCAACAGCGTGGACAGGACCTTGCTGAAATTCTCGCCTGTGTATAAGCACTCTGGCTCGAAGCCCTGAAGAGAAAGCAAAAGAAAAGAAGTATTCAGTCAAAGGAAAGCTTCACAGAGTTAGGAACACTGAAACAGTCAGGAGAGATGATGCTGCGACTATTTGTTATTCATCCATCCATCATCTTCCACTTTATCCTCTATTAGGGTCGCGGTGGGGTTCCCCATGCCCATCCAGGGGAGAACGTTTCGGGCGCTGGGCAGATACACCCAGGACAGGACACTAATCTATCGCTGGACACACACTCACTCACACAGACACACTCTATATGGGGCATTTTGGAGAATTCAATTGACTTGATCCATGTTTTTGGACTGTGGGAGGAAACCAGAGAACCCGGAGGAAACCCATACAGACACGGGGAGAACAGGGAAACTCCACCCAGATGGGGATTCGAACCGGGAATCCCTAGTGCTGAGAGGAGAACATGCCAACCACTAAGCCACTGTGCTGCCGCTCTTTTATTATTATTATTGTTGTTATAATTATTATTATTAATGTTAAGGGTCGCAGGGGGTTCCCCATGCCCATCCAGGGGAGAACGTTTCGGGCGCTGGGCAGATACACCCAGGACAGGACACCAATCTATCACTGGACAACCCCTCACTCACACAGACACACTCTATATGGGGCAATTTGGAGAATTCAAATGACCTTGATCCATGTTTTTGGACTGTGGGAGGAAACCGGAGAACCCGGAGGAAACCCATACGGACACGGGGAGAACAGGGAAACTCCACCCAGATGGGGATTCGAACCGGGAATCCCTAGTGCTGAGAGGAGAACATGCCAACCACTAAACCACTGTGCCGCCACCCTATTATTATTCTTATTATTCTTATTATAATTATTCTTATTAATGTTAAAGGTCGCAGGGGGTTCCCCATGCCCCTCCAGGGGAGAACGTTTCGGGCGCTGGGCAGATACACCCAGGACAGGACGCCAATCTATCACTGGACACACACTCACTCACTCACACAAACACACTCTATATGGGGCAATTTGGAGAACTCAATTGACTTGATGCATGTTTTTGGACTGTGGGAGGAAACCGGAGAACCCGGAGGAAACCCACATGGACACGGGGAGAACATGGAAACTCCACCCAGATGGGGATTCAAACCGGGAATCCCTAGTGCTGAGAGGAGAACATGCTAATCACTAAACCACTGTGCCACCGCCCTATTATTATTAATGTTAAGGGTCGCAGGGGGTTCCCCATGTCCATCCAGGGGAGAACGTTTCGGGCGCTGGGCAGATACACCCAGGACAGGACGCCAATCTATCACTGGGCACACACTCACTCACACAGACACTCTCTATATGGGGCAATTTGGAGAACTCAATTGACTTGATCCATGTTTTTGGGACTGTGGGAGCAAACCGGAGAACCCGGAGGAAACCCACACGGACACGGGGAGAACATGGAAACCCCGCCCAGATTGGGATTCGAACCTGGAATCCCAAGTGCTGAGAGGAGAACATGCCAACCACTAAGCCGCTCCATTAATATTATTATTATTATTATTATTATTAATAATTTTATCTATCCATCCATTATCTTCTGCTTTATCCTCTATTAGGGTCGTGGGGGGGGGGTTCCCCATGCCCATCCACTAGTAGGAGAAAATTTCGGGCGCTGGGCAGATACACCCAGGACAGGACACCAATCTATCACTGGACACACACTCACTCACTCACACAAACACACTCTATATGGGGCAATTTGGAGAACTCAATTGACTTGATGCATGTTTTTGGACTGTGGGAGGAAACCGGAGAACCCGGAGGAAACCCACATGGACACGGGGAGAACATGGAAACTCCACCCAGATGGGGATTCGAACCGGGAATTCGAATTCCCGAATTCCCAGAAATAAAATGGCTGAAGGAGCTGGAGGTGGAGAGATGAGCTCCACGGCCGGATCCCGTTTATCTTTTATAAGTGGATTTGTTTGGGACCCTGATTTTCCTGTCCCTACATTTAGGAGATGGTATCTGGAGCCGGCAGCCCTGCAAGAGTCAAAAGAAATAGTTTTGAGATGTGTATCTCAGTGCAAACCACACATTCCGCCATGTCAGCGCTTTGTATACAAGTTTAAACCCAGCTTGTTTTTCTCTCATTTATCATCCATTATCTTCCACTTTATCCTCTACTAGGGTAGCGAGGGGGGGGGGGGTTCCCCATGCCCATCCAGGGGAGAACATTTCAGGCGCTTTCCGGAGGAAACCTACGCGGACACGGGGAGAACATGGAAACTCCATCCAGATTAGGATTCAAACCAGGAATCCCCAGTGCTGAGAGGAGAACATGCCAACCACTGAGCCACCGTGCCGCCCTATTATTATTATTATTAATGTTATGCATCCATCCATTATCTTCCGCTTTATCCTCTATTAGGGTCGGGGGGGGGGGGGGGGGTTCCCCATGCCCATCCAGGGGAGAACATTTCGGGCGCTAGGCAAATACACCCAGGACAGGACATCAATCCTTCACTGGGCACACACTCACTCACACAGACACACTCTATATGGGGCAATTTGGAGAACTCAATTGACTTGATCCATGTTTTTGGAATGTGGGAAGAAACCGGAGAACCTGGAGGAAACCCACGCAGACACGGGGAGAACATGGAAACTCCACCCAGATTGGGATTCAAATTCGAATCCCTAGTGCTGAGAGGAGAACATGCCAAACATTAAGCCACTGTGCCGCTCTATTATTATTATTAATAATAATTTTATCCATCCATCCATTATCTTCTACTTTATCCTCTACTAGGGAAGGGTGGGGGGGGGGTTCCCCATGCCCATCGAGTAGTAGGAGAACGTTTCGGGCGCTGGGCTCCACCCAGATTGGGATTCGAATTCGAATCCCTAGTGCTGAGAGGAGAACATGCCAACCACTAAGCCACCGTGCTGCCATATTATTATTATTAATGTTATTCATCCATCCATTATCTTCTGCTTTATCCTTTATTAGGGTCGTGGGGGAGGGGGTCCCCATGCCCATCCAGGGGAGAATATTTCAGGCGCTGGGCAGATACACCCAGGACAGGACGCCAATCTATCGCAGGGCACACACTCACTCACACAGACACACTCTATATGGGGCAATTTGGAGAACTCAATTGACTTGATCCATGTTTTTGGACTGTGGGAGGAAACCGGAGAACCCGGAGGAAACCCACGCGGACACGGGGAGAACATGGAAACTCTACCCAGATTGGGATTCTAACTGGGAATCCCTAGCGCTGAGAGGAGAACATGCTAACCACTAAGCCACCGTGCTGCTCTATTATTATTATTAATGTTATTCATCCATCCATTATCTTCAGCTTTATCCTCTATTAGGGTCGGGGGGGGGTTCCCCATGCCCATCTAGGGGAGAACGTTTCGGGCGCTGGGCAGATAGACCCAGGACAGGATGCCAATCTATCACTGGACACACACTCACTCACACAGACACACTCTATATGGGGCAATTTATCTCTGAACACACTCACTCACACACACACATTCTATATGGGGCAAATTGGACAACTCAATTGACTTGATCCATGTTTTTGGACTGTGGGAGGAAACCGGAGAACCCGGAGGAAACCCACGCGGACACGGGGAGAACATGGAAACTCCACCCAGATTGGGATTCTAACTGGGAATCCCTAGCGCTGAGAGGAGAACATGCTAACCACTAAGCCACCGTGCCGCCCTTTTTACATACCAATAAATAAATACAAACAGTTATGAAATCGAGCTCCAATAAGGTTTAAGCATAAAGCAGCCCAATAATGTCTGCTTCTTATTTTATGAAATATAAAGTGTGATGACACAGAGGCCCGCCCGCCCGCCGTTTCCTGCCGAGAAAAAAGTGTGAATAGATAAAGAATCGAAATTTATGAGGCTGCCTCTGCGCCGCTTCTGGTTCGTGGCACGTCGACAAAAGCAGAAGTGAAAGTAGCACAAGTGGCTTCTTTGTCCAGTCACATGGCCCGCAGCCTCCATTAGCACTTCTGGTTAGAACGGTGCAGTGTGCACTTCTGCCTTGTTGCACTTTCTCTGAGCGTCGCAGTCGGCCACGCTGCACCATCCCACTCATCATCTCATAACCTGAAATCTGATCTGTAAACAGCACACAGAGCCACTGACATCTCTATAAACATGACGCTCACATGCCTCAAACATCCATCCATTATCTTCTGCTTTATCCTCTATTAGGGTCGCAGTGGGGGGTTCCCCATGCCCATCCAGGGGAGAACGTTTCGGGCGCTGGGCAGATACACCCAGGACAGGACACCAATCCATCACTGGACACACACTCACTCACACAGACACACTCTATATGGGGCAATTTGGAGAATTCAATTGACTTGATTCATGTTTTTGGACTGTGGGAGGAAACCGGAGAACCCGGAGGAAACCCACGCGGACACGGGGAGAACATGGAAACTCCACCCAGATGGGGATTCGAACCGGGTATCCCTAGCGCTGAGAGGAGAACATGCTAACCTGTAAGCCACTGTGCCGCCTTTGTTTAATCATTTATTAGTTATTCATCCATCCATTATCTTCTGCTTTATCCTCTATTAGGGTCGGGGGGGGGGGGGGGGGGGGGGTTCCCCATGCCCATCCAGGGGAGAACGTTTCGGGCGCTGGGCAGATCCACCCAGGACATGTCTTCACTCATATGTGGAACTATCATCAGTCTTTGGCAGTTAGAACAATGGGGTGGCATGGTGGCTTAGTGGTTAGCATGTTCTCCTCTCAGCGCTGGGGATCCAGGTTCCAATCCCAATCTGGGTGGAGTTTGAATGTTGTCCTCAGGTCTGTGTGGGTTTCCTCCCACAGTCCAAAAACATGGATTCAAGGTAAATTCCATCCATCCATTCATCCATCATCTTCCACTTTATCCTCTACTAGGGTGGGGGGGGGTTCCCCATGCCCATCCAGTAGTAGGAGAACGTTTCAGGCGCTGGGCAGATACACCCAGGATAGGGCGCCAATCTATCGCTGGACACACACTCACTCACTCACACAGACACACTCTATATGGGGCAATTTGGAGAATTCAATTGACTTGATTCATGTTTTTGGACTGTGGGAGGAAACCGGAGAACCCGGAGGAAACCCACGCGGACACGGGGAGAACATGGAAACTCCACCCAGATTGGGATTCGAACCGGGAATCCCTAGTGCTGAGAGGAGAACATGCTAACCATTAAACCACAGTGCCACTCTAATTTATCCATCCATTCATTAACTTCCGCTTTATCCTATATCAGGGTCGTGGGGGGGGGTTTTCCCCATGCCCATCTAGGGGAGAACGTTTCGGGCGCTGGGCAGATACACCCAGGACAGGACACCAATCTATCACTGGACACACACTCACTCACACACAAACACTCTATATGGGGCAATTTGGAGAATTCAATTGACCTTGATCCATGTTTTTGGACTGTGGGAGGAAACCGGAGAACCCGGAGGAAACCCACGCGGACACTGAGAGAACATGGAAACTCCACCCAGTTGGGGATTTGAACCGGGAATGCCCAGCGCTGAGAGGAGAACATGCCAACCACTAAGCCACAGTGCCGCCCTGACTGAAACATACTTCGTGTCATTTCTAACATGTCTCCACTAGACTCATTTCAAGGTGAAGTTGCCCGGACATGTCGACTCTATAAATCCAGACTGTGGTGCCTCGAGGCGCAGTACTGCTTTACTCTAAACAAAAAGGTGAGAACAGGTTGCCCCATGCCACTTTCATACAGATATTGGACACAGGATGGGCAAAGTGTGTTACGACACACGTCTGGAATTAAAAATCAGACGCCCTTAAAGACTTTAACTTCATTTTAATTGCCCCTAATTCCCCTAAGTGTTCCAACATAATTCCTTAAATACCACTTGAGTGACCCAACCCATTAATTACTCCTTAAGTAAATATCCTCAGGACCTCATTTTGACATGTGCACGTGGCTTCTCGGGCTCTTCATCCATGGTTCTGCTGAAGCGCTGCGGCTTCGACCATTACTGAATAGAACCTGGACTTTTATTCCTGCAGGACGTCCTCAATGGACTTCTAGAGTTGTCCAATTGTTAAATACGGGTCACATGATCATCACACAATCTGTACATGGCTGTCCAACACTGTTGATTCTGCCCGGCCGCTCAAGGAGGACGAGTCCCCCACTGAGTCTCGGTCCTCACAAGGTTTCTTTCTTAAAATAACAACATAACTGGGAGTTTTGTCTTGCCACTGTCGCTTCAGCTTGCTCTTTGGGGGTTTAAAGGCTTATAACTCTGTAAAGCTGCTTTGTGACAATGTACTATAGTAAAAAGCGCTCTATAAATAAATTACTTGAACTTGACGTCTTCAATGGACTTCTATAGTTTTTAATTGTTAAATACGGGTCACATGATCAGCACACAATCAGTACATGGCTGTCCAACACTGTTGATTTTGCCGGCCGCTCAAGGAGGACGAGTCCCTCACTGAGTCTCGGTCCTCACAAGGTTTCTTCCTTAATATAACAACACAACAGGGAGTTTTGTCTTGCCACTGTCGCTTCAGCTTGCTCTTTGGGGGTTTAAAGGTTTATAAAACTCTCTAGTTTTGTACTATTGCGCTATAGAAATGAATTATTTGAACTTGACGTCCTCAATGGACTTCTATAGTTGTCCAATTGTTAAATACAGGTCACATGATCATCACACAATCTGTACATGGCTGTCCTACACTGTTGATGCTGCCGGCCGCTCAAGGAGGACGAGTCCCTCACTGAGTCTCGGTCCTCACAAGGTTTCTTCCTTAAAATAACAACATAACAGGGAGTTTTGTCTTGCCACTGTCACTTCAGCTTGCTCTTTGGGGGTTTAAAGGTTTATAACTCTGTAACGTTGCTTTGTGGCAATGTGTTATTGTAAAAAGCGCAACATAATGAAATTACTTTTATTATACACTCTCGTTCATTGTGCTGAAGTTATGAGTGTTGTCACAAGGTTTCTTTCTTAAAATAACAACACAACAGGGAGTTTTTGTCTTGCCACTGTCGCTTCAGCTTGCTCTTTGAGGGTTTAAAGGCTTATAACTCTGTAAAGCTGCTTTGTGACTATGTACTATAGTAAAAAGCGCTCTATAAATAAATAACTTGAACTTGACGTCCTCAATGGACTTCTATAGTTCTTAATTGTTAAATACGGGTCACATAATCATCACACAATCTGTACATGGCTGTCCTACACTGTTGATGCTGCCGGCCGCTCAAGGAGGACGAGTCCCTCACTGAGTCTCGGTCCTCACAAGGTTTCTTCCTTAAAATAACAACATAACGGGGAGTTTTGTCTTGCCACTGTCACTTCAGCTTGCTCTTTGGGGGTTTAAAGGCTTATAACTCTGTAACGCTGCTTTGTGACAATGTACTATAGTAAAAAGCGCTCTATAAATAAATTACTTGAACTTGACGTCCTCAATGGACTTCTATAGTTTTTAATTGTTAAATACGGGTCACATGATCATCACACAATCTGTACATGGCTGTCCTACACTGTTGATGCTGCCGGCCGATCAAGGAGGACGAGTCCCTCACTGAGTCTCGGTCCTCACAAGGTTTCTTCCTTAGGATAACAACGTAATGGGGAGTTTTTTCTTACCACTGTCGCATCGGCTTGCTCTTTGGAGGTCTAAAGGTTTATAACTCTGTAAAGCTGCTTTATGACAATGTACTATAGTAAAAAGCGCTCTATAAATAAATTACGTGAACTTGACGTCCTCAATGGACTTCTATTTTTTTAAATTGTTAAGTACAGGTCACATGATCATCACACAATCTGTACATGGCTGTTCTACACTGTTGATGCTGCCGGCCGCTCAAGGAGGACGAGTCCCTCACTGAGTCTCGGTCCTCACAAGGTTTCTTCCTTAAAATAACATCATAACAGGGAGTTTTGTCTTGCCACTGTTGCTTCAGCTTGCTCTTTTGGGGTTTAAAGGTTTATAAAACTCTCTAGTTTTGTACTATTGCGCTATAGAAATGAATAACTTGAACTTGACGTCCTCAATGAACTTCTATAGTTGTCCAATTGTTAAATATGGGTCACATGATCATCACACAATCTGTACATAGCTGTCCAACACTGTTGATGCTGCCAACCGCTCAAGGAGGACGAGTCCCCCACTGAGTCTCGGTCCTCACAAGGTTTCTTTCTTAGGATAACAAAGTAACTGGAAGTTTTGTCTTGCCACTGTCGCTTCAGTTTGCTCTTTGAGGGTTTAAAGGTTTATAATTCTGTAAAGCTGCTTTGTGACAATGTACTATAGTAAAAAGCGCTATATTAATAAATTATTTGAACTTGACGTCCTCAATGGACTTCTATAGTTTTTAATTGTTAAATACGGGTCACATAATCATCACACAATCTGTACATGGCTGTCCAACACTGTTGATGCTGCCGGCCGCTCAAGGAGGACGAGTCCCTCACTGAGTCTCGGTCCTCACAAGGTTTCTTCATTAAAATAACATCATAACAGGGAGTTTTGTCTTGCCACTGTCGCTTCAGCTTGCTCTTTGGAGGTTTAAAGGCTTATAACACTGTAAAGCTGCTTTGTGACGATGTGTTATTGTAAAAAGCGCAACATAATGAAATTATTTTTATTATACACTCTCGTTCACTGTGCTCGAGTTATGAGTGTTGTCTGGTGCCGCCACCTCACCGTGGGACAGTCACAGGTTTGGGGTTAAGGAACGACCTGAATGTTTCCAGTTTGATTCCCGGTACCACCAAGTACTAGTATGGCCATCCAGGAGGGAGAAGGTTTTGGGTGCTGGACAGATAGGTACACCCAGGACAGGACGTCAATCCATTGCTGGGTCTACACCACCACCATCACTACACTACCGTGTGGTACTACCAAATGTACTATTCTGCTTTTGTGGTGATATCTATTAAGTGTGCCAACATATAATACACAAATGGAAGATAATAAACCTCTAACCAATCAGCTCAGTACATTCTGGCTGAAGATGCAGCTGGAAAAACAGCCCCAGAAGCTCAAACGCATCAGTCCTGCAGTGTAAGCATTTCCACCCCTGCACCACCTGAGCATCTCGTTTTAAGAGTGCTGTACTACGGAACTGTATTAAAGACACACCTCAGAACCATATCCACTCCACTGATGATCTGTTATAAACTATACCGTCATAGGGGCAATTTAATATTTCCAATATATTGACTTTGTCTCGAACATGGTACCAACATTAGACTACTTAATGGTATTTATGAATTATCTTCTGCTTAATTCTCTACTAGGGTTTCGATGGGGTTCCCCAAGCCCATCCAGGGGAGAACTCTTCGGGCACTGGGCAGATACACCAGGACAAAGTGCCAATATATGGCACATTCAAACAGACACACACTTTAAATAGGGCAATTCAGAGCATCCATTTGCCATGTATGTATGTCTTTGGGCTGCCCAACATGATGATATAAATAAAGTGATTTATTTTGCATGCTGCGCTCACACACAGTGAAACTCGGTTTGATACCACGTCCCACCAGGTGCTATTGCTGAAGGGCTTTTGGGTGAATCCCCTAACCTCAAACGTATACAAGGCTGCCCACCACCACTTCACCAGTGTGAGTTTCACTGTGCGGATGACTTAAATGTGATCAAATACTGTGTGTAAGCGCACCAGACAAAAGAAATCACTTCATCAATACCAGAAGGTCACCACATGGTGGTACCAGGTTCGAGAAAACGTGGATTCAGTGCATCATTGTATATGGTATCACTGATCCCATTAGTCAAGTTTAAAGGGTGTAGTTAATGGGAGGTTCAGGCTTAGTGGTTAGCATGTTCTCCTCTCAGCACTAGGGATTCCCGGTTCGATTCCCCATCTGGGTGGAGTTTCCATGCTCTCCCCGTGTCCGCGTGGGTTTCCTCCGGGTTCTCCGGTTTCCTCCCATAGTCCAAAAAACATGGATTAAGGATTCTCCAAAAAACATGGATTTGAATTCTCCAAAAATTGCCCCATATAGAGTGTGTCTGTGTGAGTGAGTGTGTGCCCAAGATGTTCTCCCCTGGATGGGCATAGGGAACCCCTCCACAACACTAATAGAGGTATAAAGTGGAAGATAATGGATTGATGGATAATGGGAGGTTCATGTTTGTTGATAAAACATTGTGATATATTTTCTCAATATGGTTTTCATTGCGATTTATTGAGATTTCATTGAGATTTAAATGTTCTAGGAACGTCTGCAGCACCAACTTGAAATGACTTGAACAGTGGTGGCCCTGTGGTTATAATCTTATAACGTTATAATCTGTTGCATCATGTCATAACTTCTGCAAGTCAATCTGCATTTGCTTCAGAAAGTTCAATCCATCCATCATCTTCCGCTTCATCCTATATTAGGGTCATGGGGGGGGGTTCCCCATGCCCATCCTGGGGAGAACGTTTTGAGCGCTGGGCAGATACACCCAGGACAGGACGCCAGTCCATCAGTGGACACACACTCACTCACACAGACCCACTCTATATGGGGCAATTTGGAGAATTCAATTGACCTTGATCCATGTTTTTGGACTGTGGGAGGAAACTGGACACGGGGAAAACAAGGAAACTCCACACAGATGGTGACTGGAACCAGGAATCCTTAGCGCTGAGAGGAGAACATGCTAACCACTAAGCCACCGTGCCGCCCTGCTTCCGAAAGTGTTATTTAAAAAAATTAAAAATGGTTATTTATTATTAATTTATGAATTAATCTATTAATTAATTAATTTATTTATTATATATTTTAAAAGAAAGTTTAGGAAACCCTCTTACTACGGCATCAAAATGAAGTTGACCATCACAGCTGTATGACCTATTTGGGTTTCTCGTTCGAAAAAGCAAAATGGTAGTTGCCCCACTTTCGCAGCGTGAACAGCCTCCATTCTTTTAAGAAGCCTCTCATCTCAAAGGAGGTTCTGTAGTCAGTCGCAGACGGTGGATCAAAAGTTTGCAACTGATCTTCAGCTCCGAATTATTCAGGGCTGGTGGCAGGAATGAGGAGGAATGTACACCCGGCCCATGTCTTTAAGAGCCATGATTTACAGACAACAATCACAAACAGGAAAGAGACCATCCTTAAACTCAGCAGAGTTTAGTCTGTAAACCTTCTGCTCTCACACTCTGAGATTTGTTTGAATAGCTCAGTATAAATAAGCGTGAAAATGATACTGTACTGAGATCCCACTGCATTTAAAGTTTGTTATAATTCATTCATTCATTATCACCCGCTTTATCCTCTATTAGGGTCGTGGGGGGGGGGGTTCCCCATGCCCATCCAGGGGAGAACGTTTCGGGCGCTGGGCAGATAGACCCAGGACAGGGCGCCAATCCATCGCTGGGCACACTCACTCACTCAAACACACTCTATATGGGGCAATTTGGAGATCTCAATTGACTTGATCCATGTTTTTGGTCTGTGGGAGGAAACCCGCGCCGACACAGGGAGAACATGATAACTCCACCCAGATTGGTATTCGAACCGGGAGTCCCCAGTGCCGAGAGGCGGACATGCTACCCACTAAGTCTCTGGCGCTGGGCAGATACACCCAGGACAGGGCGCCAATCCATCGCTGGGCACACTCACTCACTCAAACACACTCTATATGGGGCAATTTAGAGATCTCAATTAACTTCATCCATGTTTTTGGACTGTGGGAGGAAACCGGAGAACCCGGAGGAAACCCACGCGGACACGGGGAGAACATGGAAACTCCACCCAGATGGGGATTCGAACTGGGAATCCCTAGCGCTGAGAGGAGAACATGCTAAACCACTAAGCCACTGTGCCGCCTTTGTTATAATTATATTAGGAAATTATTTTGGTAACACTTTACATAAATCCTGTAACCGTAATGCATTATAAACACAATGATTTAGCTTTTAAAGCATATTCATAATGCTTTATAACATTTGTCATAAGTCTCTGTTAATGTACATAAATATTTATATATTCACAGTCATAACGTGTTATAACTAAATTACATGAAGCTTTATAACGCTGACATAATGCGTTAGAATATAAACTTTGGAATCTGTGGATTTTCATCTAATCTAAAGTCTGTAAAGAGCATTATAATCCTTTATGAGTCATTATGTACTAAAACTAAAAATGTTATCTCCTTCATAGAGATAATAAACGACAACACTTTACCTAATGACTGAAAAAGAGTGCTTATGAGAGCTTTATGATCCTGGTCTCAGTTATTAAACAGTTCAAAAATACATTTTAGAACGAATTATGCCATTTTGTGTTATAAAACCTTATGGCACATTCTTTATGACATGTTATGAGTGTGGTTATAAACACTGAAGTACATTAATAAAGGCTTATGACAAGTGTTGTAAAGCATTATGGATTCTTTATAAAGTGTTTATATGAAGTGTTACCATTGTTTTTAATGAATAAAGGTTCATGAGGATGACATGAATTGGAATACCGGCTCAGGATTCGGTTCTATTGGAAGTCCATGGCTTTATGATACTGGTCGAAGTTAATAAACGGTTCAAATATTTAGAATGCACTATGTCACTTTCTGTTATGAAGCCTTATGGCACATTCTTTATGACACAAAGTGCCATAATGCATTATAAAATGTATATTATAACTGTTCACTAACTTAGACCAGACCAAGTTTGTGCTAAACTATAATCTCTCCTGAAAATTACTTCAAAAGTGCTTATAACCTTTTATGAAAGCTCATAAACTCTCTTTACAAGCATTAGGTAAAGTGTTGTCGTTTATTATCTCTATGGAGGAGATTACATGTTTAGTTTTAGTACATAATGATTCATAAAAGATTTTAATGCTCGTTACTTTAAACGTGAAATTTCCAAAGTTTATATCATAAGGCGTTATGTCATTTTTGTGTTATAAAACATCATAACTGCGATTATGAACAGTTATAAGTGTGGTTACCATTGTTTAGAATGAATAAAGGTTCATGAGGATGACATGAATTAGAATAACAGCTTTATGATAGTGATCTAAGTTAATAAATGGTTCAAATATTTAGAATGCACTGTCACTTTCTGTTATAAAGCCTTATGGCACATTCTTTATGCCACAAAGTGCCATAATGCATTATAAAATGTGTATTATAACTGTTCACTAACTTAGACCACAGCAGGTTTGTGCTAAACTATAATCTCACCTGAAAATGACTTTAGAAGTGCTTATAACTGTTTATGAAAACTCATATATATATATATATATATATATATATATATATATATATATATATATATATATATATATATATATTATAACGCATTATGTCATTTTTGTGTTATAAAACATCATGACTGCGATTATGAACAGTTATAAGTGTGGTTATTATTGTTTTAAATGAATAAAGGTTCATGAGGATGACATGAATTAGAATACCGACTCAGGATTCGGTTCTATTCGAAGTCCATGGCTTTATGATACTGGTCAAAGTTAATAAACGGTTAATGCATTATGTCACTTCGTGTTATAAAACGTTAAAAGCACATTCTTCATAACACAAAGTGCCATAATGCATTATAAAATGTGTATTATAACTGTTCACTAACTTAGACCACAGCACGTTTGTGCTAAACTATAATCTCTCCTGAAAATGACTTTAGAAGTGCTTATAACTGTTAATGAAAGCTCACATATATATATATATATATATATATATATATTATACCGAGTTATGTCATTTTTGTGACTGCGATTATGAACAGTTATAAGTGTTGTTACCATTGTTTTAAATGGTCCATCAAAAGGTTCATGAGCATGACATGAATTGGAATACCGACTCAGGATTCGGTTCTATTCGAAGTCCATGGCTTTATGATACACCCTAACACTCATATACATATATATATATATATATATATATATATATATATATATATATATATATATATATATATGTTATAAAGCATTATGTCATTTTTGTGTTATAAAACATCATGACTGCGATTATGAACAGTTATAAGTGTGGTTACCATTGTTTTAAATTAATAAAGGTTCGTGAGGATGACATGAATTGGAATGCCGACTCAGGATTCGGTTCTATTCGAAGTCCATGGCTTTATGATACTGGTCGAAGTTAATAAACGGTTAATGGCACATTCTTCATAACACAAAGCGTCATAATGCATTATAAGATAGCTATTAGAACTGTTCACTACATGGCAGAAAGGTTCATGAGGATGACATGAATTGGAATACCGACTCAGTTGATGGTGCAATGACAGCTCACATACCTCAACCTTCAAAGCGACGCATCCTTTTAAAAACTCCCGAATGTTGTCGATGCAGTCGGCCTCGCTTTTAGGATCCGAACAAAACTGCAATAAAGAGAAATAAAGCGTGAGCCGCGTCCATGACAGCGGGGCAGATCAGAGCGGGGCAGATCAGAGGGGGGCAGAGCAGAGAGCGGGGCAGATCAGAGGGGGGGGGGCAGCGCAGCGTCCACGGCGCTGTTCCAGAGCCTCGCACAGCCCCGCCGCTCCGCCGGCCTCAGCGGCTTTAACGCCCCGAACCCGCAGCCCCGCAGTCTGCTCGAACCCGCAGCGCCATTCCGCCAACGAAGCGACCTCTCTGTTTATTAATGTCGCCCGACAGCCGCCTGCTCGTCCTTCAGCCCCCACCGCTCAGCAGCGCCCCCCCGCCAGAGCAGGAACAGGAGCGCAGCGGAGGAAGTGACGCTCTGCTGAGAGCTCTGCTACGAGTCTCAACACAGTTCAGCCAAACACACCCCAAACTCACCCCAAACACTCACCCTAACACCCCAAACTCACCCCAAACACACCCCAAACCCTCACCCTAACTCATTCAAACACACTCCAAACACTCACCCTAACTCATTCAAACTCACCCCAAACACTCACCCTAACACCCGAAACACATCCCAAACACTCACCCTAACACACCCACTTACCCTAACTCACCCAAACACACCCCTAACTCACCCTAACACTCACCCTAACTCACCCAAACACTCACCCTAACTCACCCAAACACTCACCCTAACTCAACCAAACACTCACCCTAACACACCCCAACACTCACCCTAACTCACCCAAACACTCACCCTAACACACCCCAAACTCACCCACTCACCCTAACTCACCCCAAACTCACCCTAACTCATCCAAACACACCCCAAACACTCACTCTAACTTACCCACTTACCCTAACTCACCCAAACACACCCCAAACACTCACCCTAACTCACACAAACACATCCCAAACACACCCCTAACACACCCCCACAACACTCACCCACTCCCCCCTAAGTCTCACCCACTCCCCCCTAACACTCACCCAAACACACCCCAAACACTCAACCAAACACTCAACCAAACACTCAACCAAACACACCCACTTACCCTAACTCACCCAAACACACCCCAAACACCCACCCTAGCTCATCCTAACACACATCCTAACACACATCCTAACACACCCACTTACCCTAACTCACCCAAACACTCACCCCATAACCTCAGCCATAAACTCAGCCAAACACACCCCAAACACTCAACCTAACTCACCCAAACACTCACCCCATTCTCCCTGTGTCCACTTAGGTTTCTTCTGGGTTCCCCGGTTTCCTCCCACAGTCCAAAAACACGAGTTCTCCAAATTGCCCCATATACAGTGTGTTTGTCTTTGTGTGTGAGTGTGTGTCCAGTGATAGATTGGTGTCCTGTCCTGGGTGTATCTGCCCAGCGCCCGAAAAGTTCTCCCCTGGATGGGCATGGGCAAAAGATTCCACCCATCCAAAAGTTACATATGGTAGCTTTAACATGAGCAGAACAACTGTTATTGGTTTAAAGGTCATTTTGGGATTCTTCTTCACCTCAGGGTCACTCGGTTATGTACTGGGTTGGTTTTGAAGGCTGTGTAATCCAGAAAACGTTGAGAATTTGGTATGAAACGCAAACGAACGCTTATAACGTGTGCAGACCTGTATGAATGAGCATTAACCCCGCGTTTATTAACCTCCATTGCGAGCTGTGGATGTGGATGAGCTCTAAAAACAGGGGCGTCGTTAGACCTGGGCTTTTGGGGCTGTATCTCCTTAAGTATCAGGAGTAAAGTTACCGTAATAACTGTATGTTGGCTGTAAAGAGCAGCTTCTCAGCTTTCAGAAACCGTAAGAATTTTTCTGAAGCCGCAAACTTTCTCCAAGTTACGGTATTTCAAATCAAAACCTTAAAACTGTCTCATCTGTGATGGACTCGTAAAACGGATTCCTGCTTTTCTGCCGAAGCTCAAGTTCCTTTATTCAAACATTTTCAGCCAAGATATCTCAGTGGTTAGGGTGTTGGGCTATCAATCTGAAGGTTGGGGGTTCAAATCCCAGCTCCACTGAAGTTACCAATGTGGGTCCTTGAGCAAGACCCTTAACCCTCATTGCTCCAGGGATGTTGTGATGAACCCTGTGCTCACCTTGTAAGTCCATCCATCCATTATCTTCCGCTTTATCCTATATTAGGCTTGCGGGAGCGTCTCAGGCGCTGGGCAGATACACCCAGGACAGGACGCCAATCCATCGCTGGACACACACTCACTCACACACACTCTATATGGGGAGAACTATTGGAGAACTCAATTGACTTGATCCATGTTTTCGGACTGTGGGAGGAAACCCACGCGGACACGGGGAGAACATGGAGACTCCACCCAGATGGGGATTCGAACCGGGAATCCCTAGTGCTGAGAGGAGAACATGCTAAACCACTAAGCCACCGTGCCGCCTTGTAAGTCGCATTGGATAAAAGCGTCTGCTAAATGAGCAAATGAAATGTCATTCATTCATCATCTTCCGCTTTATCCTATATTAGGGTTGCGGGGGGGGGGGTTCCCCATGCCCATCCACGGGAGAACGTTTGGGTGCTGGGCAGATACACCCAGGACAGGACGCCAATCTATCGCTGGGCACACACTCACTCACACACACACACACTCTATATGGGGCAATTTGGAGAACTCAATTGACTTGATCCATGTTTTTGGACTGTGGGAGGAAACCAGAGAACCCGGAGGAAACCCACGCGGACATGGGGAGAACATGGAAACTCCACCAGATTGGGATTCGGACCGGGAAACCCTAATGCTGAGAGGAGAACATGCTAACCACTAAGCCACCGTGCCGCCCCGATACATATATACACACACACACATATATATATATATATATATATATTATAGTATAAAAATATATATGGATATATTCTCATGTTCTCCCCATGCCCATCCAGGGGAGAACGTTTCGGGCGCTGGGCAGATACACCCAGGACAGGACGCCAATCTATCACTGGACACACACTCACTCATCAGACACACTCTATATGGGGCAATTTGGAGAACTCAATTGACTTGATCCATGTTTTTGGACTGTGGGAGGAAACCGGAGAACCCGGAGGAAACCCACGCGGACATGGGGAGAACATGGAAACTCCACCAGATGGGGATTCGGACCGGGAATCCCTAGCGCTGAGAGGAGAACATGCTAACCACTAAGCCACTAGTATAGAAATATAAATGGAAAGAGGGTTCTAAGCTGTTTATAAGTGTGAGGAAAGAAACTGTTTGAGTGTCTGGTTGATTTGGTGGTGTTTTAAAGGGGACGGGGGACGGAGGCTAAAGCCCCTGATGTTACCAACCCTAAAAACTGCCCCTGTCTAAAGGCATCAACTACCCCAGACTGCAGGGATGAAGACAGAGTCTGTTACAGAATGCGGAACATGTGCAGAGGCAGGAAGTTCGATTACACAGCGATTCAAACGCTTCTTTAATCGAGTGCGATTCTTCATCCTCACCATCATCATCACAATCCTTTAACCCCTGGGGGGCGATCGCAGTGTTTAGTATTTAGAAACACGGCTAATGGGGCATCTGTAAAGGGCAAATAAACCATTGATAAGAAGCTCAAGGGAGCGCTGCGTGCACTTCTCGCGCATGCGCACAATATCGGGCTGGAATCTGTATAAACAGCGCGATCGGGGCAGCGAGCTAAATATAAATCTAGAAATCCCTCATTACGGATGTCGTGTTAATTATGTGGATTAATTAGCAGCTCGCGGTGATTAGTGATGAAGCTCGCGAACCGTTACCTTTGCGACGGAGCCGGGCACCAGGCGCTGCAGCAGCCTGCAGAGCACGACGCCATCCCTCAGCGACGCCCGCAGGAAGGCCTCCGGGTCGGAGACGTTCTTCTTGGGGGAGTTCAGCACCCCGAGCGAGATGAGCCAGGTCACCGTCTGCTCCTCCGGGTTCATGTCTGAGGCCGCGCCGCTGCAGCACACAGGCCGCTGCGCACTGCCGCTGCCGCTGCCCACATCCGCATCACTTCTGCTTTACCAGAGCTGCACCTCCACCCAGCTCTGCTGCTCCTCCATCACATCCATCCATCTGCTCTACCAGAGCTGCACCTCCACCGAGCCTCCACTCTGCTCTGCTGCTCCTCCATCACATCCATCCATCAGCTTTACCAGAGCTGCACCTCCACTCAGCTCTGCTGCTCCTCCATCACATCCATCCATCTGCTCTACCAGAGCTGCACCTCCACCGAGCCTCCACTCAGCTCTGCTGCTCCTCCATCACATCCATCCATCAGCTTTACCAGAGCTGCACCTCCACTCAGCTCTGCTGCTCCTCCATCACATCCATCCATCTGCTCTACCAGAGCTGCACCTCCACCGAGCCTCCACTCCACTCTGCTGCTCCTCCATCACATCCATCCATCTGCTCTACCAGAGCTGCACCTCCACCGAGCCTCCACTCCGCTCTGCTGCTCCTCCATCACATCCATCCATCTGCTCTACCAGAGCTGCACCTCCACCCAGCCTCCACTCAGCTCTGCTGCTCCTCCATCACATCCATCCATCTGCTCTACCAGAGCTGCACCTCCACCCAGCCTCCACTCAGCTCTGCTGCTCCTCCATCAGCTTCTGCTCTACCAGAGCTGCACCTCCACCGAGCCTCCACTCCGCTCTGCTGCTCCTCCATCACATCCATCCATCTGCTCTACCAGAGCTGCACCTCCACCGAGCCTCCACTCCGCTCTGCTGCTCCTCCATCACATCCATCCATCAGCTTCTGCTCTACCAGAGCTGCACCTCCACCGAGCCTCCACTCAGCTCTGCTGCTCCTCCATCACATCCATCCATCTGCTCTACCAGAGCTGCACCTCCACCGAGCCTCCACTCAGCTCTGCTGCTCCTCCATCACATCCATCCATCTGCTCTACCAGAGCTGCACCTCCACCGAGCCTCCACTCCGCTCTGCTGCTCCTCCATCGAGCCTCCACTCAGCTCTGCTGCTGCTCCATCACATCCATCCATCAGCTTTACCAGAGCTGCACCTCCACCGAGCTTCCACTCAGCTCTGCTGCTCCTCCATCACATCCATCCATCAGCTTCTGCTTTACCAGAGCGGCACCTCCACCGAGCTCCATCACATCCATCCATCAGCTTCTGCTTTACCAGAGCGGCACCTCCACCGAGCCTCCACTCAGTTCTTCTGCTCCTCCATCACCTCCACCAAGCTCCATCACATCCATCCATCAGCTTCTGCTTTACCACAGCTGCACCTCCACTCAGCTCTGCTGTTCCTCCATCACATCCATCCATCACTTCTGATTTACCAGAGCTGCACCTCCACCGAGCCTCCACTCAGCTCACCAACCAATCCATCAGCTTGATCCCATACCAGATACACCAATCCATCCATCAGCTTCTGTTCAAACCCATACCTTATACACCAACCAATCCATCCATCCGCTTCTGCTCAATCCCCCAAATACACCAACCAATCCATCCATCCATCATCTTCTGCTTAATCCCATACCAGATACACCAACCCATCCATCAGCTTCTGCTTAAACCCATACCATATACACCAACCAATCCATCATCTTCTGCTTAATCCCATACCATATACACCAACCCATCCATCCGCTTCTGTTCAAACCCATACCATATACACCAACCCATCCGTCCGCTTCTGCTTAATCCCATACCAGATACACCAACCCATCCATCAGCTTCTGCTTAATCCCATACCATATACACCAACCAATCCATTATCTTCTGCTTAATCCCATACCATATACACCAACCAACCCATCCATCATCTTCTGCTTAATCCCATACCAGATACACCAGGAGGAAACCAATCCTGCTTAATCCCCTACTAGATACACCAGGACACCAATCCATCCATCATCTTCTGCTCAATCCCATAATAGATACACCAACCAATCCATCATCTTCTGCTTAATCCCATACCATATACACTAAGAGCAGGACATCCATCCACCATCTACTGCTTAAGTCTATACCAGTTACACCAGAAGACCAATCCATTTTCTGCTTGTATTCTCTACTAGGGTCACAGGTGCTGGACAGATACACCCAGACGCCACTCTATCTCTGCACACACACTCACTCTATATGGGGCAATTTGGAGAATTCAATTGACCTTGATTCATATTTTTGCATTGTGGGAGAAAACCGGAGAACCTGCAATAAACTCACCCAGAACATGGAAAGTCCACCCAGATTGGAATTTGAAGCGGGAATCCCTAGCGCTGAGACATAAACGTGCTAACCACTATGCCACCCGGACACTATACTAGCGACTAAGGTTGCAGGTGGCTCTCCATGTCCATCCAGGTGAGAACGTTCCACTCCAGACAGGGTACCAATCCATCACTGGACACACTCACACTGTATAGGGGCAATTTAGAGCAGGCATTTAGACATGAACCTGTTTTTTGGCCTATGGTAAGAACCCCCCCCCCCCCCCACCAAAAAAAACAAACAAAATAAACTCCCACATGAAGACAGGGAGAACATGTAAACTGAGATTTACTTTACCCTTCAGATTCAAACATCTCAAACCTAATAAGACTTTAAATCAAACACTGCCTTTCCAAACACCGCACATAAGCTTTTTGTCTGTCAATATTAAGAGTCGAGTTCTGGCTCCTTAAGAACTTGGTTCCTTAGTGTTTATTATGATGGGACAACATAAGACATGATTGGAGGGAAAAAAAAAAAAAATATATATATATATATATAATAAAAATTTAAATCCCACATGAAGACAGGGAGAACATGTAAACTGAGATATACTTTACCCTTCAGATTCAAACAGCTCAACCCTATTAAGACCTGTGACTTTAAATCAAACACTGCCTTTCCAAACACCGCACATGTGACCAGCCTACAGCGGTTCTATTGCTGTTCTCACTGTCGCAGCTGCATTGAGACAGCCTGCTGCTTTTGGGTTTAAACATCCCCCAATATCTGAAAAGCATTTATACCCCCTGAAAACAATCCCGTGGTAATTAAGCTTTTTGTCTGTCAATATTAAGAGTAGAGTTCTGGCTCCTTAAGACTTAACTTGGTTCCTTAGTGTTTATGATGGGACAACATGATTGGAGGAAAAAAAAATATATATATAATAAAAATTTAAATCCCACATGAAGACAGGGAGAACATGTAAACTGAGATTTACTTTACCCTTCAGATTCAAACAGCTCATACCTAATAAGACCTGTGACTTTAAATCAAACACTGCCTTTCCAAACACCGCACATAAGCTTTTTGTCTGTCAATATTAAGAGTAGAGTTCCGGCTCCTTAAGAACTTGGTTCCTTAGTGTTTATAATGATGGGACAACATAAGACATGATTGGAGGGAAAAAAAAAAAAATATATATATATATATATATATATATAATAAAAATTTTAATCCCACATGAAGACAGGGAGAACATGTAAACTGAGATTTACTTTACCCTTCAGATTCAAACAGCTCAACCCTAATAAGACCTGTGACTTTAAATCAAACACTGCCTTTCCAAACACCGCACATAAGCTTTTTGTCTGTCAATATTAAGAGTCGAGTTCTGGCTCCTTAAGAACTTGGTTCCTTAGTGTTTATAATGATGGGACAACATAAGACATGATTGGAGGGAAAAAAAAAAAATATATATATATATATATATATATATAATAAAAATTTAAATCCCACATGAAGACGGAGAACACGTAAACTGAGATTTACTTTACCCTTCAGATTCAAACATCTCAAACCTAATAAGACCCGTGACTTTAAATCAAACACTGCCTTTCCAAACACCGCACATGTGACCAGCCTACAGCGGTTCTATTGCTGTTCTCACTGTTGCAGCTGCATTGAGACAGCCAATATCTGAAAAAGCATTTATACCCCCTGAAAACAATCCCGTGGTAATTAAGCTTTTTGTCTGGCAATATTAAGAGTCGAGGTCCGGCTCCTTAAGAACTTGGTTCCTTAGTGTTTATGATGATGGGACAACAACATAAGACATGACTGAAAAAGAAAAAAGAAAAAAAAGTTTGTGCAGAAACAAAAGCTAGATTCAGACACACAGTTCACTTTGTCATGTTTATTAAAACATCGTGAAACGCCTTCAGACTGAACTTGGTGAACCGGTGCACGTCTCACTTCATCTGGACCTGAAAGAGAAAACAAATCCAAATCAGTTTCATTTCATTGCGTCCTGTATTACGAACAAGATACACAAAGCTACATAAGGGTATAATTAGCAGATTTAATCCAAATCAAATTACAAGTGTATTAACTCGATGGTCAGGGTTACAACCACAGGGTCAGGGTTCAGGGCCTTGAGCAAGGGCCCCAACTTGGTAACTTAGACATGGGATTTAAACCCCAACTCTAATCCAACACACTAACCACTGAGTTTTCACAACCAATTAATAATAATAATGAGATATTAGAATGAGCTAGTAGGGCGGCACGATGGCTTAGTGGTTAGCATGTTCTCCTCTTAGCACTATTTCCGGTTCGAACCCCCATCTGGGTGGAGTTTCCATGTTCTCCCCGTGTCCGCGTGGGTTTCCTCCGGGTTCTCCGGTTTCCTCCCACAGTCCAAAAACATGGATCAAGTCGATTGAGTTCTCCAAATTGCCCCATATAGAGTGTGTCTGTGTGAGTGTGTGTCCAGTGATAGATTGGCGTCCTGTCCTGGGTGTATCTGCCCAGCGCCCGAAACGTTCTCCCCTGGATGGGAATGGGGAAACCCCACCGCGACCGCGACCCTAATAGTGGATAAAGTGGAAGATAATCGATGGATGGATAGAATGAGCTAATTAGTTCATACTGTGCCCTGTTGGTTAGAGTGAGAACACAAGGTGAACCATAATACAGCCTCTCAATAAAAAGAAACTTGGGTACACTATAGGAGGACAAATCCCCATAGCTCAGTTTGATAGCACCAGGACACTTTCGCTAAGCACCTCTAATGTATTTCAAGAACTCATGTTCTAATTTTATTCAACAGGTTTTAAAAATGCACCATTACTACACCATTATTGCAAACCTCAAGCAGGTCACATGTTGTGGGGTATGAACCGGAACGGCAGTTAGGTTCAGAACCAAGTTCACAGGTTAAACTGATGCAAGATCAGGACAAAAGCTGAGTGAGCGTGACCAAGTGCATTTGATTTACAGAATTAGGTGGAGAAACCAGAACGGCAAATTACGTTGGGTTCAGAAGTAAAAGACTGACATGAACTCATCCGTCACATTGTGCCCCCAAAATCAGTAATCAAACCTTTGTCTTGCCCCCCTCCCCCCATTTTGGAATTTCACTGAACAGCAGGAGACACTTTATCCTGCTGGAGACTGATTTGGTTTATTTTCAGTGGCGAGAAAAATGCTAAACATGGAAAACGGTGTATTACCGCCACCTTCTGGCCGTTGTGTTGCATTACACACTAAAAAGAAGTAAAAAATAAAAAAAAAAAAAACACAGTTGAGGTCAACTGAAACTAAATATATCCCTTTAAAAAAATCTAATTCATCTTCTAGCAGTTAAATCACAAATCTGAAGGGTGCATGATACACCAGCCTCTCAGAGATGCTTACTTCTTTTTGTCTACCCACAGAGGTCAAACACCACCATCTGCTTACTGGCAAAACAAAGCAAGCAGACATGACTGTGATGAGTCAGATAAATCAGACCGGATTCCGAACAAACGTGTAAATAAACTGGATTAAGAGACTAAACCTACCTGTTGTGTGCAGCAGTGCAGTGAACGGTCCCATAATTAGGGCCATTAGCTCAATATTAGAAGTTCAATGGGTCGTAGAACAACTTCTCAACCTGCAACAGGAAAAACCTTCCATTAGATCATTAAAGAGGAGCAAATCTGAACTGATATGAGATCTAACAGAAGAAAAAAAATAAATAATCATTTTCCAGGCTGAACATTGGGAACTGAAGGGTAGGACTTCCAGAAGTCTCCTTTAAGAGGGGTTCTGCTTAAGAGCAGCATTTTTTTTTGGTTTTTTTTTTGGTTAAACTTTAAGCTATCGTTTACCAAAAGACGTTCCGGCATTAGTTTGGATTTGGTAGTGAATTTGGGGATTTAAAACCACATTGTGGAAGTTGTCCAGAGGAAGGCTTCGTGTTAATTTCCTTTCAATTGTCATGGTTCACTTGGAAAAGTCGAGTTGGATATTCCGTTTGTTTTAGTTTTCCTTTGGGATTCGGGTCTTTAAACTCAAAGAGCCAGCTTTTTTTTTTTTTTTTTGGTTTACTAAATCATGTCAAGTCCTTTGGTTGCAGATGGGATTTTGTTGTTGACTGATTTAATAACTAACCTTAGATTGCAGTGTGTGACGATCAGTAATGTCAAAAAGTTGAGGCTTTAACACAACGGTAGCCGAGACTGCCATTCATACCGAGTCAAGTTCACTTAGACCAGAGACAAAAGGGTTTTCTTTGCTTACCAGCTGTAGACATTTAATCAGGTGTCGCATTGATTCTTGCATATTTGTTGTCTTTGGATTGTCGAGAGCAAGCCGTCAAAGTTTAGGCTTTGCAGGAGGGATCCATTAGCACTGAAGAGAGCAATACTGAGAGAGTTTGGCAGAGGCATGGGTCTTGTTCAACAGACTGAACATTGGCAACAAGCATATTTTCCATATTTGAGCTAAACTGGTTAGGATCCCTCACCCTGGAGGACCATTTTCACCTTTTCCATCAGGTCTTTGAAGAGTAGTGGAGCTCCGGCACTTTCATTAAAATCTTTATTCATAAAGAAACAGTATTTCTGGGGCACTGCAGGTTAACATCAAGTTACAAAAAGCTAACATTAATTACTTAAACTGGACCATACATCGAGAGCCAGGCAGGGCTAAACAAAAAGAAAGCAACACTTTAAAAGGCAAAAAACGTCACATGGTCGGGTACAGCTTGAAACTGAAGCATAAAGTCCATCTAGAGGTCTTCAATTCTGCGTGTCCACTGGGTTAATGCGTTCTAAGCAAGGAGTCAGTTTCAGTATCGATTGCGGTTCATTCCTCTATCTGTTCGATGGCCTCCGCGGCCCCGAGGTGCACCTCGGCTCGAGCTGCTGTACTGACGGGGAGGGTATCCTCGATCTAGGTCTTGCCTGGGTGGG
Organism: Corydoras sp. C115; assembly: GCA_019802505.1. NCBI lineage: Eukaryota > Metazoa > Chordata > Actinopteri > Siluriformes > Callichthyidae > Corydoras > Corydoras sp. C115. The sequence goes on along the minus strand of JAFMOC010000031.1, from coordinate 5,944,760 downwards.
CGATCGTTGCGACTAGTAGAGTATGGCACGCTTCGACTGCTGGAGTAACCATCTCGACTGCCATAGCCGTCTCTGGAACTGCCGCCATAATCGTCATAGCGACTGCCTCCGCCACTCCTGCCGTAGGACTGGGGGTGACCCCTTGAGTGTGGGGCACTGCGCGAGTTACCTGCAGGGTCAATGGGTCATGTAATTGACAAAATTCACAGACATTTCTTTGTTTGCAAGCTTTTAAGTGGCCACTTTCCTACACAAATGCATCACTCCTGGCACAAATGCTTCCAGATCAGGGGCTGCGATTCTCAGATGGTGCCGTTAGTTAACCTGGAGCTGTATCTAAACTAAACTTGAGGAGTATCGGAGGAAGTGGACTTCTAGGGGTTTTCCTGGCCGATTGCTTCTTGGTTTGGTTTGACCAGGATTAGAAAACGGGTCTGGAATGGGCTCAAACGCGTTGTGATGATTCCATATTCAGGTTTGAGGTGCGTGATTCCAGATCAATGGAATCCTGAAAGGTTTAACTATTCATATTGAAGCGTTATTAAAAATCAAATGCAGTCTGAAGACAAATCGGCTGGACTTCACTAAAAGGTGACCACTTACCATAGTCGTCGTCGTCATCATCGTCGTCGTCATCGTCATAGAGGTCTCTATAGGAGCCTCCACTGGGCCGATCCATGTAACCCCGGTGATCACGTCCGCCTCCGTACCCGTCCCGATCGCTATGGACAAGGACACAGGGTTTGAAGACATCAAATTAAAGGAATCAGAGGCCAGAATTCAGCTTGTTTGTTTATTGGGGCGGCACGGTGGCTTAGTGGTTAGCACGTTCGCCTCTCAGCTCTAGTGATTCCCGGTTCGAATCCCCATCTGGGTGGAGTTTCCATGTTCTCCCCGTGTCCGCGTGGGTTTCCTCCGGGTTCTCCGGTTTCCTCCCACAGTCCAAAAACATGGATGAAGTCAATTGAGTTCTCCAAATTGCCCCATATAGAGTGTGTATGAGTGAGTGAGTGTGCGCACAGCGATGGATTGGCACACTGTCCTGGGTGTATTTGCCCAGCGCCCGAGACGTTCTCCCCTGGATGGGCATGGGGAACCCCACCGCGACCCTAATAGAGGATAAAGCGGATAATAATGAATGAATGTTTATTGGGGTTTTATTGCCACTTCAGCCCATATTTGGCTATTTGAAGCATATGTTTGTGTTCATTATATCCAGTGAAGTTACATTTCCAGAGATTGTTGCATGAGGAGAATTTGATTAGCTACACAAGTATCAAATTTGATCGAGATTAAGTTGTGATAGAAACTGGTGGGGTTTTATCAAAAAGGTCTTTCATGTTATTTCCGTGGTAGTAACATTGGCGCATGGTTATAAGCAGGGCAGTCGATGAGAAGGTGTTTCAGTGTTATTGGGGTGTTACATGGTTGACAGGATGGTATTTTAAACCCCAATGGCCATCAAAGCCACCAATGTTGGCTTGGGTATTGCCACTAAACTTTTATCAGTCCAGTGGTGTGGCACTCTTATTGGAGAACTTGCAAATCAGTTTGGATATAAAACGCAGCAAAATAAAAACATACCTGTATCCTCTGGGCACTGAATCGTAATCATCTCTGGAGCTGGATGGATAATCACGGTATGAATAATCACGTGGTGGAGGCCCATAGTCCCGGCTGTCTCGTGAACTCATGTAGTCACTGGAGTAACTGCAAAACCAGCATGTGTAGTGTAAGTCACCGAGGAACGCATGAAATCTTTATAACAACATTCACACAACGCACCCGTCTTTCATGCTGTAGTGGTCATCACGTGGTGATAGATAGTCATCCCTCCTGGACATGGTGTCTCTGCGGGGAGGAGGACCATATGGATCCCGATCTCTATACATCGAGGCTGGAAAATCAATCGAGAAGGAGATCAGTATATACAACTCCATACATCCATTATCTTCCATTTATCCTCTATTAGGGTCGCAGGGGGGGGGGTTTCCCCATGCCCATCCAGGGGAGAACATTTTGGGCGCTGGGCAGATACACCCAGGACAGGACGCAAATCTATCGCTGGACACACACACACACACTATATGGAGCAATTTGGAGAACTCAATTAACTTGATCCATGTTTTTGGACTGTGGGAGGAAACCGGAGAACCCGGAGGAAACCCACGTGGACATGGGGAGAACATGGAAACTCCACCCAGATGGGGATTCGAACCGGGAATCCCTAGTGCTGCGAGGCGAACATGCTAACCACTAAGCCACCCATATATACAACTCAAAATCTAAAATTAATAAATAAATTTAAAAAATTTAATTCTTACATCTGCCCATTGGTCCAGACGGTGCTGATCTTTTAGGTGGTGGCCCTCCATTCCTCATCGGTGGTCCCCGTTTAGAAGGTCCTCGGGGTGACATGCCTTTAAAGAAAGGATCTACAAACTCTACGTTATCACAGTCATTGGGAAAGGGTGTAATTATAAAAACATCATTCAAAGACTCAGAACTTCTTAGAGAAAATTACTATCATATCCAAACAGATCAGGAAATTAAAGCGTCATCATGGTCCACAACAGAGCAAATCAAAGATCTTTAAAGGAGTCAGTACCTCTGCCAGGTGGGCCTCGCATTCCACTCGAACCCCGTGAACTTCTGGGAGAACCCCGACTACGTGGGTGCATCGAATACCCACGGCGCGCGGCTGACTCAAAACGGGGTTTCGTTGCCTGCTCCACTTTGATTGGCTTGCCATCAAACGACTAAAATAAATGTACACCTTTAATGTAAAACAGTCAAAAATTTGATCTGAAAACCTAACAGGAGCCAGTAGTGTAGATTCTGACCTTTCCGTTCAGCTCCCGTGAAGCGTCTTTTGCGTCACCAGGATTTTCGTAAGTCACAAAAGCATAGCCTTTGGACTTGTTGGTTTCCCGATCCCTGATAAGAAGAACTGAGAGAGAGGATAGGGTCAGTATAACCTACATCCTTACAAACAAAGCCAGCTTCAGCTTATTCACAAGCTCAGGACTTCTTAGAGGTATTGATCAAGATATTTTCAGCTTTTCAATCAATTCCCAAAGGTCATCATAGCTTGTGGTAAATCCAGTACTGACTGAACTAAAGGGTGACCTGACAATCCATGAGAATGGATGATCACTCAAGCTTATTTAAAAAGCCTCACTAAGCCATCACCTCCTCCCCTTAAGGATGCACTGCAGTTTAATTTCTCTAAACACTTTGTAGGCCACATTATTCTGTTCATTATGGTCAGGACCATATTAATGTAGGTTTCAATCCTACAACCCTTTACTGAGACCAGTCTCAATGCATTTTTCTTCAACAAGCTAAATCTAACTCTGTCAATACAGATTACTAAAAAAAAAAAAATTAATGCATCTTTAACAATAAACATCTGCATTAAATGATTTTAAAGAACTCTAATACACACTCACCCTCTGATATGCGGCCAAATTTGCTGAAATAGCTTTCAAGGGCCTTCTCGTTCGTTTCGATGTTCAAGTTCCCAATGAAAAGCTTCCCTGGTCGGTCGGCCTCCGCCATCGTTCACTCTGATGACTACAAAAAAAAAAAAAAAAAAAAAAAAAAAATTCAGACAGATTTTTAAAGTTTTTAAAATAGTGATTTATGTAGCAAACCCCAAAAAAACACAATAGGAAACAAGTAAAACATTTTAGGTACACAAAGTACAGACTAAAATGAATCACAACTGTAACTAAAATAAGCCTGTCAATATGTCAGACAATGACAGAGTTCAGAAAAGGCAAGAACTACTGATTGATAAGATCACAAGTGTTTGAGTACAGCTGCGACACACCCAAAACTCATCGAGAACACTGACAATTACTCAGTCCACAAAGAGGAGGGGCTGGGGTGCATTTGGTCACAATTGCGGGCAGTTAAAGGCTTGTCATTAGGGAACCAGCCTTGCAACCTGAAGGTCCCCAGTTCGATTCCTGGTCTCACCAAGTACTATAGCTGAAGTGCCCTTGGGCAAGGGACCCAACCCCAGTTGCTACTTGGGCGTCATGTACAGCAGGCTGCTCACTGAACACCACAATTACACCACAAGTAGCTTCCACAGCATCAGTGTAACTTTACAATATTTTAATAATTTTTACATAAACAAAATACCTGGGCCAGAAAACATTATGTAAACCTGTGTGTGTGTGGAGGTTACTTGCACGAGTCAAAAAAAAAAAAAAAAAAAACTTTTGTTCTTAACAAACAGAACAGACATCCTTGTTCATTTGCATACAACACAGGATATGAAATCCCATCACAAGTGCTCTGCTCACTTGAGATCATTTCTAACACCAGGTGTGAATGCACATCCACGAGTCGGATTACTTGTAAGCCACTCCGCGATCACAATCTGATACCCAGGTCTGAACAGGTTTAAGCCAGCTTATCTTATGGCTAACAGTAAAATGTTATTCATTGATTCAAACTCGAAGGGCTGCACGGCGGCTTAGTGGTTAGCACGTCCGGCTCTCGAGCACTGGGGACTCCCGGTTTGGATCACAATCTGGGTGGAATTTCCATGTTCTCCCTGTGTCACCAATGAGGTTCCTCCAGGTTCTCTGGTTGCCTCCCACAGTCCAAAAACATGGATCAAGGTCAATTGAATTCTCCAAACCGCCCCATATAAAGTGTTTTCTGTGCGAATGAGTGTGTGTGCCCAGAGATAGATTGGTGTCCTGTCCTGGGTGCATCTGCCCAGTGTACGAAACATTCTCCCCTGGATGGGCATATGTGGAACCCTCCCCCCCGCGACCCTAGTAGAGGATAAAGCGGAAGACAATGGATGGATGATTCAAACTCGTGTACCGACAGGTTTGTAACAACTAACAAGCCACAATCTCCGTGACCAAAGGAGCATGTTTAAGAGGATTCATTTGCGTATGTGAAACTTGAAAGTCAGCTATTTGTTTAAAAGCCAGTCATATGTGAAGCACGGCAAACGAAATCCAAGACGAGAAGACAATTTCCAGACAGAATAAAAAGCAAAGCTCTTTAATCTCCTGGATTAGTAAAACCAGTCTGATAGCGGTTTATGGGGTGTAGTAAAAAGCGTTCGACCAATGGTGAACACAAGCACATTAATACAATGTTACACAATGTGGAAACCCTACTGCACTTAAGTGCCATTACTCTAAATCAAATGGATATCTTGCACATACAAAGTAGAACCTGGTGTTTGTTCAGGTCAGTTAATCATTGGATTCGTTATAAGAGCATAAAGAATAAAATAATGATACAATTAAACACAGATCAACAGACCACATTATACAAAAGCATGAACACAACACATTTTAAGATGAGATTACTGAAGTGGGAACAGTCACACATAAGAAAACAAATACAGGTAATCATATCTTGAAGATATAAAATTGGCCATCAAGGATTCAGCACACCCACTTGCTAACACAATCACAATTGTTACACATTTTCCACATTTCACTGAGGTCTCTGGCTTACCCTGTTAAACTAGCTAAACTCGACAGAGCGGGAATTCGACTCCGAACTGACCTCCACATTTTAAAGCACATGTTGCAACAACGACAAAGAAGTTAAAATACCAAACAGTTTGTTTTGGTTTTAACGCCATAAATGACCTTTCAGCCTTACTCATGGCAGAAGGTGGGTTGCAGTTTCTCGTCTTATTACGAAGCTTTATTTTTCATTCATTCATTCATTCATTGTCTCCCGCTTTATCCTCTATTAGGATCGCGGTGGGGTTCCCCATGTCCATCCAGGGGAGAACGTCTCGGGCGATGGGGAGATAGACCCAGGACAGGGCACCAATCCATTGCTGGACACACACTCACACAGACACACTCTATACGGGGCAATTTTGAGAATTCAATTGACTTGATCCATGTTTTTGGACTGTGGGAGGAAACCAGAGAACCCGGAGGAAACCCACACAGACACGAGGAGAACATGGAAACTCCACCCAGATGGGGATTCGAACCGGGAATCCCTAGCGCTGAGAGGCGAACGTGCTAACCACTAAGCCACCGTGCTAGCTTAATTTTTATTACATAAAATAATTATTAAGTGTTTTACAAGCCATCCAATATTTCCTCATAGACTGCGGCCACAGTCGCCATAAAGCACTTGGTGGAGCATCCATCCATTATCTCCTGCTTTATCCTCTACTAGGGTCATGGGGGGGGGTTCTCCATGCCCATCCAGGGGAGAACGTTTCAGGCGCTGGATAGAGCGCCAATCTATTGCTGGGAACACACACTCACACAGGCACACTCCATATGGGACAATTTGGTTGACTTCAGTTGACCTTGATCCATGTTTTTGGAGTGTGGGAAGAAAACCAGAGAACCTGGAACCTCCACCCTGATTGGGAGAATCCCTAGCTCTGAGAGGAGAACATGCCAACCACTAAGCCACGTGCCATGTTGGAGTAAATGTATAAAAAAAAATGCAACCAGCACTTTCGCTGGGGATTCCCGGTCCGAATCCCAATCTCGATGGAGTTTCGATGTTCTCCCCGTGTCCACGTGGGTTTCCTCCGGGTACTCCAGCTCCCCCCACAGTCCAACAACATGGATCAAGTCAATTGAATTCTCCAAATTGCCCCATATAGTGTGTCTGTGAGAGTGAGTGTGTCCAGTGATAGATTGGCGTCCTGTCCTGGGTCTATCTGCCCAGCGCCCGAGACGTTCTCCCCTGGATGGACACGGGGAACCCCCCCCCCACGACCCTAATAGAGGATAAAGCGGAAGATAATGGATAATAACGAGGGAGCATTCGAGCTATTTATTATGTAATAACCAGCTGTTAGTTCGTGTTTATTATGTAATAAACAGCGGTGAGTTCATTAACATGACCGTGTGTCGTGCCGGCTGCCATGAGCCACAAAATGGCGGCTCCGCGACGCGTCGATAAGGCCTCGGGTTTTCTCTCAGCCCATTTCATGGTTTTTAATTCCTCACTCCGCGTCAATAAAATAACACAATTAAACAATATCATATTAATTAAACAATATCAGCCGAAATACCAGCTACAGCGGGTTTGTTCATGTCATTACTTTGTGAAGTGCGGTTAGCTGTCCGGCTACCAGACGGAGCGCGCGCGCGCACCCCCCTCTCACGTGCTGTTCTAATGTTGCATAACGATTATATTTTCTATTATTATTTTACACAGCCACCTTATATTTAATATTAAATTTACTATTGTAATAAGTTAAAACAACTAATTCGTAGTTAATATTGTTACGTACCAGAACCTGCAGCACGGATAAAGCAGTACAGAAGAGCTTCCCCCCCACACACAGTCTATATACACCCGCAAGCCCCGCCCACAACATCACAATGACGTCATTCCCGCCACGATTTCAAATAAAGAACATCTTTATGGAGGGCGCCTTAGTGTTTAGCATGTTCTCCTCTCGGGATCCCGGTTCGAATCCCCATCTGGGTGGAGTTTCCATGTTCTCCCCGTGTCCGCGTGGGTTTCCTCCGGGTTCTCCGGTTTCCTCCCACAGACCAAAAACATGGCTCAAGGTTAATTGAGTTCTCCAAATTGCCCCATATAGAGTGTGTCTGTGTGAGTGAGTGTGTCCAGAGATGGATTGGTGATCTGTCCTGGGTGTATCTGCCCGGCGCCCGAAATGTTCTCCCCTGGATGGACATGGGGAACCCCCCCCCCACGCGACCCTAATAGAGGATAAAGTGTTAGATAACGGATGGATGAAATCTTTATAGAGGGCGCACGGTGCCTTAGTGGTTAGCATCCTCGCTTCTTAGGATCCCGGTTCGAATCCCAATCTGGGTGGAGTCTCCATATACTCCCCGTGTCCGCGTGGGTTTCCTCCGGGTTCTCCGGTTTCCTCCCACAGTCCAAAAACATGGGTCAAGGTCAATTGAGTTCTCCAAATTGCCCCATATAGAGTGTGTCTGTGTGAGTGAGTGTGCACAGTGATAGAGTGTCGCCCTGTCCTGGGTGTATCTGCCCAGCGCCCGAGACGTTCTCCTCTGGATTGGCATGGGGAACCCCCCCCCCCCCCCCCCCCCCCCCGCGCGACCCTAGTACAGGACAGGATAAAATGGAAGATAATGGATGAATGGATACTTCTTGTTTTGTTAGAAGGTTGATTAAAGGCTGTGATTTACACCAGGACTGAACATTATCCTCAAGGTCAATTGAATTCCCCAAATTGCCCCATATAGAGTGTGTTTGTGTGAGTGAGTGTGTGTCCAGCGATGGATTGGTGTCCTGTCCTGGGTGTATCTGCCCAGCGCCCGAAACGTTCTCCCCTGGATGGGCATGGGGAACCCTCCTGTGACCCTATTAGAGGATAAAGTTGAAGATAATGAATTAATGGATGGACGTTCTGTTCAGGGCAGTACTGTGTCTTAGTAGTTAGCATGTTCTCCTCTCAGGATCCAGGTTCGAATCCCAATCTGGGTGGAGTTTCCATGTTCTCCCCGTGTCCGCGTGGGTTTCCTCCAGGTTCTCCGGTTTCCTCCCACAGTCCAAAAACATGAATCAAGGTCAATTGAGTTCTCCAAATTGCCCCATATAGAGTGTGTGTGTGTGAGTGAGTGTGTGTCCAGTGATAGATTGGTGTCCTCTCCTGGGTGTATCTGGCCAGCGCCCGAAACGTTCTCGCCTAAATGGGCATGGGGAACCCCCCCCACAACCCTAATACAGGATGAAGTTGAAGATAATAAATGGATGGATGGACGTTCTGTTCAGGGCGGCACTGTGTCTTAGTGATTAGCATGTTCTCCTCTCAGCGCTGGGGATTCCCGGTTCGAATCCCCATCTGGGTGGAGTTTCCATGTTCTCCCTGTGTTCGCGTGGGTTTCCTCCGGGTTCTCCGGTTTCCTCCCACAGTCCAAAAACATGGATCAAGGTCAATTGAGTTCTCCAAATTGCCCCATATAGTGTGTCTGTGTGAGTGAGTGTGTGTCCAGCGATAGATTGGCGCCCTGTCCTGGGTGTATCTGCCCAGCGCCCGAAACGTTCTCCCCTGGATGGGCATGGGGAACCCCCCTGTGACCCTATTAGAGGATAAAGTTGAAGATAATGAATGAATGGATGGACGTTCTGTTCAGGGCAGCACTGTGTCTTAGTAGTTAGCATGTTCTCCTCTCAGGATCCAGGTTCGAATCCCATCTGGGTGGAGTTTCCATGTCCTCCCCGTGTCCGCGTGGGTTTCCTCCGGGTTCTCCGGTTTCCTCCCACAGTCCAAAAACATGGATCAAGGTCAACTGAGTTCTCCAAATTGCCCCATATAGAGTGTGTCTGTGTGAGTGAGTGTGTGTCCAGTGATAGATTGGCGCCCTGTCCTGGGTGTATCTGCCCAGCGCCCGAAACGTTCTCCCCTGGATGGGCATGGGGAACCCCCCACCCCCTCGACTCTAATAGAGGATAAAGCGGAAGATAATGAATGAATGGATGGACGTTCTGTTCAGGGCGGCACTGTGTCTTAGTAGTTAGAATGTTCTCCTCTCAGGATCCAGGTTCGAATCCCAATCTGGGTGGAGTTTCCATGTTCTCCCCGTGTCCGCGTGGGTTTCCTCCGGGTTCTCCGGTTTCCTCCCACATTCCAAAAACATGGATCAAGGTCAATTGAGTTCTCCAAATTGCCCCATATAGTGTGTCTGTGTGAGTGAGTGTGTGTCCAGTGATGGATTGGCGCCCTGTCCTGGGTGTATCTGCCCAGCGCCCGAAACGTTCTCCCCTGGATGGGCATGGGGAACCCCCCCCCCCCACAGAGTGCCTATTCGAACGGCCGCCTTACTGTACATGACCACGCCCATTCGAGCGATAATTGGTTGAGAATGAGAGCGGGCCGTTTGTGATTGGTGGACGGCGGGCTCTGTGTGTGTGTGTGTGTGTGTGTGTGTGTGTGTGTGTGTGTGTGTGTGTGTGTGTGTGTGTGTGTGTGTGTTACCGCGGAAGCTCGCTGCTTCATTCGGTGGATCGCAGCTCGGTGACTCGGCTGTTTTCTGCAGAATTTGCTCCGGCGTTAGAACCACAGACACAGCGGGCCGAGCTGAGGATGAACGCCGCGGAGTGCTGCGCCTGCTTGGGGCTCAGTTTGCTCTTTAGCTCGGTGTCCGGCTTCTACCTTCCGGGTTTAGCTCCGGTTAATTTCTGCACAGAGGAGCAGAAAAGCTCCGACTGTCAGGTAGCTCCAATTCTTATTCTCTTTCTTCGTTTATTAAAGCAAGCACCCAGATTCGGCTGTACGTTTAGAGATTAAAGGAGATTTCATCAACACCCTGATATTACAGATGGAGCTAGTTGCTTAGCTTGTGTAGCGTCATTTGAATTTTTATGGTTGTATCATATTCGCAATATTACGGTATAATATGTACGGATGGCATTCTGTTTACTTCTTTGTTTACACAACAAAAGCGAGTCTTTAACTGATCAGGAAAGATGATCGGGGTCTCAAATAAACTGACTTTTGTACTTGCCTTACCATAAAATCACTTTAACAACATGAGCATACGTCAGCGAGGCTTTTAATTCAAATTAACTCATTTCCTGAAACTTTTTAACATTTAACAAGTAGTGTTAGAACTTATAGATGTGTGTTTGCATGTTTTAGGACATAGTTGACAATAAAGGGGTGTTTTTTTAAAGTTTAAGGACAAAACGGTACATCCATCCATCATCTTCCACTTTATCCCGGGCGCTGGGCAGATACACTCAGGACAGGGCGCCAATCTATCACTGGACACACACACTCACTCACACACACACACACTCTATATGGGGCAATTTGGAGAATTCAATTGACCTTGATCCATGTTTTTGGACTGCTGGAAACCGGAAACCCAGAGGAAACCCACGTGAACACAAGGAGAACATGAAAACTTCACCTATATTGGGATTGGGGAATCCTTAGCGCTGAGAGGCGAACATGCCAACCACTATGCCACCAGTTAAAAAACGGGTACAATGGTTAGGTCCTCCGGTTTCCTCACTAGTTCAAAAACATGGATTTAAGGTGAATCGACTTCTTAAATTGCCCATATACAGTGTGTGTGGACCCAGTGATGGATTGGCGCGCTGTCCAGGGTGTATCAGTGCATACTGTGCACACACTCACTCACATGCACACTCTATATGGGGCAATCTGGAGAACTCAATTGACCTTGATCCATGGTTTTATACTGTGGGAGGAAACCGGAGAACCCGGAGGAAACCCACGTGGACATGGGGAGAACATGGAAACTCCACCCAGATTGGGATTCGAACCGGGAATCCCTAGTGCTGAGAGGAGAACATGCCAACCACTAAGCCACCGTGCCGCCCAACACGGTACATTAACCTCTTAAAAACTTGAGTGACAGTTTCATAGAATATAACAAAGCACATAAATCACATTCTTTTTGCTAATAGATGTTTTATGTTTAAATGATGCATAAGTAGTTTGCATCTTGTTCATATAGTCAACCTGTTAATTGACATTTAATTACTGAAGTTTACTTGTGTATGAAGGTTCATTTATTAACACTTATTGCATTCAGATAAACCAAATCTGGTATCTTTACCTCTTCATTAATACTGTATCAGTGTTTTAATATATAGGTTTTCTTGTAAAATCCGACAATTCTGTCTTTGTACTCTACACAGATGCACACTCATTATTGGCAAACTATTACAATAATAATGATACAATTGAATTAAAGGCTTTTTACACACCTAGTAATTAGAGCTGCATTGAAAAGGGTTTGCTTATTGTTCAAAACCCACCTGACCGCATGCCGTATTAAAGACCAAACAGTGAAAATAGGTTAGAAGAAAATTCTTTTCTTTGAGAGACAAAAATTCTTTGCCACAAATATTCTTGTAAATGAAGGTTAAAGATCTTTTCCATGCAGTGGTGGAGAGTAGTAGTATTTAGATCCTTTTCGTAAGTAAAGGATTTATTTATGTAATGCAACAATTATGGCTTATTATTATTATTGTTATTATTATTATTATTATTATTATTATTATATTTAAACTTGGCGGCATGCTGGCTTAGTGGTTTAGCAAGTTCTCCTCTCAGCACTAGGGATTCCAGGTTCGAACCCCAATCTGGGTGGAGTTCCCATGTTCTCCCCGTGTCCGTATGGGTTTCCTCCGGATTCTCCGCTTTCCTCCCACAGTCCAAAAACATGGATTGTCAATTGAGTTCTCCAAATTGCCCCATATAGAGTGTGTCTGTGTGAGTGAGTGTGTGTCCAGTGATAGTTTGGTGTCCTGTCCTGGGTGTATCTGCCCAGCGCCCAAAACATTCTCCCCTGGATGGGCATGGGGAACCCATGGGTGTATCTGCCTAGCTCCTGAAATGTGGAGAACTCTCCACTTTATCCTCTTCTAGGGTACCTGGGGACCCCCCCCCTCGCGACCCTAGTAGAAGATAAAGCGGAAGATAATGGATGGATATTTAAACTTATAAAATAAAATCTATTTTTATTATTTATGCTCTTAATCTATATAATAAAAAATGTGTATATAATATACCACTAATGGTAAAGTAAGCAGTACTAATGATGTTAATACTCCGTTACAGAATGAAATCCAGCTGTTTGTTAACCGACTGGACTCAGTGGAATCAGTACTGCCTTATGAGTATGATGTGTAAGTCTCAGTAATCACGACTCATTTCATGAAATCTTTAATCTTTAATCTGTTCCTAAAGTCTTTCTGTGCCTCCTTTTTGCTCCGCTGATTGTGCATTGTATCAGTTCCACTTACCGCAAAGATGGACCTTGTAGTTAGTTTACCTCTGTTAAAACAAAATAATGTTTACTTGACTTCATTTGCTCCAGCTTCGACTTCTGTAAAGATGATCATGAAAAGCGGCCGTCAGAAAACCTGGGGCAGGTGTTGTTTGGAGAAAGAATCGAAACGTCGCCGTACAAGGTATGTGAGGTTTTAAAGGATTTGATACGGACACACATGAGAATTCAACATTAGAAACTATATGGACATGAGAATTGAGATTGAGACAGCCTTTAATCAACTTTCTAACAAAACAAGGAGTATCCATCCATCCATACATCCAGCCATTATCTTCCACTTTATCCTCTACTAGGGTCACGGGGGGTTCCCCATGCCCATCCAGGGGAGAACATTTCAGGAGCTGGGCAGATACACCCAGGACAGGACACCAATCTATCACTGAGCACACACACAAACACATACAAACACACTCTATATGGGGCAATTTGGAGAATTCAATTGACTTGATCCATGGTTTTGGACTGTGGGAGGAATCCAGAGAACCCGGAGGAAACCCACACGGACACGGGGGGAACATGGAAACTCCACCCAGATGGGGATTCCAACCGGGAATCCCTAACGCTGAGAGGAGAACATGCCAACCACTAAGCCACCATGCCGCCCCCAAAACAAGCAGTAGTAATATGTTTAATTAGTGCTGGGCCTTTTGCCTCATGGGTTCTTTAGTGACTCGTCAATACTGGTGTTTGTGCAGATTGTTAGGATTGAACTTGCGTTTTTTTTGGTTTTCAGTTTAAATTCATGCTCGATGAGCCCTGTCACAAAGTCTGCACCAAAACCTACGATGACTCGAACGCTGAGAGCAAAGCTAATTTGGACTTCATTAAGAAAGGCATGGAGCTGAATTACCAACATCACTGGTGAGTGACTGTCACATGACTCGGGTTAGAAATATTAGTAAGAAGAAAAAAAAGTGTATATAAACCTCCACAGGGTCCCCAAGACTGTAGAAATTAATTAAACCCCTTGAGCTCTGGTTATTGGTCGTTATAAAGAGTATATAAACCTCTACAGGGTCATGAAGACTATAAACAATTAATTAAAACCCCTTGAGCTCTGCTTCTTGGTGGTTATAAAGAGTATATAAACCTCTACAGGGTCATGAAGACTATAAACAATTAATTAAAACCCCTTGAGCTCTGCTTCTTGGTGGTTATAAAGAGTAAATAAAGCTCCACAGGATCCCTATGGCCATAGAAACTTAATTAAAACCCCTTGAGCTCTGGTTATTGGTGGTTATAAAGGATATATAAACCTCCACAGAGTCCCAAAGACTATAGAAATTAATTAAACCCCTTGAGCTCTGTTTCTTGGTGGTTATAAAGAGTATATAAACCTACACAGGGTCATGAAGTCTATAAACAGTTAATTAAAACCCCTTGAGCTCTGCTTCTTGGTGGTTATAAAGAGTATATAACCCTCCATAGGGTCCCTACGACTATAGAAAATTAATTAAAAACCCTTGAGCTCTGCTTCTTGATGGTTATAAAGATTATATAACCCTCCACAGGGTCCCTATGACTATAGACACTTAATTAAAACCCCTTGAGCTCTGCTTCTTGATGGTTATAAAGAGTATATAAACCTCCACAGGGTCCCTATGACTATAGAAATTAATTAAAACCCCTTGAGCTCTGCTTCTTGATGGTTATAAAGAGTATATAAACCTCCACAGGGTCATGAAGACTATAAACAATTAATTAAAACCCCTTGAGCTCTGATTCTTGATGGTTATAAAGAGTATATAAACCTCCACAGGGTCCCTATGACTATAGAAACTTAATTAAAACCCCTTGAGCTCTGCTTCTTGGTGGTTATAAAGAGTATATAAACCTCCACAGGGTCCCAAAGACTATAGAAATTAATTAAACCCCTTGAGCTCTGGTTATTGGTCGTTATAAAGAGTATATAAACCTCCACAGGATCCCAAAGACTATAGAAAATTAATTAAAACCCCTTGAGCTCTGCTTCTTGGTGGTTATAAAGAGTATATAACCCTCCATAGGGTCTCAAAGACTATAGAAAATTAATTAAAACCCCTTGAGCTCTTCTTCTTGGTGGTTATAAAGAGTATATAAACCTCCACAGGGTCATGAAGACTATAAACAATTAATTAAAACCCCTTGAGCTCTGCTTCTTGATGGTTATAAAGAGTATATAAACCTCCATAGGGTCCCAAAGACTATAGACTCTTAATTAAAACCCCTTGAGCTCTGGTTATTGGTGGTTATAAAGGATATATAAACCTCCACAGAATCCCAAAGACTATAGAAATTAATTAAACCCCTTGAGCTCTGCTTCTTGGTGGTTATAAAGAGTATATAACCCTCCATAGGGTCCCAAAGACTATAGACACTTAATTAAAACCCCTTTTATATAGATGTAAATGTCCAGTACACTCAAACTAGAGATACTTTAGGTTTACAGCCTCTGTAGTGATTGGTCATGTGATGTGGCCGCAATGTTCAGAACTAGTTCCAGATGAAAACATTGTCCTAGTGGAATACAATCAAATTATTGGGTGGGGTGGTTTTTGTGCCGGATCTTCAAAGGTCTGCACGAGATGTCCTCTCTTTATTTTGATTGCAACTTTTCATTACGAGCTCAGCAGAAATGTACAACACCACAACCTGAATGCCCTGCACGCAGCAACAAAGGTGCTCCAGACAAATAGCATGTGGCACAATGGCGGTGGGTGTAGATTTGTGTACCATTTAAATGTTAGTCTGACATCCATCCTCCACGGTGGCTTAGTGCTTAGCATGTTCTCCTCTCAGCGCTAGGGGTTCCTGGTTGGAATCCCAATCTGGGTGGAGTTTCCATGTTCTCCCCGTGTCTGCGTGGGTTTCCTCTGGGTTCTCCAGTACCTCCCACAGTAAACAATATGGATCAATGTCAATTGAGTTCTCCAAATTTCCCCATATAGAGTGTGTCTGTGTGAGTGAGTGTGTGTCCAGTGGTAGATTGGCGTCCTGTCCTGGCTGTATCTGCCCAGTGCCCGAAACGTTCTCCCCTGGATGGGAATGGGGAACCCCCCCCTCCCCCCGCGACCCTAGTAGAGGATAAAGCAGAAGATAATGGATGGATGGATGAACATTTACTTAGGGTGATGGTGGTTTACAAGTGGGGGATTTAGGTTTGAATCCCAATCTGGGTGGTTTCCATGTTCTCCCCGTGTCCGCGTGGGTTTCCTCTGGGTTCTCCAGTACCTCCCACAGTAAACAATATGGATCAATGTCAATTGAGTTCTCCAAATTTCCCCCATATAGAGTGTGTCTGTGTGAGTGAGTGTGTGTCCAGTGGTAGATTGGCGTCCTGTCCTGGCTGTATCTGCCCAGTGCCCGAAACGTTCTCCCCTGGATGGGAATGGGGAATCCCCCCCCCCTAGTAGAGGATAAAGCAGAAGATAATGGATGGATGGATGAACATTTACTTAGGGTGATGGTGATTTAGGTTTGAATCCCAATCTGGGTGGTTTCCATGTTCTCCCCGTGTCCATGTGGGTTTCCTCCGGGTTCTCCAGTTTCCTCCCACAGTCCAAAAACTTGGATCAAGGTAAACTGGCTTCTCTAAATTGCCCCATATAGTGTGTGTGTGTGTGTCTATGTGAATGAATGCATGCCCAGTGATGGATTGATGGACCCCCCTGTTCTGGGGGTATCTGCCCAGCCCAATATTCTCCCCTTTATAGGCACGGGGAACCCCCCCCCCCACTCCTGCCATGACCCTAGTATTGGATTAAGCTGAAGATGATGAGACGCAATCAGATATTCAGAGTTATTTGAGGTTCCCGTCATCTGTTTCCCACAGGATTGTCGACAACATGCCTGTAACATGGTGCTATGATGTTGAAGACGGGCAGAAGTACTGCAACCCTGGCTTCCCCATTGGCTGCTTGGTGACTTTAGAAGGAAAACCCAAAGACGCCTGTGTCATTAATGTGAGTGGATCTCCTTGAGTGGATTTCAGCAGATCCTGATTCTACTTTAGTTTGGACCGTAAGTTGTGCTTTAATAACCTTCTGTATGTTCTGTGTTTTTAAGTCTGAGTTCAACAAGAAGAACACGTTCTACCTCTTCAACCACGTGGACATTACCATCACCTTCCACAGCGGGAAAAACGAGAACTGGGTGGGATCTCGGCTGGTGGCTGCAAGACTGGAGCCCAAAAGGTTTGTTGGAGTGACTAAACCATCCATCCATTATCTTCGCTTTATCCTCTATTAGGGTCGCGGGGGGGTTCCCCATGCCCATCCAGGGGAGAACGTTTCGGGCGCTGGGCAGATACACCAAGAACAGGGGGGCAATCTATCACTGGACACACACTCACTCACACAGACACACTCTATATGGGGCAATTTGGAGAATTCAATCGACTCGATCCATGTTTTTGGACTGTGGAAGGAACCCGGAGGAAACCCACATGGACACGGGGAGAACATGGAAACTCCACCCAAATTGGGATTCGAACCTGGATCCTGAGAGGAGAACATGCCAACCACTAAGGGACCGTGCCACACTCCATAAAGATTTCATCCATCCATTATCTTCAGCTTTATCCTATATCAGGGTCGCGAGGGGGTTCCCCATGCCCATCCAGGGAGAACATTTCGGGTGCTGGGCAGATACACCCAGGACAGGACGCCAATCTATCGCTGGACACACACTCACTCACACAGACACACTCTATATGGGGCAATTTGGAGAACTCAAATTGACTCGATCCATGTTTTTGGACTGTGGGAGGAAACCGGAGAACCCGGAGGAAACCCACGCGGACACGGGGAGAACATGGAAATTCGAAACGGGAATCCCTACCACTGAGAGGAGAACATGCCACACAGACTATATGGGGCAATTTGACTATATAACTTGTAATAATAAGTATGGGTATCGTGTAACAGCTTAATGTCTTTAGCCGCAGTCATGAGGTATACGTTTGTTGCATATTTGAATGCATTTAAATACTGACTTCTTAGTAGTTTAAATTTAAATGTAATAATTTAAATAGAACAGCCTACAGAATGTCTCTGAATAAGCTCGTGTCCTCATTTGAGATGTCTATGCAATGCAGTTTCATTATTTATGACTTTGCAGTGATGCCACAGTGACAACCCCAGAGCCCCATCATCATTATATATAATGATCAATTATATATAATGACCGTAATGATCATTCCTAAGACTTTATTAATTAATTATGCTATTGCTAAGCTTGTAATGAATGAAGTTGGTTTCTGCTGATCTGTACAATTATTGCGTATGTATATATATATATATATATATATATATATGGTGGCATGGTGGCCTCTCAGCACTAGGGATTCCCGGTTCTAATCCCCATCTGGGTGGAGTTTCCATGTTCTCCCCGTGTCCGTGTGGGTTTCCTCCGGGTTCTCCGGTTTCCTCCCACAGTCCAAAAACATGGATCAAGTTATTTGAGTTCTCCAAATTGCCCCATATAGAGTGTGTTTGAGTGAGTGAGTGTGTGCCCAGTGATGGATTGGCGCCCTGTCCTGGGTGTATCTGCCCAGCGCCCGAGACGGTCTCCCCTGGATGGGCATGGGGATCCCCACTGCGACCCTATTAGAGGATAAAGCGGGTAATAATGAATGAATGAATATATATATATATATAGGGGGGCTCGGTGGCTTAGAGGTTAGCAGTTCTCCTCTCAGCACTAGGGATTCCCGGTTCGGATCCCAATCTGGGTGGAGTTTCCATGTTCTCCCCGTGTCCGCGTGGGTTTCCTCCGGGTTCTCCGGTTTCCTCCCACAATCCAAAAACATGGATCAAGGTCAATTGAATTCTCCAAATTGCCCCATATAGAGTTTCTCTGTGTGTGTGAGTGAGTGCCCAGTGATAGATTGGCGTCCTGTCCTGGGTGTATCTGCCCAGCGCCCGAAACGTTCTCCCCTGGATGGGCATTGGGAACCCCCCCGCGATATATAGATATAGATATAGTCTGTATTGTCTTTTATAAATCAGATAGTCCTGGTCCTTAAATCCGATTGGCTGATCAATTTATCATTGACAATAACAATAGAATCATTTACTCATCCATCCATCCATTATCTTCTGCTTTATCCTATATTAGAGTCGCGGGGGGGGGGGGGGGTTCCCCATGCCCATCCAGGGGAGAACATTTCAGGCGCTGGAAAGATAGACTGGTGCCAATCCATCACTGGACACACACTCACTCACACAGACACACTCTATATGGGGCAATTTGGAGAACTCAATTGACTTGATCCATGTTTTTGGACTGTGGGAGGAAACCGGAGAACCCGGAGGAAACCCACGCAGACACGGGGAGAACATGGAGACTCCACCCAGATTGGGATTCGAACCGGGAATCCCCATCACTGAGAGGAGAACATGCTAACCACTAAGCCACCGTGCCGCCCTAAATCATGTACTATTAATGTAAATGCAGATTAATATAAACAGCGAGCAACGAGCACGTAACCGATATCCCGTTACTCAGCACTCAATGTTGACTTCGTTACCCAGACTAGATTGCAGACGACCAGATTATTAAAATAACCAGATAATTAAAATAGCGTGTTTGTGAGCATTTTATGACATCGAGGTTGTGTATTATTGTGAATAATTGCATGCCTTGCCTTCATGCACTTTATTGCTGTAGTCTAATAATAATAATAATAATAATAATAATAATAATAATAATAAATTTTATTTGTAGTGCACTTTACATTTGGTCACAAATCTCAAAGTGCTACATAGTAAAAAGCAAAGTAACAACACTATAAATCCATCAATCAATTAAGAATGGTAAGAATGGTCTAATCTAAATGCTGCAGGGTTAAAGGTGATGTTTACTTCATGTCTTTCAGTATAAAACACATTGATGAGATCAGTCCGTTATGTGAAGGTCCACCCATGGAGATTCCCGTGGAATCCACTGGTACCTTTAAAGTGACCTACTCTTATTCCATTAAATTTGAGGTAGGTCTGAGGTTGATGTCGTTAATCTTAATGATCAGGTCCATGTTTAGAGTTCGTTAATATATTAATTGTGTTTTTATCAGTCCACTGATGAGATCAAATGGGCCTCAAGATGGGATTACATTTTGGTTTCCATGCCTCATACTAACATCCAGTGGTTTAGGTGAGTACACGACCTTTCTTTCTTTAACCCTTTAAATAAAATAACCTTTAAAAATAAAACCCTAATAAAATAACCTTTAACATCATTTAGCCATGGCTTCGTTTACTTCCCGCTCGGGGTGAAGGAAATTGTCTGCATGTCCTCCCTGTACCTGACTGGCTTTACTCCGGGTTCTCACCCAGGGTTCCTCCTAGTATTCTCATCAGCATGTGTTTGGAATGTGGGAGGAAAGCCGAGTGAGGACCCGGAGTAAACCCAGGCAGGTACAGGGAGGACATGCAGATGCTTTGCTTTACCCCGATTGGGAATCGAACCCGGGAATCGAACCTGGGACCTTCTGGTTGAATGTCAGAGCCGCACCTCTGCAGCACTGTGCTTCCATTTGACATAAGATAAGATAATACAGGACGGGATGGGACAGGACAAGACGGGACAGTACAGGACAAGTGGAGATAATAAAGGACGGGACAGAACAGGACAGGACAAGATAGGACAGTACAGGACAAGATAAGATAATACAGGACAGGACAGGACAAGACGGGACAGTACAGATCAAGATAAGATAATAAAGGACAGGACGGAACAGGACAAGACGGGACAGGACAAGATAAGATAATACAGGACAAGATGGGACAGGACAGGACAAGACAAGATAATACAGGACGTGACAGGACAGAATAAGACGGGACAGTACAGGACAAGATAAGATAATAAAGGACGGGACGGAACAGGACAAGACGGGACAGGACAAGATAGGACAGTACAGGACAAGATAAGATAATACAGGACGGAACAGGACAGGACAAGACGGGACAGTACAGGACAAGATAAGATAATACAGGACGTGACAGGACAGAATAAGACGGGACAGTGCAGGACAAGCATAAGATAATACAGGACAGGATGGGACGGGACAGGACAGCATAAGACAGCACAAGGATAAGGAAAAGGACAAGCACAGGACAGGACAGAACAAGATAGGACAAGACAGGACTAGATGAAATTAGACAGGACAGGATAAGACAGCACAAGGACAAGGAAAAGGACAAGCACAGGACAGGACAAGATAGGACAGTACAGGACAAGTGGAGATAATACAGGACAGGACAGGACAAGACGGGACAGTACAGATCAAGATAAGATAATAAAGGACGGGACGGAACAGACAAGACGGACAGGACAAGATAAGATAATACAGGACAAGACGGGACAGGACAGGACAAGATAGATAATACAGGACGTGACAGGACAGAATAAGACGGGACAGTACAGGACAAGATAAGATAATAAAGGACGGGACGGAACAGGACAAGACGGGACAGGACAAGATAGGACAGTACAGGACAAGATAAGATAATACAGGACGGAACAGGACAAGGACAGCACGGGACAGTACAGGGACAAGATAAGATAATACAGGACGTGACAGGACAGAATAAGACGGACAGGCAGGACAAGATAAGATAATACAGGACAGGATGGGACGGGACAGGACAGCATAAGACAGCACAAGGATAAGGAAAAGGACAAGCACAGGACAGGACAGAACAAGATAGGACAAGACAGGACTAGATGAAATTAGACAGGACAGGATAAGACAGCACAAGGACAAGGAAAAGGACAAGCACAGGACAGGACAAGATAGGACAGTACAGGACAAGTGGAGATAATACAGGACAGGACAGGACAAGACGGGACAGTACAGATCAAGATAAGATAATAAAGGACGGGACGGAACAGGACAAGACGGGACAGGACAAGATAAGATAATACAGGACAAGACGGGACAGGACAGGACAAGATAAGATAATACAGGACGTGACAGGACAGAATAAGACGGGACAGTACAGGACAAGATAAGATAATAAAGGACGGGACGGAACAGGACAAGACGGGACAGGACAAGATAGGACAGTACAGGACAAGATAAGATAATACAGGACGGAACAGGACAGGACAAGACGGGACAGTACAGGACAAGATAAGATAATACAGGACGTGACAGGACAGAATAAGACGGGACAGTGCAGGACAAGATAAGATAATACAGGACAGGATGGGACGGGACAGGACAGCATAAGACAGCACAAGGATAAGGAAAAGGACAAGCACAGGACAGGACAGAACAAGATAGGACAAGACAGGACTAGATGAAATTAGACAGGACAGGATAAGACAGCACAAGGACAAGGAAAAGGACAAGCACAGGACAGGACAAGATAGGACAGTACAGGACAAGATAAAATAATACAGGACGGGACAGGACAGAATAAGATAATACAGAACGGGACGGGACAGGACAGGACAGGATAAGACATCAGAAGGACAAGGAAAAGGACAAGCACAGGACAGAACAAGATAAGACAAGACAGGACTAGATGGAATTAGACAGGAGAAGACAAGACAGAACAAGGAAAAGGACAAGCACAGGACAGGGCAAGATAGGACAGGACAGAACAAGATAGGACAAGACAGGACGAGACGGGACTAGACAGGACAGGATGAGACGAGACGAGACAAGACAGGACAATCCTTTATTGGTTCAGAGTAGAGGAAGTGACAGTAATTGGGACTTAATATTCTGAAAATGGAGAAATCTTTATAAATATTGTGAACACTGTGAGACGTGTAAACATTGTTACTGTTCTGTGAAGTATCATGAACTCTTTGGTCATCGTGCTGTTCCTCTCCGGCATGGTGGCCATGATCCTGCTGAGAACCCTGCACAAGGACATCACCAGGTACAACCAGATGGACCAGGTACGCGTCTCTCACGTTCCCGCTGTACATTTATTAAACATGTAGAAATGTGAAGATGATAAATACAAACTAATAATACAGGATCGTTAAAGTCTGCAAATCTCTAAATATAAAACCAACCACTAATTAAAATCCAATGTTTAGGGTTGTGGCTTATTGGTTAGCATGTTCTCCTCTCAGCGCTAGGGATTCCCGGTTCAAATTCCCATCTGGGTGTAGTTTCCATACGTTCCATGTTCTCACCCGTGTCCGCCATGGGTTTTCCTCCCCAGGTCTCCGGTTTCCTCCCACAGTCCAAAAACATGGATCAAGTCAATTGAGTTCTTCAAATTGCCCCATATAGAGTGTGTGTGTGTGAATGAATGCATGCCTAGTGTTTCCTCCCACAGTCCAAAAACATGGATCAAGGTGAGTGTGTGGTCAGTGATCGATCGATGTCCTGTCCTGGGTTTATCTGCCAAGCGCCTGAAACGTTCTCCCCTGGATGGGAACTCTCCTAGGAACCTAGTAGAGCATAAAGCAGAAGATAATGGATGGAGGGCGGCACGGTGGCTTAGTGGTTAGCACGTTCGCCTCTGAGCGCTAGGGATTCCCGGTTCGAATCCCCATCTGGGTGGAGTTTCCAATGTTCTCGCCCGGATGTCTGCGTGGGTTTTCCTTCTTTTCGGGTTCTCCCGTTTTCCCCTCCCACAGTCCAAAAACATGGATCAAGTCAATTGAGTTCTCTCTACAAATCGCCCCATATAGAGTGTGTCTGTTTGGACGTGAGTTGTGTGTCCAGCGATGGATTGGCGTCCTGTCCTAAGTCTATCTGCCCAGCGCCCGAAACGTTCTCCCCTGGATGGCATGGGGAACCCCACCGCGACCCTAATAGAGGATAAAGCGGGAGATAATGAATGAATGAATAATGGATGGATGGATGGAAGTTGGACGGCGTGGTGGCTTAGTGATTAGCATGTTCTCCTCTCAGCGCTAGGGATTCAGGTTCGAATCCCAATCTGGCTGGAGCTTCCATGTTCTCCCCGTGTCCACGTGGGTTTCCTCCGGGTTCTTCGGTTTCCTTCCACAGTCCAAAAACATGGAGCAAGTCAATTGAGTTCTGCAAATCGCCCCATATAGAGTGTGTCTGTGTGAGTGAGTGTGTGTCCAGTGATAGATTGGCGCCCTGTCCTGGGTGTATCTCCCCTGGATGGGCATGGGGAACCCCCCCTCCCCCCCCGCGACCCTAATATAGGATAAAGCGGAAGATGATGGATGGATGTTTAGGGTTTAAAGTGTTTTTAATTGGGTTGCACACTAAGCATCAGTATTTAATGCAGAGGGGTCATGACTTCCCAGTGTGTGCTAAACCCCGTGAGATGTTTAAATAAGGGCAGAAGAAACATTTCGCAACGGAACATTGTTAAACAGTTAATAAGAAACCTTTCGTAACGTCACGTCGCATCGAATTACGCTCTTTCTTCAGCTACTAAACAAAGAAGCTTATAGGAACCCACACTGTTCTTCTGTTTGCTCTGCGTAACCAGTTACCACTGAAACTATAGACACCTCCATCAAACATCACACACGTCATGTACACTCACCGGCCAGTTTATTAGGTACAGCTCATTGTTTCTCCACTTACCTTAGACTGTAGATGGACGTTATAGTTCTACAATGACATTCTGTAGTCCATTTACATTACATTTGGTCATTTATTGGACGCTTTTATCCAAAGGGTTAAGCACAGGGTTCATCACAACATCCCTGGAGCAATGAGGGTTAAGGGTTTTGCTCAAGGACCCACATTGGTAACTTCAGTGGAGCTGGGATTTGAACCCTCAAACCTTCAGATTGGAGAACGTTGGCACTGGGTGGATCTCTGAGCACACACTAAATACTCACAAATAACACAGACACACTATATGGGGCAATTTAGAGCAGCCGATTGACCTTAAATCCATGCTTTTGGACTGTGGGAGGAAACCGGAGAACAAGAATAGACCCACAGGGACATGGGGAGAACAATTTGAAGCAATTTCCAGCCATCCATCCATTATCTTCTACTTTATCCTATATTAGGCTCGTGGGGGGGGGTTCCCCATGCCCATCCAGGGGAGAACGTTTCGGGCGCTGGGCAGATACACCCAGGACAGGACGCCAATCTATCGCTGGGCACACACTCACTCACACAGAGACACTCTATATGGGTCAATTGGAGAACTCCATTGACTTGATCCCGGAGGAAACCCACGTGGACACGGGGACATGGAAACTCCACCCAGATTGGCATTCGAACCGGGAATCCCTAGCGCTGAGAGGAGAACATGCCAACCACTAAGCCACCGTGCTGCCCTTGAAGCAATTTGAGAATACTTTAGTCTTTTAATTGAGTGAATTTTAGTTATTCTTCTTAGAATTTCTCCTTAGCAACCTTCAGGGCAGGTCACATGGTCAGCACAGGGCAGATCCACATTCCCACCCCCAGCGTCTTATTTGGACTAGAACCCAGAGGTCCTGGAGGACACCCACAGACACGGAAAACATTCACACACCACACAGAAAGCACTTTGTCCCCTACCTTCCTTCCTTCCTTCCAGGACCTCCATGAATGTGAGGAGAGGGCGTTCACCAGCGAGTCAGCACGCCGCCGTCTTAAAGTTCTTATTAATTAACCTTCGTTAATGTTTGTCTTGGAAATTGCAGTCATTAAAACCTTTCATTTGTGCGATTCGCAGGCTGACTTGGTTAAGATCCACCTGCTGTCAGGCATTGCATATGTAAGCCTTTCCTCAGGCTCCGTTTGCAAACCTCATCTTATATCTTGTGTCTTATCAAAATGGACATCCAAATTTGGTTGGTATCGTTTCTGGGATGTGTGATAAAACATGGTGTGTTTTAGGGCTGCAACAACGAATCGATAAAATCGATCAAAAACGATTATGAAAAGTGTCGATAACAACAATAATAATAATAATTTTATTTGTATAGCGCCTTTCCTAAAAACTCAAGACGCTTAACAGCAAAGACATACATACAAACACAAGAAAAATACAAATAAACAGCAAGTAAAAATAACAATAGCATGGAGTAGAATGTAAGAAAAGTAAAAAATAGAACAAAGACATAAAAGATATGGAAAAGAGATTGTAATAGCCCACAAAAGATAAAAAAAAAAAAGAAAAGAACCATGGTGTGATGTACAATAGGATGAGAATCCTGGATGAAGTAATCCAAGCCGCTATAAAGCGTCCCCTAAAAAGATGGGTTTTAAGTAAAGATTTAAAAGAATTCAGGCTGTCTGCCACTCGGATGTTATTAGGGAGCTGGTTCCACAGACGCGGGCAGACTGCAGCAGCTGAGAACGCTCTATCGCCCAGAGTCTGGTGTCTTGTTTTTGGTACTGTTGGTAAGCTGGAGCGTGCGCTGAGCGCAGGATATCGTTAGAGGATGGTAGTGAGATAACATGTCTGAAAATGTAGGGCCGGTGCAAGCGTTGTGTGAGGGCTTTGTAACTTAAGCAATAGTATCTTATTATAGGTTATTCGATGTGAAACAGGTAGCCAATGTAGGTTTTTGAGTATAGGTGTGATATGTTGATGCAGACGGGTAGATGTTAATCAATCCATTCACAGACGGTGGCGTAACTCGCCCGCCGCCGCCTCCCGAGTTTTAGTAAACGTGTGTTCGGCGGCTATCATCCATCGCTCCCACGCCGCCCGCAAACTTTACTTTAAACGCCCCGTTTACGCCAATGTCCAGCGGTCGCAGTTCTTTATTTAATCCTCCCGGAATGACGGCGAGCTCCCAATTAATTTTCTTCACTCGGCTTTTCTGTGAGATGAGCGCATGGAGCCACAGATCAGCAGGGACGGTGAAGTGTGGGGAAAACCACCCGGTCGCACAACAATACTTTTATCGATTTTGGAACTCCGTACACGTATAAAGCGCACCGGATTATAAGGCGCACGTCCGATTTCTGGGAACATTTTAGGCTTTTAGGTGCGCCTTATAGTCCGGAAAATACGGTATTTTTTTTTTTTTTACACTATGCTACATTTTGATCCAGTGTGTGTTTGAGATTTGTTTTTAATTGTTCTTTGGGCGAATTTAATGCCTTAAAATCAAATAGTACAATAAATAAAACCAGACATTTATTCATTCATTCATTATCTCCCGCTTTATCCTCTATTAGGGTCGCGGTGGGGTTCCCCATGCCCATCCAGGGGAGAACGTCTCGGGCGCTGGGCAGATAGACCCAGGACAGGGTGCCAATCCATCGCTGGACACACACTCACTCACACAGACACACTCTATATGGGGCAATTTTGAGAATTCAATTGACTTGATCCATGTTTTTGGACTGTGGGAGGAAACTGGAGAACCCGGAGGAAACCCACGCAGATATGGAGAGAACATGGAAACTGCACCCAGATGGGGATTCGAACCGGGAATCCCTAGTGCTGAGAGGAGAACATGCTAACCACTAAGCCACCGTGCCGCCCCAGACATTTATTGACCTGCTTAATAATTCTACATGACTAAATGTAAAGAAGCCACCGTGCCGCCTAGTGTTTAGCATGTTCTCCTCTCAGCACTAGGGATTCCCGGTTCGAATCCCCATCTGGGTGGAGTTTCCATGTTCTCCCCGTGTCCGCGTGGGTTTCCTCCGGGTTCTCCGGTTTCCTCCCACAGTCCAAAAACTTTGATCAAAATTGAGTTCTCCAAATTGCCCCATATAGAGTGTGTCTGTGTGAGTGAGTGTGTGCCCAGCGATAGATTGGCGCCCTGTCCTGGGTGTATCTGCCCAGCGCCTGAAACAGTGTCCCCTGGATGGGCATGGGGAACCCCCCCCCCCCCGACCCTAATAGAGGAAGTGGAAGATAATGGATGGATGGATAAATGTAAAGACATGGGAGGAAAATAATTTATCCGATTAATCGAAAAAATAATCGACCGATTAATCGATTATCAAAATAATCGTTAGTTGCAGCCCTAGTGTATTTGATGGTAACCATGACGACGTTCGTTTGGCACATCGCAATGCTATTCCCAGTCCCGTCCTCATATCTGCACCATATGGTCTCATCCACAGATCACAGAAAATCCCTGCTTGGTTCAGACTCTCCGAGGAACCCTCAGGGGATGGCTGCTGTTTCTGTGTTCTCGGACAGGGCACGCAGATCTTCATCATGACCTTCATCACACTCTGTAAGTCTCAGCTCCTTATCTTTGGCTTAATCTTTTATTGGGGTTGTGGTGGGGGGGGGGGGAACGGTTCTGGGGTGGGGCAGATACACCCAGGACAGGGTGCCGATTCATCACTGGGTTTCAATTGGCTATTCTGCCAAATTGCCCCTATACAGTGTGTGTGTGTGTGACACTGTATAGGGGCAATTTAGCACCCAGGACAGAGTTCTAATTCATCACTGGGTTTCAATTGGCTATTCTGCTAAATTGCCCCTATACAGTGTGTGTGTGTGTGTGTGTGTGTGTGTGTGTGTGTGTGTGTGTGTGTGTGTGTGTGTGTGTGTGTGTGTGTGTGTGTGTGTGTGTGTGTGTGTGTGTGTGTGTGTGTGACACTGTATAGGGGCAATTTAGCACCCAGAACAAAGTGCTAATTCATCACTGGGTTTCAATTGACTATTCTGCTAAATTGCCCCTATGCAGTGTGTGTGTGTGTGTGTGTGTGTGTGTGTGTGTGTGTGAGACACTGTATAAGGGCAATTTAACACCCAGGACAGAGTGCTAATTTATCACTGGGTTTCAATTGACTATTCTGCTAAATTGCCCCTATGCAGTGTGTGTGTGTGTGTGTGTGTGTGTGTGTGTGTGTGGTGTGTGTGTGTGTGAGACACTGTATAAGGGCAATTTAGCACCCAGGACAGAGTGCTAATTTATCACTGGGTTTCAATTGACTATTCTGCTGAATTGCCCCTATACAGTGTGTGTGTGTGTGTGTGAGTGTGAGATACTGTATAGGGGCAATTTAGCACCCAGGACAGAGTGCTAATTCATCACAGGGTTTTAATTGGCTATTCTGCTGAATTGCCCCTATACAGTGTGTGTGTGTGTGACACTGTATAGGGGCAATTTAGCACCTAGGACAGAGTGCTATTTCATCACTGGGTTTCAATTGGCTATTCTGCTAAATTGCCCCTATACAGTGTGTGTGTGTGTGTGTGTGTGTGTGTGTGTGTGTGTGTGTGTGTGTGTGTGTGTGTGTATGACACTGTATAGGGGCAATTTAGCACCCAGGACAAAGTGCTAATTCATCACTGGGTTTCAATTGACTATTCTGCTAAATTGCCCCTATGCAGTGTGTGTTTGTGTGTGTGTGTGTTTGTGTGTGTGTGTGTGTGTGTGTGTGTGTGTGTGTGTGTGAGATACTCTATAGGGGCAATTTAGCACCCAGGACAGAGTGCTAATTCATCACTGGGTTTCAATTGGCTATTCTGCTAAATTGCCCCTCTACAGTGTGTGTGTGTGAGACACTGTATAGGGGCAATTTAGCAGAATAGCCAATCGACTTTGTATCGATGTTCTTGGGCTCTGCGTGGAAACTGGAGAACCCAGAGTAAACCCCAGGGATACGAACCTGGATTTCTAGCGCTGAGTTAACGTTCTAATGTACCGTCCAACATTTTATTAGTTTTACTATGTAAACGCACCCGGCCCTCATTTAAAGGTCTATCCATCCATCCATCCATCCATTATCAGATTAGTCCTATACTCGGTTTGTGGGGGGAGGGGGGTTCGCCTTGCTCATCCTGGAAAGAAAAGGATACACCCAGGAAAGGGAACCAACCCATCCCTGGGCACACACTCACACACACACACACACAGGCGGACCCACTATGTAAGGGCAATTTAGAGCAGCCAATTTACCTTGAATAGCTGTTTTTGGACTGTTGGAAGAAAACCAGAGGACTGGAAGGAAAACTTGGATCCCCAGCGTTGAGGGCCAACATGCCAACTAGGGGTGTCTTCAACTAAGTCGAATCTGATTCGTCAGATTTTCCCTATAGTCGACTGATAGTCGAATCAGTTAAAATTTCACCACAAGATGGCGCTATATGCGTGGTTTTTAAATTTTTTTTACATTTTTTTTATATTTTACTTGTTTTTCTAGAGCACCGTAAATGGGATCCCCGTTCTGGACTTTTTAAAAAAAAAAATATTAACAGAAATTAGGATGATTTTATTTGACAAAAGGCTATATATATAACGAAAACAAAGACATTTCATGTCAAAACTAATGCTTAGCAGCAGCCATGGGCGCCCCCATGTGGTCAAAATGGTACATTCGATTATGAGGTTCATAGTCGACTACGGTTCTCCGAATCGAATCGTCGAATCAGCGAATATTGCAGCTCACCCCTAATGCCAACCACTACGCCACCATGCTGTCCTTATTCAAAAGTCAGGGCTTAAACTTTTTAAGGTGTTTAATTGTCAGTTATAGACACTATACAATGGAAAATATGCTGGTTTGGTGATCTGGAACTGAGGGTGTCTCAGTAATTAGCAGTAATTAGGAATGTTTGCATACTGACACTTTGCATCTACCTTTTATTTAATGAATTGAATGATTAATTGTCATGTGATCGTTTCAGTTCTTGCTTGCTTGGGATTTCTGTCGCCTGCAAACAGAGGAGCTCTAATGACCTGCGCCGTTGTCCTGTGGGTTCTGCTGGGGACACCTGCTGGCTATGTGTCAGCACGACTCTATAAGTGTAAGTCCATCGCTGGGCACACTCGCACACACACACACACACAGACCGACACACTCTATATGGGGCAATTTGCAGAGTTCAATTGACCTTGGTCCATGTTTTTGGACTGTGGGAGGAAACCGGAGAACCCGGAGGAAACCCACGCGGACACGGAGAGAACATGGAAATGCCACCCAGATGGGGATTCGAACCGGGAATACCTAGTGTTGAAAGGAGAACATGCCAACCACTAAGCCACCGTGCCACCATCCATCCATTATCTTCCACTTTATCCTCTACTAGGGTCGCGGGGGGGTTCCCCATGCCCATCCAGGGGAGAACGTCTCGGGTGCTGGGCAGATACACCCAGGACAGGACGCCAATCTATCACTTGGCACACTCTCACTCACACATACACACTCTATATGGGGCAATTTGGAGAACTCAATTGACCTTGATCCATGTTTTTGGACTGTGGGAGGAAACCGGAGAACCCGGAGGAAACCCACGTGGACACGGGGAGAACATGGAAACTCCACCCAGATTGGGATTCAAACCTGGATCCCCAGCGCTGAGAGGAGAACATGCCAACCACTAAGCCACCATGCCACCCTTAATTTTATTTTATTATTATTTTTTTTTTCTAACGTAATATTCATTCATTCATTATCTCCCACTTCATCCTCTATTAGGGTCGCTGTGGGGTTCCCCATGCCCATCCAGGGGAGAACGTCTCGGGCGCTGGGTAGATACACCCAGGACAGGACGCCAATCTATCACTTGGCACACACTCACTCACACAGACACACTCTATATGGGGCAATTTGGAGAACTCAATTGACCTTGATCCATGTTTTTGGGAGGAAACCGGAGAACCCGGAGGAAACCCACGCGGACACGGGGAGAACATGGAAACTCCACCCAGATTGGGATTCAAATCTGGATCCCCAGCGCTGATAGGAGAACATGCCAACCACTAAGCCACTGGGCCACACTTAATTTCATTCATTCATCATCTTCCACTTTATCTTATATTAGGGTCGCGGGGGGGTTCCCCATGCCCATCCAGGGGAGAACGTCTCGGGGCCGGGCAGATACACCCAGGACAGGATGCCAATCTATCACTTGGCACACACTCACTCACACAGACACACACTCTATATGGGGCAATTTGGAGAACTCAATTGACCTTGATCCATGTTTTTGGACTGTGGGAGGAAACCGGAGAACCCGGAGGAAACCCACGTGGACACGGGGAGAACATGGAAACTCCACCCAGATTGGGATTCAAACCTGGATCCCCAGCACTGAGAGGAGAACATGCCAACCACTAAGCCACCGTGCCACCCTTAATTTTATTTTATTATTTTATTTTTTTTTCTAACGTAATATTTATTCATTCATTCATTATCTCCCGCTTTATCCTCTATTAAGGTCGCGGGGGGGGGGGGTTCCCCATGCCCATCCAGGGGAGAACGTCTCGGGCGCTGGGCAGATAGACCCAGGACAGGACGCCAATCTATCAATGGACACACAATCACTCACACATACACACTCTATATGGGGCAATTTTGAGAATTCAATTGACTCCATGTTTTTGGACTGTGGGAGGAAACCGGAGAACCCGGAGGTAACCCACGCAGACACGGGGAGAACATGGAAACTCCACCCAGATGGGGATTCGAACCGGGAATCCCTAGCACTGAGAGGCGAACGTGCTGACCACTAAGCCAGCACGTAATATTTAAATTGAAAAGAAAAATTCTACCACTGAGGGTAAACCGGGTCTGTACCACATGCTACATGCTGTAAATGACAATAAATCTCCTTGAATCCTTGCATCCACATTGTCCTTGTTGGGTCACACTGGATGGGTCTCGGCGGTTTTCGTTGGGAGTTTCCCTTTAATCCAGTGATTCTCAATTATTTTCTGTTAAGCCCCCCCTAGGAAGAAGAAAATATTTTGCGCCCCCCCCCCCCCCCCCCCCACACACACACACACTCACGCACACTCACCTCACTCCCCCCCCCCCCCCCCATGATTTATCCCCCCAAATTTATCAAAAATGGGATAAATTATTTTTACACGCCCACTGTAGTATTGTTAGTATATAAATTAGTATTGTTAGTCTATGGTTGTCTACAATGTATCCTTATAAATACACCTCTTTTATAACAATGTAAACCTTAAAAAAAATATATAAGATCAACTATAAGAAAATTTAAAAAAAAGAAATATAGATCAACTTTGAACAAAGAACAATTTGATTTACTTTGTTTTTTAGTTTGTAACAGAAACGAATAAGATCCTTATTTAAACGAGAAACATTTCTGAACTGACCGGCATTTGATGCTGAAAAATGAAATGAAATAAAATCAATAAATAATAATAAATTCAAATTCATCAGCAACATTCATTCAGGAGCTCAATTTATTAACTTTAACCTACAAAACTAAAACGAATACAACAATTTTTGCTGTTTTTTTTTTTTTTTTTTTTTTTTTTTTTTTTTTGAGGAAGTCAGAACTAATGTCTCCAACGCGTCCGTTTTGCAGCACAGCTTTTCTGAAGTAGTTTTCATAAAGCGTTAATATTAACTGGTTATACTCGTCACGTTTACGATTAAAAAACTCAGGCGGTTTATCAGCGTGATCGGGTGAAATGTCTTTAAGTGACGCCTTCATTTATTTGGCTTCACGCTGTCCGCTGACAACATTTAAAGACACAGCAGACACACCGGTCTTTCTTCGTCTCCACCTCAGTTACAGTGAAGTTACAGTTACAGTGAAGCCAGGCGCTACATTCGCTTCGACATTTAGTTTTCGGTCGACTTTTGTTGCTCTCGTTATCTTCGTCTCTCTACGTCTTTCTCTCCTCATCTCTGTTAAATATTTCTCCATGTTGTCTCTTGAGGGTTTGTTCAGTACACTTAATATCACTTGCTCTGTGATTTTTTTTGTTATGCGCCCCCCCATGCACCACACTGATATACCCACTATTTGAGAAGCACTGCTTTAATCACACTGTTGTTGCATTTTCAGGTTTTGGTGGCGAAAAATGGAAAACCAATGTGTTGTTGACGGCTCTCTTGTGCCCTGGGTGAGTGTTCAGCTCGGTGCAGTGTGAGAAAGACTGATATAAAAGTCTGAGCGTGTTGTATTAATACCGTGTGTCTTCGACAGCATTGTGTTCGCGGATTTCTTTCTGATGAACCTGATCCTCTGGGTGGAGGGCTCGTCCGCTGCCATCCCCTTCGGGACTTTGATCGCGGTCTTGGCCATGTGGTTCGGCATCTCGGTTCCACTCACCTTTGTGGGGGCATACATTGGATTTAAGAAGCCGGTGAGATGCAGTTAGGAAGACTTACTTCATTTGATGTTTCATTTATTCATTCATTCATTCATTATCTCCCGCTTTATCCTCTATTAGGGTCGCGGTGGGGTTCCCCATGCCCATCCAGGGGAGAACGTCTCGGGCGCTGGGCAGATAGACCCAGGACAGGGCGCCAATCCATCACTGGGCACACACTCACTCACACAGACACACTATCTCTATATGGGGCAATTTTGAGAATTCAATTGACCTTGATCCATGTTTTTGGACTGTGGGAGGAAACCGGAGAACCCGGAGGAAACCCACGCAGACACGGGGAGAACATCCAGATGGGGATTCGAACCGGGAATCCCTAGCGCTGAGAGGCGAACGTGCTAACCACTAAGCCACCGTGCCGCCCCTTTGATGTTTGTTGTGGACAAATGTTCTAAATGTTCTAAATTCGTATGTGCTTGTAAAGGAAAGTGAGTTATTTTGCTTACAGTGCTTACACACAGGGCGGCACGATGGCTTAGTGGTTAGCATGTTCTCCTCTCAGCGCTAGGGATTCCCGGTTGGAATCCCCATCTGGGTGGAGTTTCCATGTTCTCCCCGTGTCCGCGTGGGTTTCCTCCGGGTTCTCCGGTTTCCTCCCACAGTCCAAAAACATGGATCAAGTCAATTGAGTTCTCCAAATTGCCCCATATAGAGTGTGTCTGTGTGTGTGAGTGTGTGCCCAGCGATAGATTGGGGTCCTGTGTGTATCCGCCCAGCGCCCGAAATGGATGGGATGGGCATGGGGAACCCCACCGCGACCCTAATAGAGGATAAAGCGGAAGATAATGAATAAATGAATGCTTACAAACAGAGGACCTGTAACCTATCCCTGCACTGACACACACACACACACACACACACACACACACACACACACACACACACTGAGTGAAGTGAGCACATGTGCCAGGAGCAGTGGGCAGCTTTGTATACAGTGCCAAGGGAGCAATTGGAGTTAGGTGCCTGGCCCAAGGGCACTTCAGCTCTAGTACATGTTGGGACCGGGACACGAACCTGGAACCTTCAGATCACAAGGCTTGTTCCTTAACCACAAGCCAACAACTGCTCTGTGAAGTCATCTATGCTTATACACAGAGGAATTAGTCCTCCACATTTAACCCATTCCTACAGACACACACACACACACACACACACACACACACACACACACACATATACACACACTGAGTGAAGTGAGCACACATACAGTAGGGAGTAATTGGGGGTAGGTGTCTTGCCCAAGGACACTTCAGCTGTAGTACTCGAACCTGGAATCGAACCTGGAACCTTCAGATCACAAGGCTGGTTCCTCACCCACAAGCCTACAACTGCCCTCTAAAGTAATCTATTTTGCCCCTATGCTTTTACACAGAGGAATTAGTCCTCCGCATTTAACCCTGTAGTGACACACACGCACACACACACACACACACACATATATATATATATATATATATATATATATATATATATATATATATATATATATATATATATATATATATATACATACACACTGAATGAAGTGAACACACATACCCAGGGTAGTGGGCAGCCCTGTATAGGGCATCCAGGATGCAATTGGAGTTAGGTGCCTTGCCCAAGGGCACTTCATCTGTAGTACTTGTTGGGACCGGGACTCGAACCTGGAACCTTCAGATCACAAGGCTGGTTCCTCAACCACAAGCCTACAACTGCCCTCTAAATATTTTATATATTATATTTCTATTTTGCCCCTATGCTTTTACACAGAGGAATTAGTCCTCCACATTTAACCCTGTAGTGACACACACACACACACACATATACACATATACACACACTGAGTTAGGTGTCTTGCCCAATGACACTTAAACTGTAGTACATGTTGAGACCGGGAATTGAACCTGGAACCTTCAGATCCCAAGGCTTGTTCAAGTTCAAGTAATTTATTTATATGGCGCTTTTTACAACAGTACATTGTCACAAAGCAGCTTTACAGAATGAAAAGCCTTTAAACCCCCAAAGAGCAAGCTGCAGCGACAGTGGCAAGAAAAAACTCCCTTTTATGTTGTTATTTAAGGAAGAAACCTTGTGAGGACCAAGACTCATTGAGGGACTCGTCCTCCTTGAGCGGCCAGGCAGCAACAACAGTGTAGGACAGCTATGTACAGATATTAAACAAATGAAAAACGAACAACTGGAAAAACTATATGTGAGTCCATTAGGGGGCGTCCTGCAGGACCGCCTTGTCAGGTTCCATACAGTATTCGTCAGCAGAGCCATGGATGAAGATCTCCAGGAAGCCGGGGGACACCTCAAAAGAAACAGACAAGGAAGACAGTTAGAGCTGATAATAAAGCACGGCATTTAATTAATAAGTGATTAATTGACACAGTGCAGCATGTGACTCCGGTATCACTGACTAGAGCAGCAGAACTAAAAGAGGCAGATACTGCAGACTCTACATAGTTGAGACGGCGCCCCGGAACAGCATCATTTCAGCGCCACACCCCCCCCATTAATGATGAGGTGGGTGAAGAGGTGAAACGCCAGCATACACTGATCAGAGATCAGCTTGTTCCTTAACCCCAATCCTACGACTGCCCCACTATATCAGAATCAGACTCAGAATCAGACTTTATTGGCCAAGTATGTTCACACATACAAGGAATTTGTATTTGGTTACAATAGCTCACAGTGCACAATAAGTGACAGACATACCCAAACTAGCATTCCTCATACACACACACACACAGACACACCTGTAAACATGGCGGTTGTGCAATTTGCAGATTGTATTTAAATAAAGTACTGTAATGGATAGTTAAATAGGTGAGAATGGAAGAAGACTGGTTGAGAGTGTTGAGAATGAGTCCAGAAGTAGTGTTTTAATGTTCAGCTGTTCAATGTATGTCTGTCAATATAATGTAAATAACAATGTCTGGGTCTGAGCTGCTGTTTCAACCTGTTTCGATCCTTCGTTTAATGTTTTTAAAGGTGATCCAGCAGCCGGTGAGAACCAATCAGATCCCACGGGAGATCCCCCAGCAGTCCTTCTTCACCAAACCTGTACCCGGCATCGTAATGGGAGGCATCCTGCCCTTCGGCTGCATTTTCATTCAGCTTTTTTTCATTCTCAACAGCATCTGGTAGATGGGACACTTGGGTTTGTTTACACAGAATGCTGGATGGTGGCCAGCTCTGACCTTTGATTTGATTTCCAGGTCTCATCAGATGTACTACATGTTCGGTTTCCTCTTCCTCGTCTTCATCATCCTGCTCATCACATGCTCTGAGGCCACCATTCTGCTCTGCTATTTCCATTTGTGTGCTGAGGTGAGACTCAAAGCTATTCAAATGATCAGCTTCTGATTCAGCTTTGCAAATGCAGTGGAACCATCAGCAGAACCTCTTTAACCATTTAGGAGGTTTAGTGTTCTCCTTTTCTATAGATTTATTGTACAGAAGATGGTGGTGATATAACCATACACCAAAGTTCATTAGAATATTTTTATTATTATTATTTATTTATGTGCGGCACGGTGGCTTAGTGGTTAGCACGTTCGCCTCTCAGCGCTAGGGATTCCCGGTTCGAATCCCCATCTGGGTGGAGTTTCCATGTTCTCCCCGTGTCTGCGTGGGTTTCCTCCGGGTTCTCCGGTTTCCTCCCACAGTCCAAAAACATGGATCAAGTCAATTGAATTCTCAAAAATTGCCCCATATAGAGTGTGTCTGTGTGAGTGAGTGTGTGCCCAGCGATGGATTGGCGCCCTGTCCTGGGTCTATCTGCCCAGCGCCCGAGACGTTCTCCCCTGGATGGGCATGGGGAACCCCACCACGACCCTAATAGAGGATAAAGCGGGAGATAATGAATGAATGAATATTTATTTATGTATTTATTTTTAATTATTATTATTTATTTATTTTTATATTATCTTTATTATTATTTATTTATTTAAATTATTATTATTTTTTATTATCTTTATTATTATTATTATTATTTATTTATTTTTAATTAGTATTTTATTCATTATTATAATTATTATTATTGTTATTTATTATTTTAAAAATTATTATTATTATTATTATTATTATTATTATTATCTTTATTATTATTATTTATTTATTTTTAATTAGTATTATTAGTATAATTATTATAATTATTATTATTGTTATTTATTGTTTTTTTAAAATTATTATTATTATTATTATTATTACCACTCCTTTATTAGCTTTGTCTGTGTGTCTGGTAAAAAGTTTGCAAATGCTGTTTCACCCAGTTCCCGTTATTAAGCTGAAATTTTTCACAATTGTTAATCATCAATGACAACACATGAATCAATTAAAAATACCAATTAATTAACTAATTAGTGGTAATTAATTCATTTTGTTTTCTATGTATAAATTGCCCATTTTCTACTAAATTGTATACTTCACAAGCAGCATATATATATATATATATATATATATATATATATATATATATATATATATATATATATATATATATATATATATATATAGGGGTACGAGGGGTAACCTTCTCATTTTTGCAGGACTATCACTGGTGGTGGCGATCGTTTTTAACCAGCGGCTTCACGGCGTGTTACCTGTTCGTGTATGCAGTGCATTATTTCTTCTCCAAACTTCAAATCCAGGGGACGGCCAGCACCATTCTTTATCTTGGCTACACGATGATCATGGTTCTCATATTCTTCCTCTTCACAGGTGAGTGGATCACTGACACAATGTAGAACTAGAACAGCCCTGGTTGTGGCTTAGTGGTTTAGCATGTTCTCCTCTCAGCACTAGGGATTCCCGGTTCGAATCCCCATCTGGGTGGAGTATCCATGTTCTCCCCGTGTCCACGTGGGTTTCCTCCGGGTTCTCCGGTTTCTTCCCACAGTCCAAAAACATGGACCAAGTCAATTGAGTTCTTCAAATTGCCCCATATAGAGTGTGTCTGTGTGAGTGAGTGAGTGTTTGTCCAGTGATAGATTGGCGCCCTGTCCTGGGTGTATCTGCCCAGCGCCTGAAACGTTCTCCCCTGGATGGGCATGGGGAACCCCACCGCGACCCTAATAGAGGACAAAGTGGAAGATCCAGCTGTTCCTTCCAAACAATGGCAAGGTGGCTTAGTGGTTACCACGTTCGCCTCTCAGCGCTTAGGATCCAGGTTCGAATCTCACAAATGTTACTTTATTAAATAATGACTCACAAATATTACTTTATTTAATAATGAATCTCACAAATATTACTTTATTAAATAATGACTCTCACAAATATTACTTTATTAAATAATGACTCTCACAAATATTACTTTATTGAATAATGAATCTCACAAATATTACTTTATTAAATAATGACTCTCACAAATATTACTTTATTAAATAATGACTCACAAATATTACTTTATTAAATAATGACTCTCACAAATATTACTTTATTAAATAATGACTCACAAATATTACTTTATTTAATAATGACTCTCACAAATATTACTTTATTAAATAATGACTCTCATAAATATTACTTTATTGAATAATGACTCACAAATATTACTTTATTGAATAATGAATCTCACAAATATTACTTTATTTAATAATGAATCTCACAAATATTACTTTATTAAATAATGACTCTCACAAATATTACTTTATTAAATAATGACTCACAAATATTACTTTATTAAATAATGACTCTCAAAATATTACTTTATTAAATAATGACTCACAAATATTACTTTATTAAATAATGACTCTCACAAATATTACTTTATTAAATAATGACTCTCACAAATATTACTTTATTAAATAATGACTCACAAATATTACTTTATTAAATAATGACTCTCACAAATATTACTTTATTAAATAATGACTCACAAATATTACTTTATTAAATAATGACTCTCACAAATATTACTTTATTAAATAATGACTCTCACAAATATTACTTTATTAAATAATGACTCTCATAAATATTACTTTATTGAATAATGACTCACAAATATTACTTTATTGAATAATGAATCTCACAAATATTACTTTATTTAATAATGAATCTCACAAATATTACTTTATTAAATAATGACTCTCACAAATATTACTTTATTAAATAATGACTCACAAATATTACTTTATTAAATAATGACTCTCACAAATATTACTTTATTAAATAATGACTCACAAATATTACTTTATTAAATAATGACTCTCACAAATATTACTTTATTAAATAATGACTCTCACAAATATTACTTTATTAAATAATGACTCACAAATATTACTTTATTAAATAATGACTCTCACAAATATTACTTTATTAAATAATGACTCTCACAAATATTACTTTATTGAAAAATGACTCACAAATATTACTTTATTTAATAATGAATCTCACAAATATTACTTTATTAAATAATGAATCTCACAAATATTACTTTATTAAATAATGACTCTCACAAATATTACTTTATTAAATAATGACTCACACAAATATTACTTTATTTAATAATGACTCTCACAAATATTACTTTATTTAATAATGACTCACAAATATTACTTTATTTAATAATGAATCTCACAAATATTACTTTATTAAATAATGACTCACAAATATTACTTTATTAAATAATGACTCTCACAAATATTACTTTATTAAATAATGAATCTCACAAATATTACTTTATTAAATAATAAATCTCACAAATATTACTTTATTAAATAATGAATCTCACAAATATTACTTTATTAAATAATGACTCACAAATATTACTTTATTGAATAATGACTCTCACAAATATTACTTTATTTAATAATGAATTTCACAAATATTACTTTATTTAATAATGACTCTCACAAATATTACTTTATTTAATAATGACTCTCACAAATATTACTTTATTAAATAATGAATCTCAAATATCACCTTCACTGAACGGACACACCGGAGGAACTTATGGTTTTCTGTTGTATCTAAATCTTTAAGAAGCTCATTAAAGGTGTAATAGTTGGGTGTCTACATACTTTCTATCAGCCCAGCATTCATCTTATAGAAACATCCATTCATTATCTTCCACTTTATCCTATATTAGGGTCGCGGGGGGTTCCCCAGCCCATCCAGGGGAGAACGTTTTGGGCGCTGGGCAGATACACCCAGGACAGGACGCCAATCTATCACTGGACACACACCCACTCGCACATACACACTCTATATGGGGCAATCTGGAGAACTCAATTGACTTGATCCAAGTTTTTGGACTTTGGGAGAAAACCTGAGAACCCGGAGGAAACCCTTGTGGACACGGGGAGAACATGGAAACTCCACCCAGATGGGGATTTGAACCGGGAATCCCTAGTGCTGAGAGGAGAACGTGCTAACCACTAAGCCACCGTGCCGCCCTATAGAAACAGGAGAATCATAATACCGCTGCCTTACAGACGGAATGTGCTTGGTTCCGTGTTTGCTCTGCGTGCGGCTGAAAAGAAAAGTCAACAAGCAGCTGCCGGCCGGTTCACCTCCTCACAATGTGCAGGATTTGCATCCTGTTGCTGTTCCTCTGACGCAGCGTCCTAAAGAGCTGCGTGTTTGCTCTCCTCCTGAACCAAACCTTTGTATTTGTAACTGTAGCGGTGTTCTCTTTAGAAAACTGCACCCACGTCTGCATTTCAGACGTTCCGTTAACATAGTAAATACAGTAAACACACACACCTTCTTTTTACCACTTACTGTCCATGTTCTCAGTTCATTCATTCATTATCTCCCGCTTTATCCTCTATTAGGGTCGCGGTGGGGTTCCCCATGCC
The DNA here is from genome assembly GCA_019802505.1 of Corydoras sp. C115. NCBI lineage: Eukaryota > Metazoa > Chordata > Actinopteri > Siluriformes > Callichthyidae > Corydoras > Corydoras sp. C115. Next base: position 5,903,218 of record JAFMOC010000031.1, on the reverse strand, counting down.
CATCCAGGGGAGAACGTCTCGGGCACTGGGCAGATAGACTCAGGACAGGGCGCCAATCCATCGCTGGGCACACACTCACTCACACAGACACACTCTATATGGGGCAATTTTGAGAATTCAATTGACTTGATCCATGTTTTTGGACTGTGGGAGGAAACCGGAGAACCCGGAGGAAACCCACGCAGACACGGGGAGAACATGGAAACTCCACCCAGATGGGGATTCGAACCGGGAATCCCTAGCGCTGAGAGGAGAACATGCTAAACCACTAAGCCACCATGCCGCCATATGTTCTCAGTTCCTCTTACATAAAGCTGGACTTTGTAGTTCTACAGTTTCATTCTGTAGTCCATCTGTGTGTGTTCTACAGTACATACTGTGTACGTCCCCTTTACTCTGTTCTAATGCTCAGAACCCCAATAGTAGCACCACAGAGCAGGGGTTATTTAGTGGGTGCATTAGTCCTATCCCAGCAGTGTCACTGAGGTGGAGAAATGAAACTACAGCAGCACTGCTGCACTAAAACCCCCTCACTGCATCAATCCACCACCCAAATGATACCTGTTCTGTACAAACTCTCTCTCTCTCTATTTATCTGTTACTCGCCCCCACCCCTCTCTCTCTCTTTTGCCTGACCTCTTTCCCTGTTGCTCACCCCCCACCTCTCTCTCTCTCTCTCTCTCCTGTCTCTGTGACTCTCCCTCTCTCTCTCTCTCTCTCTCTCTCTCTCTCTCTGTTACTTGCCCCCTCTCTCTCTCTCTCTCTCTCTTACTTGCCCCTCTCTCTTTCTCGCTCTCTCTCTCTCTGTTACTTGCCCCTCCCTCTCTTTCTCGCTCTCTCTCTCTCTGTTACTTGCCCCCTCCCTCTCTTTCTCTCTGTCTGTCTCTCTCTCTCTGTCTGTCTCTCTCTCTCTCTCTCTCTCTCTCTCTCTCTGTTACTCGCCCCTTTCTCTCTTTCTCTCTCTCTGTTACTTGCCCTCCCCCCCTCTCTCTCTCTCTCTCTCTCTATTACTTGCCCCCTCCCTCTCTCTCTCTGTTACTTGCCCCTCCCTCTCTTTCTCGCTCTCTCTCTCTCTGTTACCCCTCTCTCTCTCTCTCTCTCTCTCTGTTACTTGCTCCCTCCCTCTCTTTCTCTCTCTCTCTCTCTCTCTCTCTCTGTTACTTGCCACTCTCTCTTTCTCTCTCTCTCTCTCTCTCTCTCTCTCTCTCTCTGTTACTCGCCCACTCCTCTCTCTCTCTCTCTCTCTCTCCCTCTCTGTTACTCACTCACTCTTTCTCTCTCTCTCTCTCTCTCTCTCTGTTACTCACTCTCTCTCTCTCTCTCTCTCTCTCTCTGTGTTTACTCACTCTCTCTTTCTCTCTCTCTCTCTCTCTCTCTCTCTCTCTCTCTGTTACTCACTCACTCTCTCTTTCTCTCTCTCTCTCTCTCTCTCTCTCTCTCTCTCTCTCTCTCTGTTACTCACTCACTCTTTCTTTCTCTCTCTCTCTCTTGCTTGGCCTCTTTCTCAGCCCCTCCCTCAGTTGCTCGCCCCCCCCTCTCTCTCTCACTTTATTGACATGACAAATGTACAAATTGTACGTATTGACAAAGCATAGTCCACATAAATAAAATGAAGCAAATTGAAATATTGAATATTTGAAAATATCTAATAATAATAATAATAATAATAATAATAATAATAATAATAGTAATTATTAATGAGGAAATGCAGTGTGTTTATATATGATGATGTATAAATATAGTAATAATTAATAAATCATTTAATTAGTGATTGTGAGGTAGGCTGGGGCTTTTGGGATTGTGTGTGTGGGTTGGGGGTGATGATGGGGTTGTTGTCTGTTTCTCTCTGTCGTTCGCCCTCTCTCTCCCTCCCTCATTCTGTTTCTGTTGTCCCTCTCTGTCGCTCGCCCTCCTCTCTCGCTCTGTTTCTGTCACTTGCACTCTCTCTCTCTCTTTGTGTCGCTCATTCCCCCGCTCTGTCTCTCACCCCCACTCTCTCTCTCTCACTCTGTCGCTCGCCCCTCCCCCTCTCTGACTTGTCGAATCGTATTTAAGGTTCAGTAAAACATAATAATAAATCTGACAGCATACAGACTGTCAGTTGGCTGTCCTCATTTAGAGAACCTGCCAAATGCTGCGTCATCGGCAACAGTGAGAGAACTCAAAACAGAACGCTCAGAAAGGAAAGAGCAGTGGGGCATTAAGACTGATGATGCATACGGTTCGAATCCCCATCTGGGTGGAGTTTCTATGTTCTCCCCGTGTCCACGTGGGTTTTCCTCCAGGTTCTCCGGTTTCCTCCCACAGTCCAAAAACATGGATCAAGTCAATTGAGTTCTCCAAATTGCCCCATATAGAGTGTGTCTGTGTGAGTGAGTGTGTGCCCAGCGATGGATTGGCGCCCTGTCCTGGGTCTATCTGCCCAGCGCCCGAGATGTTCTCCCCTGGATGGGCATGGGGAACCCCACCGCGACTCTAATAGAGGATAAAGCGGGAGATAATGGATGAATGAATAATGAACAAATCAATGAATAAATTGCCCCTACGTCACGGTGGCTTAGTGGTTAGCATGTTTTCCTCTCAGCACTAGGGATTCCCTGTTCGAATCTCAATTTGGGTGGAGTTTCCATGTTCTCCCCGGGTTCTCAGGTTTCCTCCCACAGTCCAAAAACATGGATCACGGTCAATTGAATTCTCCAAATTGCCCCATATAGAGTGTGTCTGTGTGAGTGAGTGTGTGTACAGTGATAGATTGGTGCCCTGTCCTGGGTGTATCTGCCCAGCGCCCAACACGTTTGCCCCCGGATGGGCATGTGGCACCACCCCTCCCCCCGCAACCCTAGTAGAGAAGATATTCATTCATTCATTCATTCATTATCTCCCGCTTTATCCTCTATTAGGGTCGCGGTGGGGTTCCCCATGCCCAACCAGGGGAGAACGTCTCGGGCGCTGGGCAAACACACCCAGGACAGGGCGCCAATCCATCGCTGGGCACACACTCACTCACACAGACACACTCTATATGGGGCAATTTTGAGAATTCAATTGACTTGATCCATGTTTTTGGACTGTGGGAGGAAACCAGAGAACCCGGAGGAAACCCACGCAGACACGGGGAGAACATGGAAACTCCACCCAGATGGGGATTCGAACCAGGAATCCCTAGTGCTGAGAGGAGAACATGCCAACCACTAAGCCACCATGCCATATATATATATATATATATATATATATATATAGAGGATATATATATATATCTATATACATATATATATATATATATACTATAAAGAGGAGTGTCTACTGTACTGTACATACACTATATTTATTTTGCATTATACTGTTTCTTGTACGGCTGAAGGTTCCATACCCCGACCAGCTTCCCTTATTTTCCTCTTATATTAAAGTTTGGACAATAATTCTTCTTTAAAGCAACCAATAACCTGCCTCTGTTGTTTACAGAGTAAATATCAGGTATCTGGTTCCATGTTGCCATGGCATTTGAAAGATGCTCTGGCAAGCCTGTCTCCAGCTCTTCTGAAACGAGAGCAGGAGAAATGGGCCGATGCTTCTGAATAGCCTGCAATGTACTTTTTCTATGCTTCTCATGTTTTGTAGGTAAAGATGTTCTGTGGTTGACATGGCAACAGCACACGCTTTCTGCTTAAAAACACCCACACACGGTTAACTATAGCCGGTAGTTCCCAAACACGCTTCTTCCAGCCTGCTCGAGTCAGTACTCCCTCTCAGCATACCTCACCCTGCAGATCTCCTAAACTCACGTTCAATCAGGGAAGCAAAGACTAAATGATATTAAGTGTTTAATTGTTAGATTTATATCAGCACTAGTCATTAGGGTCACTGACCTGCACAATTCAGAGAAATACTGATGCTATTTATTATTATTATAATTATCCATCCATAATCTTCCGCTTTGTCCTATATTAGGGTCGCGGGGGGGTTCCCCATGCCCATCCAGGGGAGAACGTTTCATGCGCTGGGTAGATGCACCCAGGACAGGACGCCAATCTATCGCTGGACACACACTCACTCACTCACTCACAGGAAACCGGAGAACCCGGAGGAAACCCACTCAGACACGGGGAAAACATGGAAACTCCACCAAGATGGGGATTCGAACCGGCAATCCCTAGCGCTGAGAGGAGAACATGCCAACCTCTAAGCCACCATGCCGCCCTTATTATTATTCATATTATTATTATTGGCGGCACGGTGGCTTAGTGGTTAGCACGTTTGCGTCTCAGCACTAGGGATTCCTGGTTCGAATCCCCATCTGGGTTGAGTTTCCATGTTCTCCCCGTGTCCGCGTGGGTTTCCTCCGGGTTCTCCGGTTTCCTCCCACAGTCCAAAAACATGGATCAAGTCAATTGAGTTCTCTAATATAGACTCCCATATAGAGTGTGTCTGTGTGAGTGAGTGTGTGCCCAGCGATGGATTGGCGCCCTGACCTGGGTCTATCTGCCCAGCGCCCGAGATGTTCTCCCCTGGATGGGCATGGGGAACCCCCCGCGACCCTAATAGAGGACAAAGCAGAAGATAATGGATGGATGGATATTATTATTATTATCTCATCTCATCATCTTCCGCTTAATCCTATACTTGGGTTGTGTGTGTGTGTGTGGGGGGGGGGTGATTAACATAAGTTGTTTAATTACATTAAATGTTTGGACACGCCCTTTTTGCTCCACTTATTGTCCATGTTCTCAGTTCTACTTATCGTAAAGATGGACCTTGTAGTTCTACAGTTCCAGACTGTAGTCCATCATGATTACAGTCACATGTCTGAATGTCTTTGTGTGTAAAGTAGCATTCAGTCTGCACCTGTCTATATTTATTTTATTTTATTTATTTATTTTTTTCAGGCACCATCGGCTTCTTCGCCTGCTTCTGGTTCGTAAACAAAATCTACAGTGTGGTCAAAGTGGACTAGAGTCGGACGCAGTGCCCCGACTGCCGCGAGGACGCGAGCGCGTCCAGCTTTAAAGAACAAACTGTGAGACACTAGACAACAGGATCCCCCCCCGTTTGCTTGCAAACTAGCTTTTAAGTCAAATTCCAATATAAATATGTTTTGAATCAAACGGATTTGAATTTGTTTTGAATGAAATGGACGCCCCGGCCGCACGCCGCTGACAGGACTGAGCGGGCTCCAATGTTACTCCATGGAAGAGTCGAATGGTTGTTTGAGACACTTGTGAAGAGCAGGAGCTGTAAACATGAAGGAAGAGCACGAAGAAACTCAGCAGGAGGATGTTTGTGAGTCGGGTGTGTGTGTGTGTGTGTGTGTGTGTGTGTGTGTGTGTACACAATGTAAATGCATAATGACCCAACAACCAAACACTATACATATATTTATAATGTGGAAATATATTCATTATGCTTTATATCCGTAGCCAAGGATGCTCTTTTCTTTTCATCCTCTTCTGTAAATTTATACAATATACAGTGTCAGTCAAAAGTTTGGACACGCCCCCTTTATGCTCCATTCTCTATTTCCTCCACTTATCATATAGATGGACTTTGTAGTTTTATAATCACAGACTGTAGTCCATCTGTGTTCTTTGTCCTCTGTTGGTTCTCTGTTCTCTGTTGGTCAGCAGCATCACAGAACAGGTATCATTTGGGTGGTGGATTGATGCAGTGAGGGGGTTTTAGTGCAGCAGTGCTGCTGTAGTTTCATTTCTCCACCTCAGTGACACTGCTGGGATAGGAATAATGCACCCACCCAATAACCCATGCTCTGTGGTGCTACTATTGGGGTTCTGAGCATTAGAACAGAGTAAAGGGGACGTACACAGTATGTACTGTAGAACACACACAGATGGACTACAGAATTTTTGTTGAACTACAAAGTCCATCTGTTTGTGTTCTACAGTACTGTGTTCTTTGTTCCCTGTTGGTTCTCTGTTCTCTGTTGGTCAGAACAGGTATCATTTGGGTGGAGGATTGTTTATTGTCAGTTCTGCAGTGACACTGATGCAGTGAGGGGGGTATTTTAGTTTCATTTCTCCACCTCAGTGACACTGCTGGGATAGGACTAATGCACCCACCAAATAACCCCTGCTCTGTGGTGCTACTATTGGGGTTCTGAGCATTAGAACAGAGTAAAGGGGACATACACAGTATGTACTGTAGAACTCACACAGATGGACTACAGAATGGAATTGTAGAACTACAAAGTCCATCTGTTTGTGTTCTACAGTACTGTGTTCTTTGTTCCCTGTTGGTTCTCTGTTCTCTGTTGGTCAGAACAGGTATCATTTGGGTGGAGGATTGTTTATTGTCAGTTCTGCAGTGACACTGATGCAGTGAGGGGGGTTAGTTTCATTTCTCCACCTCAGTGACACTGCTGGGATAGGACTAATGCACCCACCAAATAACCCCTGCTCTGTGGTGCTACTATTGGGGTTCTGAGCATTAGAACAGAGTAAAGGGTCGTACACAGTATGTACTGTAGAACACACACAGATGGACTACAGAATGGAATTGGAGAACTACAAAGTCCATCTTTATGTAAGGGGAACTGAGAACATGGACCGTAAATGGGGCAAATAGGAGGTTTTGACTGGTCAGTATGTTTATAAGGGTATGTTTATTAAGCCATTTAATCTGAGATCATTAGGAATATTAATGTAATTGCGATTAAGGTCTGTTTTAATTGGAAGGTGTAACAAGGGCTTTAAAATGGAGGACATGAACCAAAACATTTCTCACGCTGGTTCCGTTTTTTTAGTATTTCAGTCGTATACAGTACACACTGTAGAACACAATACAGCAATACAGCCTCCAGTTATATTAGTAAAATTATTTCTTTAGGCGGCATGATGGCTTAGTGGTTGGCATGTTCTCCTCTCAGCACAATGGATTCCCGGTTCGAATCCCAATCCTGGTGGAGTTTCCATGTTCTCCCCGTCTCTGCGTGGGTTTCCTCCGGGTTCTCCGGTTTCCTCCCACAGTCCAAAAACATGGCTCAAGGTTAATTGAGTTCTCCAAATTGCCCCATATAGAGTGTGTGTGTGAGTGAGTGTGTGCCCAGTGATAGATTGGCGCCCTGTCCTGGGTGTATCTGCCCAGCGCCCGAAACGTTCTCCCCTGGATGGGCATGGGGAACCACATACCCTGCACACTCCCACCCCCTCAACCCTAGTACAGAATTAAGTGAAAGATAATGAACAAATCGGCGGCATAGTGGTTAGCACGTTCGCCTCTCAGCGCAAGGCATTCCCGGTTCGAATCCCCATCTGGGTGGAGTTTCCATGTTCTCCCCGTGTCTGCGTGGGTTTCCTCCGGGTTCTCCGGTTTCCTCCCACAGTCCAAAAACATGGATCAAGTCAACTGAATTCTCCAAATTGCCCCATATAGAGTGTCTGTGTGAGTGAGTGTGTCCAGTGATAGATTGGCGCCCTGTCCTGGGTGTATCTGCCCAGCGCCTGAGACGTTCTCCCCTGGATGGGCATGGGGAACCCCACCGCGACCCTAATAGAGGATAAAGCGGGAGATAATGAATGAATGAATAATGAACAAATCAATGAATAAATTGCCCCTACGTCACGGCTTAGTGGTTAGCATGTTCTCCTTTCAGCACTAGGGATTCCCTGTTCGAATCTCAATTTGGGTGGAGTTTACATGGCTCAAGGTCAATTGAATTCTCAAAATTGCCCCATATAGAGTGTGTCTGTGTGAGTGAGTGTCTTAGTGCGATAGATTGGCGTCCTGTCCTGGGTGTATCTGCCCAGCGCCCGAAACGTTCTCCCCTGGATGGGCATGGGGAACCCCCCCCCCCCCCCGTGACCCTAGTAGACGATAAAGCAGACGATAATGGATGGATGGATGCTAACTATCCTGAGAGAAGTCCAGCCGTCAGTGTCCTGTAGTTCAGTAAGTGAGATTAGAGGATGACTCAGGGTCTCTCTGCAGCAACAGATAAGCTCGTCAGTTTAATTTACCATCGTTTGGGCAAATCGACCTAATTGCTCCACTTTGCAGAAGTCACAGTGTTTGAAACCTCCATCAGCACCGCTGTCTAATCTCATCATAACAGCACCATGAGCTTTAATGCAGCGCCGAGAATCATCCATCACTCATAATACCGTCCCTGTGGTGGTCCAGTGGGGGTTCTGACCATTAGAGGGCAAAGTAAAGCAGGGACTTTTAATGTATGTAGAGAACCCGATGGACTACTTATAATAGAACTACAAAGTGTATCTATATGATCAATAGAACTGATAAAATGACCAATGAGAGTAGAACCCTGCGGGTGTATACTCATATGTACAATCAAATTCAAAACGCTGTATTATATTCCGTTCTCATGTTAAGATGCACTCTTTAAACAGATTTATCAAAGCAAAGAATAATAATGTTATATATTGTGAAAGAAATCCATAAACGCTGTAGGTTTACTGGAATAACTGAAACAGAACACAAACACAGGATGGGTATTCTAATTCATGTCCTTTTTGCATTTATTTTTGAATTAAATTAATTAATTGTTTAATTGGTTGCAAATATTTTGTTCATTAAAAGTGCAGTGCTTTACAGTTGTGGTGATTGGTTTGTACAGGACTGGACATCATGATGTCACACCGCAGAATTATTTCCATCCATCCATCCAACCATTATCTTCTGCTTTATCCTCTACTAGGGTCGCGGGGGGGTTCCACATGCCCATCCAGGGGAGAACGTTTCAGGCGCTGGGCAGATACACCCAGGACGGGACGCCAATCTATCACTGGACACACACACACTCTATATGGGGCAATTTGGAGAATTCAATTGACCGTGATCCATGTTTTTTGGACTGTGGGAGGAAACCAGAGAACCCGGAGGAAATCCACGCAGACACGGGGAGAACATGGAAACTCCACCCAGATGGGGATTCGAACCGGGAATCCCTAGCGATGAGAGGAGAACATGCCAACCACTAAGCCACCGTGCCGGCCCCTTGAATCCATGATTTTGGATTTTTGTTTTTGGCAAGAAATTTGAAAGCAGGATATTTTCATATCACTTATTATATTAATGGATTTTTAAAAATGGGTACAGTGTTAATGAGCACTAGAACTATAAAGTCCATTAAGGAATTGATACAATGGAAATTAAGTGGGGCAAAAAGGAGGTGTGTCAAACCTTTGACTCTATGTAGTGTGTGTGATTTTCTATAATATATAGTTTATATATATTTATCCTTTCATTCATTATCCTCCGCTTTATCCTCTATTAGGGTCGCGTCAGGGGGGGGGGGAGGGGTTCCCCATGCCCATCCAGGGGAGATCGTTTCAAGCACTGGGCAGATACACCCAGGACGGGGGCAATCTATCGCTGGGCACACACTCTCTCACACAGACACGCACACATACACACTCTATATGGGGCAATTTGGAGAACTCAATTGACTTGATCCATGTTTTTGGACTGTGGGAGGAAACCGGAGAACCCGGAGGAAACCCACGCAGACACGGGGAGAACATGGAAACTCCACCCAGATGGGGATTCGAACCGGAAATCCCTAGTGCTGAGGCGCGAACGTGCTAACCACTAAGCCACCGTGCCGCCCTATATATATTTATATTTATTAAAAATATTATGGTTATATATATATATATATATATATATATATATATATATATATATATATATATATATATATATATATATATATATATATATATATATGTATAAACCACAGTACTCATATCCCTTTTGCTTATAGTATACAATGCAGACACAGATAGAACCCAGTCTTTCATTTCATATATTAAAGGTGTTATGCCTTTAGAACAAGACGCTCAGAGGAAAAGTCAGCGGGGGTAAACCAGGGCGTTCCGTCTTCACCTTTATTGGAAAAACAGTCAATAATTACATATGTGCAAAAAGCCATCAGTACAGAATGCAGGGACGGTTCTGTGCATAGCCAACCCGGTGTTTGTCTGAGAGCCCACCTGCTGGAGGGTATTGGTTTGAATCTCACAGTCATACCAACATCGAAAAAGGGGAAAATGTGGGGGAGGAAATCTCTGGATGGTTATTAATTATTATTAAGACTACTACTTATTATTATTATTATATTATTTAAATTTTTTATTACATTTTTTACAATTAATTATTATTATTACTATTATTATTATTTATATCTTTAATGTTATTTTAATTTTTTTATTTAATTTTTTACATTCATTCATTCATTCATTATCTCCCGCTTTATTCCTCTATTAGCTTCGCGGTGGGGTTCCCCATGCCCATCCAGGGGAGAACGTCTCGGGCGCTGGGCAGATACACCCAGGACAGGGCGCCAATCCATCGCTGGACACACACTCACTCACACAGACACACTCTATATGGGGCAATTTGGAGAATTCAATTGACTTGATCCATGTTTTTGGACTGTGGGAGGAAACCGGAGAACCCGGAGGAAACCCACGCAGACACGGGGAGAACATGGAAACTCCACCCAGATGGGGATTCGAACCGGGAATCCCTAGCGCTGAGAGGAGAACATGCCAACCACTAAGCCACCCATTATTATTACTATTATTATTATTATTATTATTATTATTATTATTATCATCACCCCTATATTAGCTTCATCAGTTTGTGTGTCTGGTAAAAAAGTTTGCAGATGCTACTTCACCCACTTCCCGTTATCCGATTAAGCTGTAACTTTGTTCGTCGTCGATGACAACACATGAAACAATTTTTAAAGATGACCGATTAATGAACTAATTAGTGGTAATTAATTAATTTGTATTTCTATAGATAAATTGCCCGTTTTCCACTAAATTCTATGCTTCGCAAGCAGAATAAATTCAGGATAAAGTCATCTAACATAATATAGGGGTGGCTTTTTAAATTTGTTCTATATATATTTTGCTTGTTTGTTATGATTATGGCGGCACGGTGGCTTAGTGGTTAGCATGTTCTCCTCTCAGCGTTGGGGATTCCCGGTTCGAATCCCCATCTGGGTGGAGTTTCCATGTTCTCCCCGTGTCTGCGTGGGTTTCCTCCGGGTTCTCCGGTTTCTTCCCACAGTCCAAAAAACATGGATCAAGTCAATTGAGTTTTCCAAATTACCCCATATAGAGTGTGTCTGTGTGAGTGAGTGTGCCCAGCGATGGATTGGCGCCCTGTCCTGGGTCTATCTGCCCAGCGCCCGAGACGTTCTCCCCTGGATGGGCATGGGGAACCCCCCCAGCGACCCTAATAGAGGATAAAGCGGGAGATAATGGATGAATGAATGTTATGATTATGGTGACTAGATAACTAAAGTGATAAAGGGAGGACCTTGTTTGGGTTGCCAGAACACCTAGAATCACCCAAAGCAGTGTTTGTGCCTTAGATTGATCTACTAATTAGTGAGCAAATATATTTTATTGAATATACTGTATATGAATATAGAGTTCTCCTTTTATTTAAAAGTTAAACTCTTGTAGAGATCTGATCTTTAAAGCTTCTGTTCGTTAGAATAATTATTTGGGATTTTTTTTAAATACTAAAGGCTGTGGTAAGGTAATGCATTTCGGGTGTTTAGGGGTAAGACTGCATATGCTGAACTGCACCCTGAGAACCGGAGCACACTGGCTGCTCCAGTGAGAACAGGACCTCCACTGTGTGGCGGGCTGCTGGGTGGCGTGGAACTTTCCGGGTGACATTTGGCCTGTACGGTCAAATTTATGTCTCATGTCCTAAATTGATTGGATTTCATGTTCACCTGATGACATGCGGAATGATGAATATTAAAAAGCAATGACGCTTTAGTCCTTTATCATTTTTGTGAAAATGTTCTCGTCATCTCATTATCTCATCTCATTATCTTCCTCCCAATCTTCTACTAGGGTCACGGGAGGTTCCCTATGCCCATCCAAGGGAGAAGACATGGGACAGGGTGCCAATACATTGCATAATATAGAGACGGGGCAATTCAGAGCAGCTAATTTGCCTTGAATGCATGTTTTTGGACTGTGGGAGGACACCGGAGAACCTGGTAGAAACCCACGGGGACACGGGGAGAACATGGAAACTCCATCAAGATTGGGATTTAAACCACACTGAGCACACACCATCCATCCATCCATCCATTATCTTCTGCTTTATCTTCTACCAGGGTAGAGGGTTCCCCATGCCCATCCAGTAGTAGGAGAACGTTTCAGGTGCTGGGCAGATACACCCAGGACAGGACGCCAATCTATAACTGGACACACACTCACTCACATAGACACACTCTATATGGGGCAATTTGGAGAACTCAATTGACTTGATCCATTTTTTTGGACTGTGGGAGGAAACCGGAGAACCCGGTGGAAACCCACAGGGACACGGGGAGAACATAGAAACTCCACCCAGATTGGGATCAAACCACACTGAGCATACACTATCCATCCATCCACTATCTTCTGCTTAATCCTCTACTAGGGTCCTGGGGAGGTGAGGTGGGGTGGGTTCCCCATGCCCATCCAGGGGAGAACGTTTCGATCGCTGGGCAGATACACCCAGGACAGGACGTCAATCTATAACTGGACACACACTCACTCACATAGACACACACTATATGGGGCAATTTGGAGAACTCAATTGACTTGATCCATGTTTTTGGACTGTGGGAGGAAACCGGAGAACCTGGTGGAAACCCAGAGGGACACGGGGAGAACATGGAAACTCCGTCAAGATTGGGATTTAAACCACACTGAGCACACACTATCCATCCATCCATTATCTTCTGCTTTATCTTCTACCAGGGTAGAGGGGGGGTTCCCCCTTGCCCATCCAGTAGTAGGAGAACGTTTCAGGCCCTGGGCAGATACACCCAGGACAGGATGCCAACCCATCACTAGAAACACACTATCCATCCATCCATTATCTTCCGCTTAATCCTCTACCAGGGAAGAGGGGGGGGGGGTTCCCCATGCCCATCCAGTACTAGGAGAACGTTTCGGGCGCTGGGCAGATAGACCCAGGACAGGACGCCAATCTATCCCTGGACACACACTCACTCACACAGACACACTCTATATGGGACAATTTGGAGAACTCAATTGACTTGATCCATGTTTTTGGACTGTGGGAGAAAACCGGAGAACCCGGCGGAAACCCACAGGGACACGGGGCGAACATGGAAACTCCACCCAGATTGGGATTCGAACCTGGAATCCCCAGCACTGAGAGGCATGTGTGCTAACCATTACACGTAAATTGCCCCTCACACCGTTTACAGGAACCACAGCCCCCGACACGGTGCAGTTCCGTAATGAATTGTTAGTATTAAAGAGCAAAGCGTCGTTGCTTTTGAATGCATCTTATTATTAAACATCGTTTTAAAATCGTTTTCTGATTTCGAACAGACCGTTTACATCCAGCTCGTCTCATCACCTTAAACTCTGTGACTCTACCCCCCGACCTCGACCACAAACACTCCGCAGAAGTTCATCACATGACATCGTCCGTCCTCCTCACGACGTACAGGCAACACATTCAGAACGATACAGCAGAACGAAATCCCACCACAAATCAGCGGATGTGCTCTTAGGATCTACTATATCAATAAAAAAGCATAAAAATAGAATATGTTCCACGTTACTAAACTCTAGATCCACAGGTTTCACACGGAACGCGTTCCAAAAGACACGGCTCACAAAGGCAACGCCGTCGAGGAGCTTTTAGAAAGAACGTTAAAAAAAACTGTTTTTTTTCTTTTATAATTTTTTTTTTATTGGGTGATGCGGCGGCTTAGTGGTTGGCATGTTCTCCTCTCAGCGCTGGGGATTCAGGTTCGAATCCCAATCTGGGTGGAGTTTTCATGTTCTCCCCGTGTCCGTGTGGGTTTCCTCCGGGTTCTCCGCTTTCCTCCCACAGTCCAAAAACATGGATCAAGTCAATTGAGTTCTCAAAATTGCCCCATATAGAGTGTGTGTGTGTGAGTGAGTGTGTGTCCAGTGATAGATTGGTGTCCTGTCCTGGGTGTATCTGCCCAGCGCCTGAAACGTTCTCCCCTGGATGGGCATGGGGAACCCCCCCCCCCCCCCCCGCGACTCTAATATAAGATAAAGCGGAAGATAATGAATGGATTATTATTATTATTATTATTATTATTATTATTATTACCCCTCATATATTAGCTTCATCTGTTTGTCTGTGTGTCTGCTAAAATGTTTACAAATGCTATTTCACGCACTTTCCATTATCCAATTAACTGAAACTTTACACAAGTGCTCATCATCGATGACATCACATGAATCAATTAAAAAAATGACCAATTAATTAACTATTATCCATCCATCCATTATCTTTTGCTTTATTCTCTATTAGGGTCCCATCTAGGGGAGAACGTTTCTGGCGCTGGGCAGATACACCCAGGACAGGACGCCAATCCATCACTGGACACACACTCACTCACACAGACACACTCTATATGGGGCAATTTGGAGATTTCAATTGACCTTGATCCATGTTTTTGGACTGTGGGAGGAAACCAGAGAACCCGGAGGAAACCCACGGGGACACGGGGAGAACATGGAAACTCCACCGAGATGGGGATTCGAACCGGGAATCCCTAGTGCTGAGAGGAGAACATGCCAACCACTAAGCCAGCGTGCCACCCTAATTAATCAACTAATTAGTGGTATTTTGCTTTATATGGGTAAATTGGCCATTTTAAATTTGTCATTGAACACGATATGGGGCGGTTTTGAGAAACTAATTGTTTAATACTTTGCTTGTTAGTTAATGAGTTTCGAATTAGTTCTAATTAAAACCAAGCTAAAAACCAAATTGGTTTTCTCGTTGGCGTCATTGCGAAGACCCCGACTCGTCATCGGATCGAACGTGAACGAAACTTGCGCGATATACGGTTCTAAGGACACTACGGCACATTGTTCTGCATCGCGATGTGCAGCTGTCCGTTGGAATTGCTAAAGAGTCCACAGGAGAACCACGAGGTTCTGTTGACCTGCCATTCCAAGAAGATTCCCGGGCTGTTTGATTGTCTAGTGATTAGCCACCGACTCCGCCCTGCCAAACGCCGGCCCGGTTCTAACGTCTAATAGTCCATGGTACAATAGTGTCCTATTAAAGCCCACACTTGTCAGTGCTGTGCACGGTCAGCTCTTTCTCGGAGCTCAAACTCACGGACATGGTCTCTTTGTGACTCCCCCTCGACCTACGATCGGTCGGCGAGGATGAGGTGGTCCCTTCCTCCCACGTCTGGAGGGGGCAGACCCGGGCCACGTGGCCTGCCGTGTGCTGCTGAGCCGAGCGGCCGTCCGTCACGGTGAAGCAGCTGTCCACGGCCAGCCCCTGCCCCGGCTGGCTCTGTCCACAGCGTGGGCCGCAGAGCAGGGCCAGGAACTCCTTGCGAACGCTGCGGTGCATGTAGCCGTAGATGTACGGGTGGAGACAGCACTGCAGGAAGAAGAGCACCAGCGCCAGCGAGGTCAGCCAGGTCGGCACGTCCACGCTGGAGTCCAGGGCCACGGTGCTGAGGACGCTGTAGGGGCCCATGCTGAAGACGTACGAGGCCATGATGACGAAGACCACCCTCGCCGCCTTGCAGTGGTAGTGGAAGCGTCTGTGTCTGCTTCGGGCCGGGTATGCGGCCGAGAAGCCTTCCGGTGGGGGTTGCTGGGAAGGGTGCCGATTTGGACTAGAGCACGAGTCTGGGAGGTGGTCCGCCTGGACCGGGTGGACGAGGGCATTCTGGCGCCTGGCCGCCCGGAACACCATCCAATAGCAGGCCAGCATGATGGCCACGGGCAGCCAGAAGGAGAGGGCGGCCACCAGGGCGGTGTAGGAATGGCTGGAGGACCAGACCACCGTACAGGCTTTGTGATGCTGGTCGAAGTCGATGGCCCCCCAGCCGTAGAGCGGTGGTGTACTCTGCAGCAGGCTCAGCAGCCAGGTCAGGGCAATGAGGTTGGTCCCCAGATGGGGCGTCATCCGGGTGGGGTAGGACAGCGGGTGGATGATGGCGAGGTAGCGGTCTACCGACACCACGATGATGGTGTTGACGCCAGTAAAGGCGAAAAGGTGCATGAGCACCACCAGCGCCTGGCACAGCCGAGCATCCAAAGGCCAGACCTCGGGCACGGCGGCGGCGATGACGAAGGGCATGACCAGCACGGTCTGCAGCAGGTCGGCCAGCAGGAGGTTGAGGACGAAGCGGTTGGCCACGTGTAGAAGCTGCGGCTTCTTCTGGAACACCAACAGCACCACCACGTTCCCGAAGAGCGAGGTGCACACGATGGCCGATATGGCCACCATCTTCATGGCTCCGCTCGGCAGCGACGCCGTCAGGGACGCCGGCAGCTCGGCGCCCGGGTCCCAGGGCACGCCGCTGGAATTATACTCCACGCTGGCTGCCTCCATCATGGGTCGGTTGCCACCGATGGGCTGGGTGATCATACATGGGGGTGCCTTCAAGCGCTCAGGCGACACCACCTGACCTGAGCACTCAAGCCGCCGTCTCGGTCTCGGTCTCCGTCTCGGTCTCGTCTTCACCTGAAAGAGACGAAAGCATGAAGATAACTCCGGCTATTTGGTAGGTTCTCGCAACACATAGCTCTCAGGTCTAATTATAGTAACTTGGCCAAGCTGCCAGCAACCGCGCCACGGATTTGGGAATACCGTACTGATGTGCAGCATCGTCCCCAAGAAAATCGGACCATCCGGCAGCCGTCTCGCCCAAAGAAGGGCGCCGGAACAGCTGGAATAACAGCTGGCAGATTCCATTGTTCATCCAGGCGCAGACTCCCAGCCCACGATGGAGCTGGAAAGGAAAAGGGAGGGAGGAAAAAAGATGGACGGACGGCGTTTACCTGCGTTTCAGTCCAGACGGATGCTCCGGCTTGGTGGTTCCATGGCGCAGGCGGTGCTCGGATGTCACCCCCGCGTCCCCCTCAGGCAGTGCGGCGTCTGCGTCGCCCATTGACGGCAATCAATGGCCGCCTGCGCTGAGCTTCTCCTGCAGGCAGCGCTCACCTCTGATCAGCTCTCGCAGTGGGGGCTTCTCTCTCTCGCCTTCTCCTCTTCCCTTCTCGCTCTTCACACCCCGATTCGTCGCTCGGTCCTCATGACGCAGCGCAGCAGCCTCTGCTTAAGCGCCTGTGAATAATGGCTAATCCATAGAGGAGTGCGCGGGGTGCGCGGGGGGCTCTTCACTCCAGCACAGCTCCTGTTTAGCACTCAGCGCTAGAACAGGATGACAGCACCACCACCAGGAGACCATTCCCCCCCTCCCCCGTACCACCGAGAACCCTATCTCTTCTATTTATCCATCCATCCATACATACATCTGCTTTATCCTCCACTAGGGTGGTGGGGGGGTGGGGTGGGGTGGTTCCCATGCCCATCCAGGGGAGAACGTTTCAGGCGCTGGGCAGATACACCCAGGACAGGGTGCACACTCACTCACACAGACACACACACACTCTATATGGGGCAATTTGGAGAATTCAGTTGACCTTGATCCATGTTTTTGGACTGTGGGAGGAAAGCGGAGAACCCGGAGGAAACCCCACGTGGACAAGGAGAACATGGAAACTCCACCCAGATTGGGATTCGAACCGGGAAACCCGAGCAATGAGAGGAGAACATGCCAACCACTAAGCCACCGTGCCGTAGGGGCAATTTATTCATTGATTTATTCATTAACTTTGGCTTTATCTTCTACTAGGATCACAGGGTCGTGGCTTGGGGTGGGGGGGGGTGGTTCCTCATGTCCATCCAGGGGAGAATGTTTTGGGCGCTGGGCAGATACACCCAGGACAGGGTGCCAATCTATCGCTGGACACACTCACTCACACACACACATTCACACACTCTATATGGGGCAATTTGGAGAATTCAATTGACCTTGGTCCATGTTTTTGGACTGTGGGAGGAAAGCGGAGAACCCGGAGGAAACCCACGTGGACAAGGGGAGAACATGGAAACTCCACCCAGATTGCGATTCGAACCGGGAAACCCAAGCAATAAGAGGAGGACATGCTAAGCACTAAGCCGTAGGGGCAATTTATTAATTGATTTATTCATTATCTTCCGCTTTATGCCCATCTGGCAGATACACCCAGGACAGGATGCCAATCTATCACAGTTGGGGCAATATGGGGCAATTTGACCTTTGACCAATTTGAATTCAATTGATGTTGATGATGAAAAAAAAATTTTTTTTGACTCTGGGAGGAAAGCGGAGAACCCGGAGGAAACCCACA
>JAFMOC010000031.1:5822500-5880000 GCA_019802505.1 Corydoras sp. C115 | reverse complement strand
TCTGCCCAGCGCCCGAAACGTTCTCCCCTGGATGAGCATGAGGACCCCCCCCCACTGACTCTAGCCCCTAATATAGGATTAATAATGAGATATTGTGACATATAAAAATAATTAAATAAATTGAAAATATATGTGGGCGGCACAGTGGCTTAGTGGTTGGCATGTTCTCCTCTCAGTGTTAGGGATTCTCGGTTCGAATCCCAATCTGGGTGGAGTTTCCATGTTCTCCCCATGTTACCTCCAGGTTTTGTGTTTTCCTCCCACAGTTCAAAAACATGGATTCTAGGTAAATTGAATGCTCTAAATTGCCCCATATAGAGTGTGTGTGTGTGAGTGAGTGTGTGTCCAGCGATGGAATGGCGTCCTGTCCTGGGTGTATCTGCCCAGCTCCCGAAACGTTCTCCCCTGGATGAGCATGAGGACCCCCCCCCACTGACTCTAGCCCCTAATATAGGATTAATAATGAGATATTGTGACATATAAAAATAATTCAATAAATTGAAAATATATGTGGGCGGCACAGTGGCTTAGTGGTTGGCATGTTCTCCTCTCAGTGTTAGGGATTCTCGGTTCGAATCCCAATCTGGGTGGAGTTTCCATGTTCTCCCCATGTTACCTCCAGGTTTTGTGTTTTCCTCCCACAGTTCAAAAACATGGATTCTAGGTCAATTAAATGTTCTAAATTGCCCCATATAGAGTGTGTGTGTGTGAGTGAGTGTGTGTCCAGCGATGGATTGGCGCCCTGTCCTGGGTGTATGTGCCCAGCGCCCGAAACGTTCTCCCCTGGATGAGCATGAGGACCCCCCCCACTGACTCTAGCCCCTAATATAGGATTAATAATGAGATATTGTGACATATAAAAATAATTCAATAAATTGAAAATATATGTGGGCGGCACAGTGGCTTAGTGGTTGGCATGTTCTCCTCTCAGTATTAGGGATTCTCGGTTCGAATCCCAATCTGGGTGGAGTTTCCATGTTCTCCCCATGTTACCTCCAGGTTTTGTGTTTTCCTCCCACAGTTCAAAAACATGGATTCTAGGTCAATTAAATGCTCTAAATTGCCCCATATAGAGTGTGTGTGTGTGAGTGAGTGTGTGTCCAGCGATGGATTGGCGCCCTGTCCTGGGTGTATGTGCCCAGCGCCCGAAACGTTCTCCCCTGGATGAGCATGAGGACCCCCCCCCACTGACTCTAGCCCCTAATATAGGATTAATAATGAGATATTGTGACATATAAAAATAATTCAATAAATTGAAAATATATGTGGGCGGCACAGTGGCTTAGTGGTTGGCATGTTCTCCTCTCAGTATTAGGGATTCTCGGTTCGAATCCCAATCTGGGTGGAGTTTCCATGTTCTCCCCATGTTACCTCCAGGTTTTGTGTTTTCCTCCCACAGTTCAAAAACATGGATTCTAGGTCAATTAAATGCTCTAAATTGCCCCATATAGAGTGTGTGTGTGTAAGTGAGTGTGTGTCCAGCGATGGAATGGCGTCCTGTCCTGGATGTATCTGCCCAGCGCCCGAAACGTTCTCCCCTGGATGAGCATGAGGACCCCCCCCCACTGACTCTAGCCCCTAATATAGGATTAATAATGAGATATTGTGACATATAAAAATAATTAAATAAATTGAAAATATATGTGGGCGGCACAGTGGCTTAGTGGTTGGCATGTTCTCCTCTCAGTGTTAGGGATTCTCGGTTCGAATCCCAATCTGGGTGGAGTTTCCATGTTCTCCCCATGTTTCCTCCAGGTTTTGTGTTTTCCTCCCACAGTTCAAAAACATGGCTTCAAGGTAAATTGAATGCTCTAAATTGCCCCATATAGAGTGTGTCTGTGTGAGCGAGTGTACCCAGTGATAGATCGGCGTCCAAAACGTTCTCCCCTGTATGGTCATGAGGAACCCCCCCAGCGACCCAGTACAGGATAAAGATGAAGATAATGGATGATGGATTAATACATACAAATGTCCTGTACTAAGTCGTCCAACCGTTTTGCTATTAAGCAACTTTGGTCTAAAGTGTTCTAACAAATATTTAATACTTAAAATAGATGATACTAATACAAGATGGCATCGTAAGTACAAGTGCGGTTCATTCTTAAATTGTTCCAGCAGTAAATATAGGATTTTGGTGGAATGCTCACCGGACCTGAGAGACTGGCTGGTGTACCACACACCGCATTCTGAGAGTTGGAGGACAGCAATGAACGTGACATTAGAGATCCATAAAAGCATAACTTCATAATTATTCCTTTGCTGTTGTTGTTCCACTGACGGAAAAGAATGAGGTTCATTAAAACCATCTCAGCTATGCAGTGAGGACAATCTGGACACAATCTCTTGCTGTGTGGTCTGTCCCACATCAGACATTATTAAAACCACTATTAAAAAAAGGTTTAATTTAAAAAGTGGCAGCATGTAAATCTGTGTTTAGCTTTTGTAGTTAAACACAACAGAGTGATTTTGGACACCCGACCTCACGTCAACCTCACGTCAACCTCACGTCAACCTCACGTCAACCTCACGCCAACCTCACGTCAACCTCACGTCAACCTCACGTCAACCCCACGTCAACCTCACGTCAACCTCACGTCAACCTCACGTCGACCTCACATCAACCTTACATCAACCTTACATCATCATCACATCAACCTCACATCAACCTTACATCAACCTCACATCAACCTCATATCAACCTTACATCAGCACCACATCAACATCACGTCGACCTCACGTCGAACTCACGTCGCCCTCACGTCAACCTCACATCAACCTCACGTCAACCTCACGTCAACCTCACGTCAACCTCACGTCAACCTCACATCAACCTCACATCCACCTCTCATCAACCTCACGTCAACCTCACATCAACCTTACATCATCATCACATCAACCTCACATCAACCTTACATCAACCTCACATCAACCTCATATCAACCTTACATCAGCACCACATCAACATCACGTCGACCTCACGTCGAACTCACGTCAACCTCATATCCACCTCACATCCACCTCACATCAACCTCACGTCAACCTCACGTCAACCTCACGTCAACCTCACATCAACCTCACATCCACCTCTCATCAACCTCACGTCAACCTCACATCAACCTCACATCAACCTCACATCAACCTTACATCATCATCACATCAACCTCACATCAACCTCACATCAACCTCACATCAACCTCACATCAACCTCACATCAACCTCATATCAACCTTACATCAGCACCACATCGACCTCACGTCGCCCTCACGTCGACCTCACGTCGCCCTCACGTCAACCTCACATCCACCTCACGTCAACCTCACGTCAACCTCACGTCAACCTCACGTCAACCTCACATCAACCTCATATCAACCTTACATCAGCACCACATCGACCTCACGTCGCCCTCACGTCGACCTCACGTCGCCCTCACGTCAACCTCACATCCACCTCACGTCAACCTCACGTCAACCTCACGTCAACCTCACGTCAACCTCACGTCAACCTCACATCAACCTTACATCAACCTTACATCAACCTCACATCAACCTCACATCAACCTCATATCAACCTTACATCAACCTCACATGAACCTCACATCAACCTCACATCAACCTTACATCAACCTTACATCAACCTTACATCATCATCACATCAACCTCACATCCACCTCACATCCACCTCTCATCAACCTCATATCAACCTTACATCAGCACCACATCGACCTCACGTCGACCTCACGTCGAACTCACGTCGCCCTCACGTCGCCCTCACGTCAACCTCACATCAACATCACGTCAACCTCACGTCAACCTCACATCATCACATCAACCTTACATCAACCTCACATCAACATCACATCGACCTCACATCAACCTCACGTCAACCTCACATAAACCTTACATCAACCTCACATCAACCTTACATCAACCTTACACCAACCTCACATGAACCTTACATCAACCTCACATAAACCTTACATCAACCTTACATCGACCTCACATCAACCTCACATCAACACATTACTGATAGTCTTTTCGTGGTTATAGCAGTCTTCATATAGATACATAAACTGCTATTATCATTTCATATCATATCATATCATTTCATATCATATCATCTGGAAGCAAACACCAAGCACTAAACTTCCATGCCCCATACGCACACACACACACACACATATGTATATATTCATTCATTCATTCATTCATTATCTCCCGCTTTATCCTCTAGTAGGGTCGCGGTGGGGTTCCACATGCCCATCCAGGGGAGAACGTCTCGGGCGCTGGGCAGATAGACCCAGGACAGGGCGCCAATCCATCGCTGGACACACACTCACTCACACAGACACACTCTATATGGGGCAATTTGGAGAATTCAATTGACTTGATCCATGTTTTTGGACTGTGGGAGGAAACCAGAGAACCCGGAGGAAACCCACGCGGACACGGGGAGAACATGGAAACTCCACCCAGATGGGGATTCGAACCGGGAATCCCTATATATATTTTTATCAAATTTGATTCCATAATTTCCTATTTGTTTTGCTTCTGCACCTCGTATCTAGAGATGGTCTTCTTTTACACCAACCCAGCGGCAGGGTTCAGCACATCATGCGGGGAGGTTCTACGTTCCGTCTTTTCCGTTTACCTGTCTACAGTGCAGAGGATACAGCGTGAGCATTCTAAGAACTGAATTGAGTAATTCATTAGTAATCGCATTTCTTTTTTGGCCCTCAGCAGAGGTTCGGTCCATTTGAAATCCTTCATAATCTCGTACTAACTGACCAAACAGTGAGGCGTCATTCATTCTCGTCTCATTCTGTCTTGTTTTTAAATGCAGATACTCTCGCCTTGCCTGTTGATTAAAAGGGCAGAGGCACGAAAAGGACCGATAAACACAAAGCTTAATAGTCTACTAGTAACCAGCCGAGCAGAAACGTTGGAAAGGCTTTCCATTCGGCCGATGCTGTTTGTATGCAGTGCTGAAACAGTTTAGAAGTAATTACTTGTGATTTTCCGGGAGCTTCTCATTCATGCTAGTGGCCTGCCTTCACAACGGGGTGGAGTACTCGAGTGATGACAGTCCTCTGTGAGCGAAAAGACAACATTAAAAGCATTTGTATACAGCTCTTTCAGGAGATTAACATGCCATGAGGGCTTCCTGCACTCATACTTAAGGATAAAGTAGAAAGGGATTTCAAAAAAACTAAACAAAAAGCCCTGTAGCTGAATAGCGAGGACGTCACAAAAGTAAAATCCTAACATCTTCTTAGATGTTACCTTCCCACTCAATCAGCTCTGTGGTGCAGACACCAAAGTATCATGTCTTACAGAACGTGAGTGCTTACCCCGGAAAGCAGGCTAAAGATTACAGAGAGAGAGAGGACGCCAGAAAAAAGCATTACATTAAAAAGTCTTACATTCATGTTTATTCATGGTCAAGGACTTGGAACCAATTTTCCATCCATCCATCCATCATCGTCCGCTTTATCCTTTACTAGGGTAGCGGGTGGGGGTGGGGAGGTTCCCCATGCCCATCCAGGGGAGAACGTTTCGGGCGCTGGGCAGATACACCCAGGACAGGACGCCAATCTATCACTGGGTACACACTCACTCACACATACACACTCTATATGGGGCAATTTGGAGAATTCAATTGACCTTGAATCCATGTTTTTGGACTGTGGGTGGGGGAGAACGTTTTGGGCGCTGGGTAGATACACCCAGGACAGGGCACCAATCTATCACTAGACACACATTCACTCACTCACACACACACTATATGGAGGAAATTTCCATTCTTTATCTTCTGCTTTATCCTACTATTAGGGTCGTGGGGGGGTTCCTCATGCCCATCCAGGGGAGAACGTTTCGGTCGCTGGGCAGATACACCCAGGACAGGACACCAATCTATCACTGGGCACACACTCACTCACACAGACACACTCTATATGGGGCAATTTGGAGAATTCCAGTGACCATGATCCATGTTTTCAGACTGTGGGAGGAAACCGGAGAACCCGGAGGAAACCCACGCGGACACAGGGAGAACATGGTAACTCCTCCCAGATTGGGACTCCTTCCAACCGGGAATCCCTAGCGCTGAGAGGAGAACATGCTAACCATTAAGCCACCGTGCTCGCCCCATATGCGTACATATATTATAAAATAGGCATGAGGGGATACCCCATTCTTTGGTTCGAAAATCCCAATCTGGGACATGGAGGTTTTTGGCCATGTCTCAGGGAGAACTCTCCTTTAGGGATTCCAGGTGGAATCCCCACTGAGTGGAGTTTCCATGTTTTATGCCCATGTCCGTGGGGTTTTTCCATGTCCTCCGGGTTTCCTTTCCTCCCACAGTCCAAAGACATGGATCAAGTCAATTGATTTCTCCAAATTGCCCCATATAGAGTATGTCTGTGTGAGTGAGTGTGTGTCCAGTGATAGATTTGTGTCCTGTCCTGGGTGTATCTGCCCAGCGCCTGAAACGTTCTCCCCTGAATGGGTATAGGGAACCTCCCCACGACCCTAATAGAGGATAAAGTGGAAGATAATGGATGGCTGGATAGATAAATAAAAAAAAACTGTACTTTTTACCGGCGGCGCGGTGGCTTAGTGGTTAGCACGTTTGCCTCTCAGCGCTAGGGATTCCCGGTTCGAATCCCCATCTGGGTGGAGTTTCCATGTTCTCCCCGTGTTCGCGTGGGTTTCCTCCGGGTTCTCCGGTTTCCTCCCACAGTCCAAAAACATGGATCATGTCAATTGAGTTCTCCAAAATTGCCCCATATAGAGTGTGTTTGAGTGAGTGAGTGTGTGCCCAGCGATGGATTGGCGCCCTGTCCTGGGTGTATCTGCCCAGCGCCCGAGACGTTCCCCCCTGCATGGGGAACCCCACCGCGACCCTAATAGAGGATAAAGCGGAAGATAATGAATGAATGAATGTATTTTTTACCTTGTCAATTATAAAGAAACGTCTGAGATTTCAGGGAAAAAACAAAATTGTAAGGCTGACCGCATACTTTTGAATGGTAGTGTATATACTATACTATACTATACACTGTTCTTCCCTTATATATAGCCTTATATTGTTATTTTGGACATAGCACAGGCCGTTATGACCACCTCACGTCCTAATAACCATTGGCGAACTGCGATTTTAAAATATGTAGGCCTTATCAACCGCGGACGAACATCTGCAATCGTTCGGGCATCACAGCGAAGACTGTCCTTTGTTAAAAGTGCTTTCTGTGGCCGAGAGAACTCCGAGTTGGACAATGAGCAGCAATTATGGCTCGGCAGTCGAGAGTGATGCAGATATCAGAATATCAAAGAAATAATCACGAGGATTAGAGTGGGCACGCTTACACCCCCTCACACAGAAAAACTGTGGCTAGCTTTGTGCTGGGACACAGGACGCCATCCAAACTCCATCTGCCATGTTCATCTTTGCCTCCTGCAGACCGTGTGTGACTGCCCCGACCACAAAGAAATACCCGCCAACCGCACACACATACATCCTCACAAAAAAGGCATGAATCGCAGCCAATTCCAGGCCACGGGTGGAGGAGAGGAGGGAAGCGGAGATGCACGGATGACAAACAAACGGAATGGACGACGGGCTCGGCGACGGAATGGGCCGCGACGAATGCAAAGGAATATACATCGGAGATTAGTGTATATTCCGGTGTAACATCAAGCATGTGGTATAAGGGCATTACTTCGGGGTTATAACTGAGAATGGCGAGGAAGAAAGCCGCCTTCCATGCACGGGCCATGCTGTGCCGTATATAGAGAGCCAGAGGGAGGGCTTGGGTCGTGCTTACAGAGTGGAAAGGCCCTGACAGGTGTGCCATTGTGTGTGTGAGAGGGTGTGGGAAGGGAAAAGTGGTCCAGGGGAGATTTGCAAGTGCTTTTAATGTTTATCGGCCCCGATTTCTTGGTTAAAGGCATTCTTTTAAACAGTTGCCTCTCTTTCGGCCCATTCCGCTCCTTGCCCTCCTCACCTGAGGACTGAAAGCCTCAGCTCTCTTAATTAGTTGGGGAGCCCGCAGCAGTCCCCACTCTTCTGGGAAGCTTCACAGCAAAGGGAACGGGGCAGAAAGGCTGAAATCTCACTTGAGGTGGCAGCTAACTTAACAGGTTGCCCGGGATCTGCTCTGCACTGGGGTACAGACTGCCATGCTGCTCTGCAAGGGTAAGAACATTTCTAGTAACCTGTAGTTTGTTCTATCCATCCATTATCTTCTGCTTTATCCTATATTAGGGTCGCAGGGGGGGTTCCCCATACCCATCCAGGGGAGAACGTCTCGGGCGCCGGGCAGATACACCCAGGACAGGGCGCCAACCTATCGCTGGGCACGCACTCACTCACTCACACAAACATACTCTACATGGGGCAATTTGGAGAACTCAATTGACTTCATCCATGTTTTTGGACTGTGGGAGGAAACCGGAGAACCCGGAGGAAACCCACGTGGACACGGGGAGAACATGGAAACTCCACCCAGATGGGGATTCCAACCGGGAATCCCTAGTGCTGAGAGGAGAACATGCTAACCACTAAGCCACCGTGCCAACCATTAATAATATTAGTACATATTACATAATATAAAGCTACAGGATGGATGGCACGGTGGCTTAGTGGTTGGCATGTTCTCCTCTCAGCACTCCCGATTCGAATCCCCATCTGGGTGGAGTTTCCATGTCTGGGTGGAGTTTCCTCCGGGTTCTCCGGTTTCCTCCCACAGTCCAAAAACATGGATCAAGTCAATTGAATTCTCCTAATTGCCCCATATAGAGTGTGTCTGTGTGAGTGAGTGAGT
This sequence comes from Corydoras sp. C115, assembly GCA_019802505.1. Taxonomy (NCBI): domain Eukaryota; kingdom Metazoa; phylum Chordata; class Actinopteri; order Siluriformes; family Callichthyidae; genus Corydoras; species Corydoras sp. C115. The sequence continues at coordinate 5,871,179 of JAFMOC010000031.1, read as the reverse complement.
GTGTGTCCAGAGATAGATTGGCGTCCTGTCCTGGGTGTATCTGCCCAGTGCCTGAAACATTCATCCCTGGATGGGCATGGGGAACCCCCCCCCACCCCTGCGACCCTAATATAGGATAAAGCGGAAGATAATGAATAGATGGATAATTTTATTAATACTATTTATTAATATTATTGCGGACGAATTAATGGGAAGAAGAAAAGTCGTGTTTAGTGCATCATAAAAGCACTTTTGATAGCAAACTGGGCTCCAATCAATGGCCTGAGGGATTTAAAAGCCTCGCCAGCAGATGTCAGTAGTCACCTGGTTTCTGTACCTTTAGCCTCATGGGGAGCTTTTGCACGCACGTGGTGTGACAGCTTCCCCTGGAAGCTAGCGTGACATTTGCTTCACTTAATGACACAAGCTAATTAATCATTAGTGATCCCAGAGGTATTCCTGTTAGTGAGGCTTTGTCGTGCCTGCTCCCAGCAGGAGGTTCGGGCCTCGGAGTGTCATGTATGCGTTTGTTCCCCAGCTTTCCTCCACTTTGGGCTAACTGTCCTCACGCTTCTCTGTTTCTCCATCTGAATCTGAGCTGGGGGCAACTTCTGAACCTCAGTGCTACATTTCCCATGACCTCACCTTAATGGCACTGAGGGTTTAGGGTTTAGTCTGTTAGATAGAACAGTGGCTTAGTGGTTGGCAAGTTCTCCTCTCAGTTCTGGGGATTCCCGGTTCGAATCCCAATCTAAATGGAGTTTCCATGTTCTCCCCGTGTCCATGTGGGTTTCGTGGGTTCTTCTGTTTTCTCCCACAGTCCAAAAACATAGATCAAGGCCTATGTTGTGTGTGTCTGGGGCGGCGCGGTGGCTTGGTGGTTGGCATGTTCTCCTCTCAGTGCTGGGGATTCCCGGTTCGAATCCCAATCCAAGTGGAGTTTCCATGTTCTCCCCGTGTCCACGTGGGGTTCCTCAAGGTTTTGCCCACAGTCCAAAAACATGGATCGAGGTCAATTGAGTTCTCCAAATTGCCCCATATGGGGCAATTTGTGTAAAAAAGTAAAAACTTACTCTGTGTGAGTAAGTGTTTGTCCTGTCCTGGGTGTATCTGCCCAACGCCCGAAACGTTCTCACATGGACGTTTTCTCCCCCCTGCGACCTTAGTAGAGGATAATGGATGGATAATAATAATAAATAAATAAAATAATGGGTGGCATGGTGGCTTAGTGGTTGGCATGTTCTCCTCTCAGTGCTGGGGATTCCCGGTTTGAATCCCAATCCAAGTGGAGTTTCCATGTTCTCCCCGTGTCCATGTGGGTTTCGTGGCTTCTCCGGTTTCCTCCCACAGTCCAAAAACATGGATCAAGGCCTATGTTGTGTGTGTCTGCGGCGGCGCGGTGGCTTAGTGATTGGCATGTTCTCCTCTCAGTGCTGGGGATTCCCGGTTCGAATCCCAATCCAAGTGGAGTTTCCATGTTCTCCCGGTGTCCGCGTGGGTTTCCTCCGGGTTCTCCGGTTTCCTTCCACAGTCCAAAAACATGGATCAAGGCCTATGTTGTGTGTGTCTGGGGCGGCGCGGTGGCTTGGTGGTTGGCATGTTCTCCTCTCAGTGCTGGGGATTCCCGGTTTGAATCCCAATCCAAGTGGAGTTTCCATGTTCTCCCCGTGTCCGCGTGGGTTTCGTGGGTTCTCCTGTTTTCTCCCACAGTCCAAAAACATGGATCAAGGCCTATGTTGTGTGTGTCTGGGGCGGCGCGGTGGCTTGGTGGTTGGCATGTTCTCCTCTCAGTGCTGGGGATTCCCGGTTCGAATCCCAATCCAAGTGGAGTTTCCATGTTCTCCCGGTGTCCGCGTGGGTTTCCTCCGGGTTCTCCGGTTTCCTTCCACAGTCCAAAAACATGGATTCAAGGCTAATTAAATGCTCTAAATTGGCCTATGTTGTGTGTGTCTGGGGAGGTGAGGTGGCTTAGTGGTTGGCATGTTCTCCTCTCAGTGCTGGGGATTCCCGGTTCGAATCCCAATCTAAGTGGAGTTTACATGTTCTCCCCGTGTCCACGTGGGGTTCCTCAAGGTTTTGCCCACAGTCCAAAAACATGGATCGAGGTCAATTGAGTTATCCAAATTGCCCCATATAGAGTGTGTCTGTGGGTAAGTGGTGTTTATCTGCCCAAGTCCTGGGTGTATCTGCCCAACGCCCGAAACGTTCTCACATGGACGTTCTCTCCCCCCGCGACCTTACTTAAGGATAATAAAATCGTAAATAAAATAATGGGTGGCATGGTGGCTTAGTGGTTGGCATGTTCTCCTCTCAGTGCTGGGGATTCCCGGTTTTGAGTCCCAATCCAAGTGGTGTTTCTATGTTCTCCGTGTGTGCATGGCTTCTCCGGTTTCCTCCCACAGTCCAAAAACATGGATCAAGGCCTATGTTGTGTGTGTCTGGGGCGGCGCGGTGGCTTGGTGGTTGGCATGTTCTCCTCTCAGTGCTGGGGATTCCCGGTTCTAATCCCAATCTGGGTGGAGTTTCCATGTTCTCCCCGTGTCCACGTGGGGTTCCTCAAGGTTTTGCCCACAGTCCAAAAACATGGATCGAGGTCAATTGAGTTCTCCAAATTGCCCCATATGGTGTGTCTGTGTGAGTGAGTGTTTATCCTGTCCTGGGTGTATTTGCCCAACGCCCGAAACGTTCTCACATGGACGTTCTCTCCCCTCCGCGACCTTACTAGAGGATAATGGATGGATAATAATAATAAATAAATAAAATAATGGGTGGCATGGTGGCTTAGTGGTTGGCATGTTCTCCTCTCAGTGCTGGGGATTCCCGGTTTTGAGTCCCAATCCAAGTGGTGTTTCTATGTTCTCCCCGTGTCCATGTGGGTTTCGTGGCTTCTCCGGTTTCCTCCCACAGTCCAAAAACATGGATTCAAGGCTAATTAAATGCTCTAAATTGGCCTATGTTGTGTGTGTCTGGGGCGGCGCGGTGGCTTAGTGGTTGGCATGTTCTCCTCTCAGTGCTGGGGATTCCCGGTTCGAATCCCAATCTAAGTGGAGTTTACATGTTCTCCCCGTGTCCACGTGGGGTTCCTCAAGGTTTTGCCCACAGTCCAAAAACATGGATCGAGGTCAATTGAGTTATCCAAATTGCCCCATATAGAGTGTGTCTGTGGGAGTAAGTGGGTTGTATCTGCCCAAGTCCTGGGTGTATCTGCCCAACGCCCGAAACGTTCTCACATGGACGTTCTCTCCCCCCGCGAACTTAGTAGAGGATAAATCGTAAGGTAATGGATGGATAATAATTATAAATAAATAATTAAATTAAGAAAAATTAAGTAAAATTACGGGTGGCATGGTGGCTTAGTGGTTGGCTAGCATGTTCTCCTCTCAGTGTTAGGGATTCCCGGTTCGAATCCCAATCTGGGTAAGGTTTCCATGTTCTCCCCATCTCCCCTTGAGTTTCGCGGGTTCTCCAGTTTCCTCCCACAGTCCAAAAACATGGATCAAGGTTAATTGAATTCTCCAAATTGCCCCATAGAGAGTGTGTGTGAGTGAGTGTGTGCCCAGCGATAGATTGGCGCCCTGTCCTGGGTGTATCTGCCCAGCGCCCAAAACGTTCTCCCCGGGATGGGCATGTGGAACCCCCCCGCGACCCTAATAGACGATAAAGCGGAAGATAATGGATGGATGGAAAAAATAAAATAAAATAATAATAATATGATAATTATATGTTGCCGTAAATATCTCAGAAATCAAGTCGAGGCCTCCACAGTCTCAGAGAAGGGTTGCATGGAAACAACTTCACTGGAACGGCTGAGGCCCCTCCCGTCATCATTTCTAACACCCCTCTGCATGCTCGGGTGGATGAAGGAGCAACAGATCACTAACCTAATGCAGATTGCAGCTATATTATTAGCTATATCGCTTGACTAATTCTCCGACTCCCATATGGAGCTTGAGTAAGCCATTAGAGAAGACACAGTAGGGGTTCGATCTGTGAATATAATCAAAAGTTCGTTTGGGCCTTCAGATCTGCAGATCATGCTCATCTCCCTCAAGAGAACACGTTTCCAAGATGCCTGTTCTGCAAAAGCATGGCCATCAATAACGGGGTTTTTAGCTCGATTAGCAAACCCTCCTACTGATCGGGGCATGCGATGGCCAGCTGTTCTACTCTTATAATTGCACCTCCCGGTGTACACAGCTCTAAATCACAGCCTAATCTGCCGGTTTCTTCTCTAATGCACTGTTCACAGTGCCACCGCAGAACTAACAGAACCTTCAGAGTGGCAGCACACCTATTGAATCTAACGCCAGCTCCGTTCGCAGCGGGGCGATGAATTATTCCGCTTCATGAGCGACTCGTCAGCGCCATACAAAGGAACGTTGGGTCTTTTAATATCACTTGGCCGTACATGGTATCCTTCATATTCACTATAATCATTACTGCGGGACAAAGATCAAGCGCTGGTCCTGCTCATGAGGAGACATCTGACAGCATCAGATTAGTTACCCCGGCCGACCGAGAAAGGGTTAATTCCTTAATAAGATCGTGGGCGGGACTTCTCGAACGTGGTTGGCATGTTCTCCTCTCAGACACCCAATCTGGGTGGGGTTTCCATGTTCTCCCCGTGTCCGCGTGGGTTTCCTGCAGGTTCTCCAGTATCCTCCCATAGTCCAAAAACATGGCTCAAGGTCAATTGAATTGCCCCATATAGAATACAGTGTGTCTGTGTGAGTGAGTGTGTCCAGTGATAGATTGGCGCCCTTTCCTTGGGTATCTGCCCAGCGCTCGAAACGTTCTCCCCTCCCCTGGGTCCAAAAACATGGATCAAGGTCAATTGAATTCTCCAAATTGCCCCATATAGAGTGTGTCTGTGTGAGTGAGTGTGTGTCCAGTGATGGATTGGCGTCCTGTCCTGGGTGTATCTGTCCAGCACCCCAAATGTTCTCCCCTGGATGGGCATGGCGAACCCCCTCGCGACCCTAATAGAGGATAAAGCTGAAGATAATGGATGGATGGGTGATTTGGGGGTTTGTTAGGTTCACCGCCACGATAGATAGAAGATAATGGATGGATGGATGATAAATTTGGGTAGCACGGTGGCTTAGTGGTTGGCATGTTCTCCTCTCACCACTAGGGATTCCCGGTTCAAATCCCAATCTGGGTAGAGTTTCCATGTTCTCCCTTTATTCACGTGGGTTTCCTGCGGGTTCTCCGGTTTCCTCCCACAGTCCAAAAACATGGATCAATTGAATTAACCAAATTGCCCAATATATAGTGTGTCTGTGTGAGTGCGTGTGTGTCCAGTGATAGATTGGCGCCCTGTCCTGGGTGTATCTGCCCAGCCCCCGAAACGTTCTCCCCTGGATGGACATGGGGACCCTCCTCACGACCCTAGTAGAGGATACAGTGTAAGATAATGGATGGATGGAGGGGGGTAGGTCTTTGCCAGGAAAACTTTGCAAGTGTTGCCATTAACTGAATAATTACACAATATTTTCCGAGGAATAACGGGGTCAATTCATAGCTCATTTTTACTGTTAACGGTCCCACCGGTTACTGTAAGTGTGGGGTCTGGAGTTAAAAGTTTAATTGGAACGTAGTTTAGGAGTTTCCTCCCCACCATCTGAGTGCGAACATACTCCTCACTGTTAATCAGAACCGGTGCCAGCTGCCTGAGATGCCCTCAGTGACTGCGGGCCCACCCGTGGCGAGCCGGATGGAGCGCTTCCAAGAAGTGTCAATGTAAGAGAGCGTGGAACTTTGGCTGCCAACAGCTCAGGAACACCTAGCTCCCCAAAGAGCTTCAAACTGGGGGATTCTGGCTCCCCCTTGGACTCCGATGGTTACCTCCAATTACATAGAAGTCACATTGAGGCAGGGGTCCCGAGTTGCTGCCTCTGTGGCTGCCAAAAAAATCCTAGTCAGACACGCATGGCACATGTACCTACATCCCAACAGGAACCCACTAGAGGACATATCAGGATGAGGAAAGTTGATGCCTAATAGTCGATGCCTAATGGGTAACCTCGCACACTGAGCACCCCGAGAGGCAGCTAATGAATAACAAATCAACATCATTGCTTATAAAAATATTGGACGTGCACCTAGCTGAAATATGCAAATAGCTGGGAAGTGGGAAGAGGTTTGGTGATGGCAAGCTACTCGACGGAGCTTCATCCTGTATAAATTCCAGTGGCTGCCTCCATTCAATCAGCATATATCAAGGTCAATGCGTGAAATTGCCTTTTGGAGTCAGCAAGTGGGAGGATTTGTAATGGTGTCCCAAAGGATAGCTTATTTACACCCTTGTTTGTGCTTAATCAAAGTACCACAAACTTTCTCCCCATTTTGGCATGGAAGCCTTTCGGGCGGCAGCCTCTTTCATGGCATTGTAGGGCGGGGTCAAGCATTGCAGTGTCTTTGAGAAGCCTGCAATTGCATTTGGCACGACTCTCCATGGAGTAACGCTTCATAAGCCTTTGTGTAGCTGAGCTCTGAAGCACCTGGGCCCTATATGCACATCGCCCTTTTTTTTTTTTTTTTTGCCCCCCCTCCCCGTCTCCCCCTTGCCCACGTCCCCCCCTCCCGCCCTCGTTCTCCGTTTAGACAGAAGACCGAATGCAAAGTGTCGTCTCCTACCCAACACAAAGGCTCTGAGCATTGGACACACCTTGGTCGGCACAAAGGATAAAAAGGGAAGTTAGGCCCGAACGCGAGGAACGCTGCTGCCAGGCCCGATAAAGATGCTTCAAAACACTCGGGCGCCAAGAAGCAGCAGCTCTGTTCTCTCTTCATTTTGGATTTTCTTAAGGATCACGCCGAGAGAAAAGGACAAAAAGGCAGAGGCAAAAGAGACAAAAGAGATGAGATTGGGAAAAAAAAAAACAACATTAACTTTAATGCGACTACGCTGGAAGATTACAAACCGCTCGAACATTCACGCCGCACCCAAAAGAAAGGGTTTTCACGCGAGCTGGGCTTTATTTTCACTGACTTCTTTTAAAACACTAATTTCGGTCTCACAACTTTACAATACAGGCAAAATATTTCGCTAAAATTCCCGTTGGAATCAACAACCACGTGTTTCACGAGCCGACCACCAACGATGCATCATTACGACTTAATGTACATGGGACGCCTAAAAGTGTCTTGATTTTGACTTTAAAAGGTCACTAAGTAAGACAAATAATCCTATTTTAAAATATATGTATTCACTATATGGTTGGCGGTGGCATGGTGGCTTAGTGGTTGGCACGTTCGCCTCTCAGCGCAAGGGATTCCCGGTTCGAATCCCCATCTGGGTGGAGTTTCCATGTTCTCCCCGTGTCTGCGTGGGTTTCCTCCGGGTTCTCCGGTTTCCTCCCACAGTCCAAAAACATGGATCAAGTCAATTGAATACTCAAAAATTGCCCCATATAGAGTGTGTCTGTGTGAGTGAGTGTGTGCCCAGCGATGAATTGGCGCCCTGTCCTGGGTGTATCTGCCCAGCGCCCGAGACGCTCTCCCCTGGATGGGCATGGGGAACCCCACCCCCATGACCCTAATAGAGGATAAAGCGGGAGATAATGAATGAATGAATATATGGATGGCATGTTCTCCTCTCAGCGCCGGGGATCCAAATTCGAATCCCAATCTGGGTGGAGTTTCCATGTTCTCCCTGTGTCCGTATGGATTATATACTATTTATATACTATTTTAAATATGGGGCTCTAAATTGCCCCATATAGTGTGTGAGTGAGTGTGTGTCCAGTGATGGATTGGCGTCCTGTCCTGGGTGTATCTGCCCAGCGCCTGAAACTGGGCATAGGGAACCCTCCACCCCATGACACTAGTAAAAGATGATGTGGAAGATAATGAATGAGTGAATGAATATTTAGAAACCTAATCATCCATCCATCCATTATCTTCAGCTTTATCCTCTATTAGGGTCGCGGGGGGGTTCCCCATGCCCATCCAGGGGAGAACGTTTTGGACACTGGGCAGATACACCCAGGACAGGATGCCAATCTATTACTGGACACACACTCACTCACACAGACACACTCTATATGGGGCAATTTGGAGAACTCAATTGACTTGATCCATGTTTTTGGACTGTGGGAGGAAACCGGAGAACCTGGAGGAAACCCACGCGGACACGGGGAGAACATGGAAACTCCAGCCAGATTGAGATTCTAGCTGGGAATCCCTAGTGCTGAGAGGAGAACATGCCAACCACTAAGCCACCGTGCCGGCCCTCTATCATTATAATAAAATATAATACAAAATTCTTGTGTTTGAATGTTTCATCATGCATTGAGTGAGTGTCGGTGCAGAAGAGCAATCCAGGGTTGGGGTTAGATGAAGAGATTATCGTCTGATGACCAGTGGAATTAGAGATAGTGATGCTTTCAGGTTAAGGTTAGAAACCGATATACAATGGCTTTTTCAGTGGCATCTTTCATGGCCTTTTCATTGTGATGTCATCCAGTCAGCGGTTCAGTGTTCTGACTCTCCAGCTCATTGATCTGTGTGCCGGAGAGCAAGCGCCAATTTGACAGTATCTTCCTTTGGAGATCGATTGGTCCTGACCTTCCATTGGCATAGTCTGTTCTGTACAAAGGCAGGATGACATTGCGTGCTAACATGCATTATTGAGAGTGGATGGGATGAGGTGTGTGTATGTGTGTATATATGTATACATAACATTGCGGGAACCATAACCTCTTTACACACTCATGTTTGTAGTTATGGTTGGGTTAGGGTTATGGTTAAGTAATAAAGTCATAAAGGGATCTATTTTGCCTACAGTATTTACACATAGTGGAATTCGCCCTCCACTTTTAACCCAGCCGTGCAGTGAAACCCACACACACACACACACACACACACACACACACACACACTGAGTGCACACCAAGAGCCTTGTATACAGCACCCGGGGAGTTGGGGTTAGCTGCCTTGCCCAAGGGCACTTCAGCTGTGGTTCACTTGGTGGGACTGGGAATCAAACCAGGACCTTCAGGTTATGAGGCTGGTTCCTTAACCCCAAGCCTACAACTGCCCCCTTGATATTATGGAAGTAGTGTGTATATATATATATATATATATATATATATATATATATATATATATATATATATATATATATATATATATATATTCATTCGTTATCTTCCGCTTTATCTTATATTAGGGTAACGACGCCACACTGTGCTGCATTGTGAGATGAAGTTAAGGTTCTGTGTGGGTTTCTCATCACAGCACACACACTTCATTTTATATATATATATATATATATATATATATATATATATATATATATATATATATATATATATATATATATATATATATATATTAATTCATTCATTATCTTCCGCTTTATCCTATATTAGGGTCACGGGGGGGTTCCCCATGCCCATCCAGTGGAGAACGTTTCAGGCGCTGGGCAGATACACCCAGGACAGGACGCTGATCCATTGCTGGACACACACTCACTCACACAGACACACTCTATATGGGGCAATTTGGAGAACTCAATTGACTCGATCCATGTTTTTGGACTGTGGGAGGAAACCGGAGAACCCGGAGGAAACCCATGCGGACGTGGAGAGAACATGGAACCTCCACCCAGATGGGGATTCGAACCGGGTATCCCTAGTGCTGAGAGGAGAACATGCTAACCACTAAGCCACTGTGCCGCCCATATATATATTCTTTACAAAGTAGACAGAAGTCTGTGTGAAGTCCCCACAATGCATGCAGATAGAAAGGTACTTCATTGAACCCAAGGTAAAAACAAATGTGTGTGTGTGTTTGCAAAATTTCCTAAGCATTATAAAATGAGGGCGGCACGGTGGCTTAGTGGTTAGCACGTTCGCCTCTCAGCGCTAGGGATTCCCGGTTCGAATCCCCATCTGGGTGGAGTTTCCATGTTCTCCCTGTGTCTGCGTGGGTTTCCTCCGGGTTCTCCGGTTTCCTCCCACAGACCAAAAACATGGATCAAGTCAATTGAATTCTCAAAAATTGCCCCATATAGAGTGTGTCTGTGTGAGTTAGTGTGTGCCCAGCGATGGATTGGCGCCCTGTCCTGGGTGTATCTGCCCAACGCCCGAGACGTTCTCCCCTGGATGGGCATGGGGAACCCCACCACGACCCTAATAGAGGATAAAGCAGGAGATAATGAATGAATTATAAAATGATCTAGTATATTCGATGGCTGAAACGAGGTTCGTTAGTAACTCTAGATTAATGACCGTGTGTATTAGCCATGGTTCAATTTCAATTTACAATTTCTACTTAGACCTGGATTAATTACTGACCAAGAAAATAATAAGTTCGCGCATGAACATCCTCTTTAAAAGATCAGGACTCTGCATTGATCAATTAATCACCAATAATCAGTATCAATAATGCCATGCTTCCTGAACCACACTTTCAGAATTTGAGCCTTATGAACGGTGGAAAACCGTGGTAGCTCTGTGGTTAGGGTGTTGGGCTAGCAATCTAAAGGTTGGGGGTTTAAGCCCCAACTCCAGCAAGTTACCAAAGCGTTCCCTTGAGCAAGGCCCTTAACCCTTATTGCTCCATGGGGTGCTGTATCATCCCTGACCCTGCCCTTTGACCTCAGCCATCAAGCTGGGCTACTTGTAAGTCACTTCGGATAAAGGCATCTGCAAAATAACATGATGTGATCTAATGCAAATGAAGAAGCCCAAAGTCCTGGCTGGATCTGCCCAGCGCCCGAAACGTTCTCCCCTGGATGGGCACGGGGAACCCCCCCACACGTGACCCAAGTAGAGGATAAAGCAGAAGATAATGAATGGATGGATGTTCTCCTCTCAGCACTAGGGATTCCCGGTTGGAATCCCCATCTGGGTGGAGTTTCCATGTTCTCCCCGTGTCCATGTGGGTTTCCTCCGGGTTCTCCCGTTTCCTCCCACAGTCCAAAAACATGGATCGAGTCAATTGAGTACTCCAAATTGCCCCATATAGAGTGTGAGTGTGTGTCCAGTGATAGATTGGCGTCCTGTCCTGGGTGTATTTGTAAACGTTCTCCCCTGGATGGGCATGGGGAACCCCCTCACAACCCTAGTAGAACGTGATGGGCATGGAGACCCCCCCTGCGACCCTAATAGAGGATAGAGCGGAAGATAATGAATGAATGAATGAATATATGTCCATCACACAGGGCGACATGGTGGCTTAATGTTAAGCATGTTCTCCTCTCAGCACTAGGGATTCCCGGTTGGAATCCCCATCTGGGTGGAGTTTCCATGTCCTCCCCGTGTCCGCGTGGGTTTCCTCCGGGTTCTCCGGTTTCCTCGGTTTCCTCCCACAGTCCAAAAACATGGCTCAAGTCAATTGAGTTCTCCAAATTGCCCCATATAGAGTGTGTGTGTCTGTGTGTGTGAGTGAGTGCCCAGTGATGGATTGGTGTCCTGTCCTGGGTGTATCTGCCCAGCGCCCGAAACGTTCTCCCCTGGATGTGCATGGGGAACCCCCTCACAACCCTAGTAGAACGTGATGGGCATGGAGACCCCCCTCACAACCCTAGTAGAACTTGATGGTCATGGGGTACCCCCCCTGTGACCCTAATAGAGGATAGAGCGGAAGATAATGAATGAATGAATGAATGAATATATGTCCATCACACAGGGCGACACGGTGGCTTAGTGTTTAGCATGTTCTCCTCTCAGCGCTAGGGATTCCCGGTTGGAATCCCCATCTGGGTGGAGTTTCCATGTCCTCCCCGTGTGCGCGTGGGTCTCCTCCGGGTTCTCTGGTTTCCTCCCACAGTCCAAAAACATGGCTCAAGTCAATTGAGTTCTCCAAATTGCCCCATATAGAGTGAGTGTGTGTGAGTGAGTGTGTGTCCAGCGATAGATTGGCGCCCTGTCCTGGGTGTATCTGTAAACGTTCATCCCTGGATGGGCATGGGGAACCCCCTCACGACCCTAGTAGAACGTGATAGGCATGGGGTACACCCCCTGCGACCCTAATAGAGGATAGAGCGGAAGATAATGAATGAATGAATGAATGAATATATGTCCATCACACAGGGCGACACGGTGGCTTAGTGGTTAGCATGTTCTCCTCTCAGCGCTAGGGATTCCCGGTTCGAATCCCCATCTGGGTGGAGTTTCCATGTTCTCCCCGTGTCCGCGTGGGTTTCCTCTTGGTTCTCCGGTTTCCTCCCACAGTCCAAAAACATATAGAGTGTTTGTGTGAGTGAGGGTGTGTCCAGTGATAGATTGGCGTCCTGTCCTGGGTGTATCTGTAAACGTTCATCCCTGGATGGGCATGGGGAACCCCCTCACGACCCTAGTAGAACGTGATAGGCATGGGGTACACCCCCTGCGACCCTAATAGAGGATAGAGCGGAAGATAATGAATGAATGAATGAATGAATATATGTCCATCACACAGGGCGACACGGTGGCTTAGTGGTTGGCATGTTCTCCTCTCAGCGCTAGGGATTCCCGGTTGGAATCCCCATCTGGGTGGAGTTTCCATGTCCTCCCCGTGTCCGCGTGGGTGTCCTCCGGGTTCTCCGGTTTCCTCGGTTTCCTCCCACAGTCCAAAAACATGGCTCAAGTCAATTGAGTTCTCCAAATTGCCCCATATAGAGTGTGTCTGTGTGAGTGAGGGTGTGTCCAGTGATAGATTGGCGCCCTGTCCTGGGTGTATCTGTAAACGTTCATCCCTGGATGGGCATGGGGAACCCCCTCACAACCCTAGTAGAACGTGATGGGCATGGAGACCCCCCTCACAACCCTAGTAGAACTTGATGGTCATGGGGTACCCCCCCGCGACCCTAATAGAGGAGAGAGCGGAAGATAATGAATGAATGAATGAATATATGTCCATCACACAGGGCGACACGGTGGCTTAGTGGTTAGCATGTTCTCCTCTCAGCGCTAGGGATTCCCGGTTCGAATCCCCATCTGGGTGGAGTTTCCATGTCCTCCCCGTGTCCGCGTGGGTTTCCTCCGGGTTCTCCGGTTTCTTCGGTTTCCTCCCACAGTCCAAAAACATGGCTCAAGGCAATTGAGTTCTCCAAATTGCCCCATATAGAGTGTGTCTGTGTGAGTGAGGGTGTGTCCAGTGATAGTTTGTCGCCCTGTCCTGGGTGTATCTGTAAACATTCATCCCTGGATGGGCATGTGAACCCCCCCCTCCCCCCGCGACCTTAATAGAGGATAAAGTGGAAGATAATGGATGGATGGATGGATGTCCATCACACTGAACCTCACATCCACCACCTACAGAAAATCACATGACCGCTGCAGTTTATTTAATCTGTTAGTCTTAGTGCTCCACAGAGACCCATTTAATTCCCCTTTATACTGCAGGTTACACCATTAAAATCTACAGACAGATTAAGGAGTGGATTTTAGCTCTCTCTCTCTCTCTCTCTCGTCGTTCGCTCGCTCTCTCTCCTGCTGAAACAGATGGCGGTTTATGCTGAGTACAATCAGCACTATTCAGTATGGGCCTGGCAATCCCTCCCTTCAGGAGCGGGGCCCAATCAGCGCCTTAATGAACACATTGGGAGCTGTCAGCTCCAAATGAGTCACAGTGGGATCCAGCCCACAGGTACCGTCCACCCAATGGCAGGGCCGCATGCTCAACCACACACAATAACGTTCCTACACGCCCGTAATTAAATCAAGCTTCTTCTCAGCGTCCGTCAGCATTCCTTTAACGGAAAGTCTGCTCACGAGTTATATACGTTCCTCGCGGTACCATGGAACGGCGAGGAGCCTGGGTTTGCGTATGTTGGCAGACCGGCCCGTACGTCTAATAGAAATGTAGTTGGAACCGTGGGCCTGCTGATTGTGATCTGTGTGAATGTGGAATGTGGAACTCCAATATTTGTTCAGATTCAGGCCATTCGGCTGACTCGGCAGGTTCCGTCCCGGGCCATAACTCATTTATTAACCCATTATGATGCTATCTTTAATTTAAAAACATAGAACATAGAAGGATTGGTGCTTGGCAAGTTCTCCTCTCAGCGCTAGGGATTCCCGGTTCGAATCGCAATCTGGTGGAGTTTCCATGTTCTCCCCGTGTCTGTGTGGGTTTCCTCCGGGTTCTCCGGTTTCCTCCCACAGTCCAATTGAGTTCTCCAAATTGCCCCATATAGAGTGTGTCTGTCTGTTAGTGAGTGAGTGTTTGTCCAAAAACATGGATCCAGCGCTAGGCGATTCCCGGTTCGAATCGCAATCTGGTGGAGTTTCCATGTTCTCCCCGTGTCTGTGTGGGTTTCCTCCGGGTTCTCCGGTTTCCTCCCACAGTCCAAAAACATGGATCAAGTCAATTGAGTTCTCCAAATTGCCCCATATAGAGTGTGTCTGTCTGTGTGAGTGAGTGTTTGTCCAGTGATAAACTGGCGTCCTGTCCTGGGTGTATCTGCCCAGCACCCAAAACGTTCTCCCCTGGATGGGCATGGGGAACCCCCCCGCGACCCTAGTAGAGGATAAAGCAGAAGCGGAACATATAAGTCTTTTAGGGTGGCATGGTGGCTTAGTGGTTTGCATGTTCTCCTCTCAGCGCTAGGGATTCCCGGTTCGAATCGCAATCTGGTGGAGTTTCCATGTTCTCCCCGTGTCTGTGTGGGTTTCCTCCGGGTTCTCCGGTTTCCTCCCACAGTCCAAAAACATGGATCAAGTCAATTGAGTTCTCCAAATTGCCTCATATAGAGTGTGTCTGTGTGAGTGAGTGTGTGTCCAGTGATAGATTGGTGCCCTGTCCTGGGTGTATCTGCCCAGCGACCGAAACGTTCTCCCCTGGATGGCCATGGGGAACCCCCCCGCGACCCTAATAGAGGATAAAGCGGAAGCGGAACATATAAGTCTTTTAGGGTGGCATGGTGGCTTAGTGGTTTGCATGTTCTCCTCTCAGCACTAGGGATTCCTTGTTCGAATTGCAATCTGGTGGAGTTTCCATGTTCTCCCCGTGTCCGCGTGGGTTTCCTCCGGGTTCTCCAGTTTCCTCCCACAGTCCAAAAACATGGATCAAGTCAATTGAATGCTCCAAATTGCCCCATATAGAATGTGCTTGTGTGAGTGAGTGTGTGTTGAGCAATATATTGGCACCCTTTTCTTGGTGTATCTTCCCACCGCTCGAAACGTTCTCCCCTGGATGGGCATGGGGAACCCCCCCCCCCCGACCCTAGTAGAGGATAAAGTGGAATATAATGGATGGATGGATAGATTCATGACTAAGCGTTTATGAATATATAATATTTGATGCGCTTCAGTGAGTATATGGTAGACTCCAGACTCTGGCACACTTCTCCCATCTGTCAGTCTGTCGGTATGTTCTGTCGGTGTGTTCTGTCGGTGTGTTCTGTCGGTGTGTTCTGTCGGTGTGTTCGGGCCTGATGGGATGTTCATTCAGTCGCCTGATTGGTTACGTTACTCAAGATGTCAGCTTCTTCCAAACCCTCCACTACACAATGCCTTCCACGTTGCTCGGAAAGCCACCCTACCGCCTCCTTGGCCCTCTTCGTTCATCAGCGAGCCTGACGGGAGCACGGCCCCTCGATCTGCACCTCAAGAGCGGGTGGCCGAAATTCGGGACCTTCTGCCGCATGTCAAAAACCCCACCGGGCCGGCAGCACAGAGGAAGTGCAAATATTCTTTAATGGCCTGGATGCAGATGGATGCGCCCATAACAATAGCCCCCATGACCGAGCTGTTTTGTCAGGAGCCCATCACAATTCCCCGGCAGAATTATGCATGCAGATGGGAGCCATTGTCATGCTAAAGGCCTTTCAATACAAATGTAGCCCTTTGCCGAGAACTTGTGGGATACCTTATTTCCTTTCCAGGCTGGCCTCTGAGGATATACAGAGTGCCCGTTTTAAGACAATAGGTGGAGGAAAGGAGAAGGTAAATAGGGCTGGTTTAAAGGTTCTCCTACCTCACGGCTGCTCAGGGCATTAACATAGGTCGTAAATCTCTCCGCAGGCTGTCACAGAGCCCAGCTTGATGAAGTGTGCTGTGCTCCTTAGCCCCCTGCAATCCCGAGCCTGAGATTGACAGCATGCCCACAGAGAGCCGGATGGGTCAGGCAGACTGGCGACGGCCTACGTGGGGGATCCCGAGCACTTGCTAGCTTCGGTTTTTGGCCTTTGAACCGCGGCGAACGCCGAAAGTTTCACCGTGACCGGAGGTTACGGAGTGAAAATCACACCTGTTTTTAGATGAGGCATTTCCTTTCAACGGGCTGCAGGAATGAATTCGTCCTGGACTCAGTGGGGTTTAGTGCGCGCCGCTCCGGCCGGGTCCTTCCACCCCA
This sequence comes from Corydoras sp. C115, assembly GCA_019802505.1. Taxonomy (NCBI): domain Eukaryota; kingdom Metazoa; phylum Chordata; class Actinopteri; order Siluriformes; family Callichthyidae; genus Corydoras; species Corydoras sp. C115. The sequence continues at coordinate 5,854,910 of JAFMOC010000031.1, read as the reverse complement.
CGGTCGGCGGAGAGTGGAAACAGCCAGACCGGTGTGTGCACAGTAATTTAAAACCAGGAAGCCTTTGAAACGCTATGAGAGCCCGCGAACGAGCTTCTGTGGCTTAAGTTCTCGCTTAAAGCCACTCCACGCCTTCGGTTCCTACAGCCTGGGTCACACGGTGTTCGCCCGTTCTAAAGCTGGAACCTTAGATGGGCAAGGTCGGGAGTTGGGAAGCACGGAGAATGGAGCATTTGTATGTTCTCCCAGGTTCTTGGTAGACTCGCTTTAGGAGTTCTGGTTTCCCCTCACAGGGCGTCCATCCATCCATCCATTATCTTCTGCTTTATCCTCTACTAGGGTCGGGGAGGGGGGTTCCTCATGCCCATCCAGGGGAGAACGTTTCAGGCGCTGGGATGATACACCCAGGACAGGACGCCTATCTATCACTGGACACACACTCACTCACACAGACACACTCTATATGGGGCAATTTGGAGAACTCAATTGACTTGATCCATGCTTTTGGACTGTGGGAGGAAACCAGAGAACCCGGCGGAAACCCACACGGACACGGGGAGAACATGGAAACTCCACCCAGATTGGGATTCGAACCGGGAATCCCCAGTGCTGAGAGGAGAACATGCCAACCACTAAGCCGCCCCCCACAGGCCAATTAAAGGAAAAGGCAATGTTTTCTTCCCTTTAATCTGTAATGCCTCCTATGAGAATATATATACATATATTAAAAATGAGGGCTATGGGGTAGTTTAGTGGTTGGCATGTTCTCCTCTCAGCACTGGGGATCCAGGTTCAAATCTTGATCTGGGTTTCCATGTTCTCCCCGTGTCCGCACGGGTTTTCTCCGGGTTCTCCGGTTTCCTCCCACAGACCAAAAACATGGATTCAAGGTAAAAAAAAATGAATGCTCTAAATTGCCCCATATAGTGTGTGTTTGTGTGAGTGTTTGTGTGCCCAGCGATGGATTGCTGTCCTGTCCTGGGTGTATCTGCCCAGTGCCCGAAACATTATCCCCTGGATGGGCATCGAGAACCCCCCCCCCCCCCCTTACACACACATGCCTTCGGTTCCTACAGTCTGGGTCACGCTGGAGACACGGCACGCTCGCGGTTCTAAAGCTGGAACACTGATCTGCTCATTACAAACACTTCAAGCAGACATCTCTGACCCCGGGGTCAAGCAGGCAATTACCACCACTAGGCGTCATTTTGGAAAGCCTACGCCTTTGATCCATGCCGAGTCCATGTGTTTTTATGCTATTAATTAACGTGACGGAACCAAATAGACGGTAAACATTATTTTGAACTCAATGGAAGTCTCGGTTCTGAATCCGATTAGCGCAGACGTTGCATAAAGCATCTGCGGTGCGCCCAAGCAGGAAGGAAAGCTCGCAGAATGCGGCTGTAGCACTTTTAACCGGCGCTCACAGCATGTACAAGTTAACAAGATGTCTCTTAGCACGGTGGCCACACACATAATTAGGATGCTGTTGTATGTACCATAAAATTGGGAGGGTGGGGATGTTGGGGAGGCTGTTTTGACTTTGAACAGTGGAAAATCCAATCTGTCAAAACCTCAGTGCCTTATTTTCTTATAATACCAACGTTTATGGATTTTTCCTGTGTGTGGCAACGCTTTAAGTAGAGCCTCTTGTCCGTGGAGGGCCGTCAACGTTCTCTTGGGAGGTCTGGCCTCAGGTGATAATTCCAGTCTGCCACCTTGTATCCCGTCCTCGATGACTCCCCGTTTGGTTTAATGGATCCGCGTTGCCAGGTATTTCACTCTCAACGTTGGTTAAACGTGCGTCGACAGATCGGGTGGTAAGTCATTGTGTTCACAACTGAAAACATTTACATCACATCTGGTCATTTATTGGATGCTTTTATCCAAAGCGACTTACAAGGTGAGCACAGGGTTCATCACAACATCCCTGGAGCAATGAGGGTTAAGGGTCTTGCTCAAGGACCCACATTGGTAACTTCAGTGGACCTGGGATTTGAACCCCCAACCTTCAGATTGATAGCCCAACACCCTAACCACTGAGCTACCACGCCCTACCACAAAAAACATTGTAGTCAGGTGGTTTAGTGGCGCATTGGGTAACACTGTCACCGTAGAGCTGTAACAACATGGGAAAGCCATCCAAAACCATTACAAATGGGGCAACACGGTGGTGTAGTGGTTAGCATGTTCTCCTCTCAGTGCTGGGGTTTCAGGTTTGAATCCCCATCTGGGTGGAGTTTCCATGTTCTCCCCATGTCTGCATGGGTTTCCTCCGGGTTCTCTGGTTTCCTCCCACAGTCCAAAAACATGGATCAAAGTAAAGATCCATCCATCCATCATCTTCCATTTTATCCCCTGCTAGGTTCGTGGGGGGGTGGGGGGTGGGGTTCCCCATGCCCATCCAAGGGGAGAACACAGATACACCCAGGACAGGGTGTATACACCCATCTATCTCACACAAATACACTCTATATGGGGCAATTTGGAGAATTCAATTGACTTGGTCCATGTTTTTGGACTGTGGGAGGCAACCGTAGAACCCGGAGGAAACCCACATGGAGAACATAGATACTCCACCCAGATTGGGATTCGAACCGGGAATCGCTAGCGCTGAGAGGAGAACATGCTAACCACTAAACCGCCATGCCGCCCCTCAAGGTAAAGATGAATGCTCTAAATTGCCCCATATAGTTTGTGTGTCTGTGTAGGTGAGTGTGATGGATTGGTGTATATGCCCAGAACCCGAAACGTTCTCCCTTGGATGGGCATGGAACCCCCCCCCCCCCGGAACCCTAGTAAAGGAATAAACGAAAGATAATGAATGTTTTTGCCCCCTGTCCCCCAAAACCTATGTCTGTATGGTTTAAGCAACACCAGTTAAGTCAGAACTGCCACAAAGATCCACATGGGTTTCCTCCAGGTTCTCCGGTTTCCTTCCACATTCTAAAAACATGAATTCAAGGTAGATCGGGTGCTATAACTTGCCCCTATCATATATAGTGTGTGTGTGTCTTTGTGAGTTAGTGCATATGCAGAGTTAGATTTACGTCCTGTCCTGGGTGTATCTGCCCAGCACCCAAAATGTTCTCCCCTAGATGGGCATGTGGAACCCCCCGTGACTCTGTTATAGGATTAAGTGAAAGATAATGACTGGAGGCAGCACGGTGGCTTAGTGGTTAGCATGTTCTCCTCTCAGCACTAGGGATTCCCGGTTCGAATCTCAATCTGGGTGGAGTTTCCATGTTCTCTCCATGTCCGTGTGGGTTTCCTCCGGGTTCTCCGGTTTCCTCCCACAGTCCAAAAACATGGCTCAAGTCAATTGAGTTCTCCGAATTGCCCCATATAGAGTGTGTGTGTGAGTGAGTGTGTGCCCAACGATGGATTGGTGCCCTGTCCTGGGTGTATCTGCCTGGCGCCCGAGGCGTTCTCCCCTGGATGGGCATGGGGAACCCCCCCCCCCCCACGACCCTAATAGAGGATAAAGCAGAAGATAATGAATGAATGAATGAATAATGACTGGATGTAGCAACGTCTTACATTGGAATTAAATATATATAAATATAAAATCATGTATAATTATTAGAAACTGTACTGGAGCTCTGGTAGTCTACACTACACTGTCTTTAAAAAAAATAAAATAAAAACATCAGGGAAGGACATCTGCGCAGGAGCTGCTTCAACCAATTAGCAATCAATTTTATTGGTCCACCAGAGCCAAATGAACAGCTTCTCAGACGTCTCTGGCCGACCCCAGTGAAGGAAGCGAAGGATTTTTGGGGCAGAATCAGCTGTGTCCTGCTGCCGCCACCCCCCCTGATATCTATGGAGATGAGCGAGGTTCTGCTGAATGTCTGCTGGTGTGTTAAGTTGCCCCATCATCGTTTTTTATCTATGCAAATATGAAGGTCAGTGGGATGTGGGCTCATCCAGTCTTGCCTTATCTTATCCTATATCTCTGATGCCAGACTTCTCGACCCTCTCTCACCTTCCTGCCAGCTGCTGGTTCACCCCCATCCCTCTGATCCCAATGGTAGATCGGATCCTGAGGTTTTAAATCATTCTCCTGTGAGATGGTCAAGATGTACCGAGACTTCTAAAGTATCCAGACCTGGATACTAGTCTCTTTGTCTCCCCTGAACCCCGCCACCTCAGCATGATTATTTCTTATCATGTATTTATTTGTTGAATCCACCCCTCCCCCAGACGCTCTCAGCTCACTGCCTCTTATGCACTAGGCACTGGGCTGTCTGGCAGTAAAGGGCACTTTGCCCCCCTTTTATCCAAATACAGACCAATACCAGTAACCAATTCTGATACATAGATGATCCATTATATAGAACAGATGGCTAGATTCAGCAGGTTTGGACTTCTATGTGGATAACACCAAAATCGCTTCATCTGAACCCAATCTTATGCAATGGAGCATTCCAAATAATGGATATGTTAGTATGCATGACTTTCCTTTTTAGGGGGAAGACATGCCAGTGGGGGCATGGGTGTTGGGCTTGGATGCCCTAATTTATTATTAATCCTCTTGACAAGCAAAGAGAGGTCTACAGCTGACTATCTAAATATCCTTGGCTTGCATTTGTATCGTCCTAAAACCTATAGCTACAGTTCACCATGCATTTCCACTTTAAAGCTCACCCGTGAAGACATCATTTATATTTCAAATGTCACCTTTTCTAAATATAAAACCTTAGAAATGCTATTTAAGATGAAGCCGGTTGATTTAGGCACAAAGGTTGCAGCTGTGTACTGCTCCCCAGAACCGCTCTGATGTTTCCTTATAGAGCTGCTCTCCAAATATGAGCCGGATTTCCATTTATGTTGGTCAGTCATAAAGAAATAATGAAAAATAATGCTAAATAAATTGAATCTCGTGTCCGTTTTTGGGTTAAAACGTCATCTGAGAGACAAAATCGAGGCATGATTTGGGTCGCTGTGTTAAAGGCCAGATAGTGAGCATGAAATAAAATGATGCATTGTTCGATATATGCCAGAAGGTTCGAATTTGAACTTTAAGAAAAAGGCAGTATGAACAAATGCCCCGTTTGGACCACCTGAGATGAGGTTCTAGAGCTTCAGTCATGGAGCTTCAGCACTGCGGTTATTTTAATTCTTTCATATATTGTTTATTATTAGTTCGAATTTGGGCAGCTCCGCTCAAATTCCATGTTTTATTGAATTTCTGGGAGAGAAAATAAGTAAGTATATCATTTACAGAAAACTATTGGAATTTAGGCTTTACATCATAATGCAGAGGTATTAAGGGTTTAATAATTTTTATATTATGGAAAAACATATTTTTGACATAACGGCCCATTAAAGGTTTTTTTTGTTAAATTTTATTACAATAATTAATGAAAATATTATTTCTATAATATCTATAATAAATAAATTGAAATAAAATAATAAATCAAATTTGTGTAAGACAGTGCTGCAGCCTGTTACAAATTTCAGTGTATTAAAAAATTAAAAGGTGGGATATGAAATTCTAAATTTGCATGTATTAAAATTTTATGTTATCTTCATATTAACACATGGGATGGAGGGGTCAGCAGATTTGATCTACAGTAGAGCATCATGTGATTCATTTTTGGGGTTTGGTCACTATGAAGATTTATGGTAATGGTCTATAAAAAAATACATACCATAAACTCATAATTAATAAATCAATATAATACAATTAGTGACGTCAGGAAACGCATCTGAAATATTTATTCTGACGTTTTGCTTTTTGTTAAAAACAAATAGAATAAAAAATATTACACATTTATTTGTAAGTTGTTGATCTACACACAAATTAACAAATTGGGGGAAGGGGGGTGGGGTCAGCAAGTTTGCTTTACAGTAGAACATCATGTGCTTAATTTTTGGGGTTCGTTCTCTATGAAGGTTCATGTCTACATTCTATAATAATAAAAAAAAACCTTAAACCCATAATTATAAATAAATAAATATAATACAATTAGTGATGTCAGGAAACGCATTTGAAATATTTATTCTGTTGTTTTGCTTATTGTTAAAAACAAATAGAATAAAAAATATTTCACTATTTATTTATATTATTATTTATTTGTACATTGTTGATCTACACACAGGGCGGCACGGTGGCATAGTGTTAACACATCCACCTCTCAATGCTGGGGATCCAGGTTCGAGTCCCGATCTGGGTGGAGATTCCATGTTCTCCCCGTGTCCACATTGGTTTTTCTGGGTTCTCCGGGTTGCCCCCACACTCCAAAAACATGGATTCAAGGTATATTGAATGCTCTAATTTGCCCCATATAGAGTTTTTTGTGTGTATGTGTGAGTGTGATGGATTGGTGCCCTGTCCTGGGTGTATCTGCCCAGCGCCTGAAACGTTCTCCCCTGCATGGGTATGGGGAACCACCCCCATGCCACCCCGCAACCCTAGTAGAGGATTAAGCGGATGATAATGAATGAATGAGTGTATTGTTATTGTTATGTTATGGCGTTAATATGATTTTAACTCATTACATTTTTAGGCATCAATACAAGAAAATGCCACTGTGTTCTTGAGCAAATCCCTTAATTACTTAGCTTTCTTGGATTTAATTGTATTGAAACTCCAACTGGGGCAGCACGGTGGCTTAGTGATTGGCATGTTCTCCTCTCAGCACTAGGGATTCCCGGTTCGAATCCCCATCTGGGTGGAGTTTCCATGTTCTCCCCGTGTCCGCGTGGGTTTCCTCCGGGTCCTCCGGTTTCCTCCCACAGTCCAAAAACATGGATCAAGTCAATTGAGTTCTCCAAATTGCCCCATATAGAGTGTGTCTGTGTGTGTGAGTGAGTGTGTGTCCAGTGATAGATTGGCGCCCTGTCCTGGGTCTATCTGCCCAGCACCCGAAACGTTCTCCCCTGGATGGGCATGGGGAACCCCCCCCCGCGACCCTAATAGAGGATAAAGCTAAAGATAATGAATGAATGAATGAATTAAACTCTAACTGAGGATGTCTGCTAAATACTCTCAATGCTAAAGATACCCGATCTGGCTTTTTAGAAACCTTGTTTTTTTGGACACAGAACATTTGTCTGAGTGCTAAACCTTGGTCTCATGCTGCCAGCTCACCCATCGAAAATCCCCTAAATTCCAAACTTCTATTTTGCCAATCCTGAACCCAAAAGCACTGGATTGTATTGTTAGGCTTTGATCCCCCTCCCCACCACTAGGGTGCACTGCCTGCCACGAGCCCCCAGGATTCTCTTCATCTTATCACAGTGTTTCAACTGCAAGCCATGTTGCCCACCCCCACTCCCAAATCCCCAGTCAGAATAATGAAATGCTCAATTCCACTCCGGCAGACAAATATGCATGCAGTGCACACTCCGAATAGCAGCATGCTTTTGTCACATGGTATGAACATGCTTAATCACATTTCCTAGTAACGCCATGATACTCATAAATATAACTGACCTAGATAAGAATGTCAAAATATCAGACATGCGTACACAGTGTGAGCTATGACTTCATTCTTGCATGTATTTTTGTCTTCCTTTAACCTCAAATAACCCCCCACCCCATCACCACCACCACCACCACCACACACCACCACCACCACACACACCACCACCACCACACACCACCACCACACACGTTAGCTGGTTATGTTTTGGGAGGCGGTTCATCGATGGGAAGGCAAAGACACCAAAGTAAAGCCGATCGTTTATGCCAAAGACTCTGAACGCTGGCTTGCATAATTGTGATCCCCTGCTATGTTTTCAATGCGTATGTTTTTCATTCTCAAAGTAATGTTGAGATTAAAAAGAACCCTGTTACATTAAAAAGACATTTTATAGCTTACGAAACAAACACTATTCAGGTTACGCTCTCTGTAGGTAGCTAATACTGACAGAGGTGCATCTTTAGTTCCACTATTTATAAAGTGATCTATGTTGTCTACTGTGATTACACATATTCATTCATTCATTCATTATCCTCTATTAGGGTCGCGGGGGGGTTCCCCATGCCCATCCAGGGGAGAACGTTTCGGGCGCTGGGCAGACACACCCAGGACAGGGCGCCAATCTATCACTATGCACACACTCACACAGACACCCATACAAACACTCTATATGGCGCAATTTGGAGAATTCAATTGACTTGATCCGCGGCACGGTGGCTTAGTGGTTAGCACGTTCTCCTCTCAGCGCTAGGGATTCCCGGTTCGAATCCCCGTCTGGGTGGAGTTTCCATGTTCGCCCCGTGTCCGCGTGGGTTTCCTCCGGGTTCTCCGGTTTCCTCCCACAGTCCAAAAACATGGATCAAGTCAATTGAGTTCTCCAAATTGCCCCATATAGAGTGTGTATGCATGCGTGTTTGTGTGAGTAAGTGTGTGTCCAGCGATTGATTGGTGTCCTGTCCTGGGTGTATCTGCCCAACGCCCGACACGTTATCCCCTGGATGGGCATGGGGAACCCCCCCCGTGACCCTAATATAGGATAAAGCGGAACATAATGAATGAATGAATCGACTTGATCTATGTTTTTGGACTGTGGGAGGAAACCGGAGAACCCGGAGAAAACCCACGTGGACATGGGGAGAACATGGAAACTCCACCCAGATGGGGATTCGAACCGGGAATCCCTAGTGCTGAGAGGAGAACATGCTAACCACTAAGCCACTAAGCCCGTGATTACACATAGAGGAAATTAATTTGTCCTCCACATGTAACCACATAACTCCACATAACCCGTCTCTGCAGTGACATACACATATGGGGCAATCATGGGCTTGTGGTTAAGGAACCGGCCTTGTGACCTGAAGGTCTCTGATCCCTTCATGTACTATGGCTGAAGTGCCCTTGGGCAAGGCACCCAATTGCTCTACAGGCGCCGTATTCAAGGCCACCCACCGCTCCGGGCATTATTGCTCCACCTTGTTGATGCATGCATTTGTGGTTTCATGTTGCCAAGTTCGAATCTTGATCGAGGTGGATTTAGTATGTTCTTCTAGTGTCTGTGTGGGTTTTCTCTGGGTTCTCTGCCTCCCACAGTCTAAAAACATTGATTTAAGGTAAACCGGCTGCTCTAAATTGCCCCATATAGTGTGCACTCGTCCTCGTGGGTGAGTGTGTGCCTAACAATCTGTCCTGGGTGTATCTGCCCAGCACTGGATGGGCATCAGAAACACCCCCACTACCCTAATAGTGGATTAAGAGGGAGATAATGAGATGAGATTTTATTAAAGAGCCATGGTGATCTTACTGACACATACAGGGCCTCTGGAATGTTCTGCAAACTTGGGTTTGTGTCTCTAACTTGGAAGTGGGGTTGGTGTCTGGCACCATACTGTGCTGCTGAACTTTACTCAACCCCTGAAGTACTACAGTCCTGGGTGGGAGGTTAAAAATCATACCACATTGAATGATTAATTCTCATTTACAGACCTTTAAGACATGAGGTGGGCAGCTGGAGTTCTAGGTGAAGTGGGGGTATGAGGGGTTAGGGGCAGAGGGGTAGAATGTCTAGAATAATAGAGAGAGGTATAGCCCAGGGACATCAAATAGCACGTAAAACAAAAAAAATATATATATATTATTGACCAAGAATTCTTCTCAATTATATTAACTATATATATTGAATGTATTTAAAACAAAACATAGCCATATTACATTTTTTAAAAGACCAAAAAACACACTGGCTCTCTTTTCCTACCCTGGTATAAAACTGCTGCCACATTAGAAAGGAGAAGCCAAGATGTCAGTTTCCACAGACAATGTGATGTTTAATTTTTTAAGAAATTATAATCTGTTCCTATGGGGTTTATTTTCACAGGAAGAGGGAAGGTTCAGTCACCGTTATTCCTGTCCCCACTCCAGTGTTTCACTTGACAATTGTCATAAAAATAATTAACTTTGACAACTGCACAGTCTTTACTTCGGAAGACATAGCGTCTTTGCTGCAAAAGGCTGCTTAAATGTAATGTCTATTAGACCTCATAAAGAAAAGCCAAAAACACGAGACATAAAAGACAAACAATAAAAAGCATAAACTTAAAATCGATCATTTAAAAAAAGTAAAGGTTAAAATAGTGAAAAAATATAGATTACAATATGCTCCCTGATTGAAATATACAGGGATGGATATATATATATATATATATATATATATATATATATATATATATATATATATATATATATATATATATATATATATTCTTATATACACACATGTATGTATGTGTGTATGTATATATATGTATACATGTATGTATGTATGTATATACTGTACATATATATACATTCTATAATTCCCAGCCTACCAAGTGCTATGGTGGAATAACCCCATATATGTATGTATGTATGTATGTATGTATATGTGTATATATATATATATATATATATATATATATATATATATATATATATATATATATATATATATATATATATATATATATAATGTGCTCCTTGCTCACAATATACAGGGATATGTACACAAAGTACTATGGCGGAAGTGCCCTTGAGAGTATATATATATATATATATATATATATATATGTATATTCCCCCCCCCCCTTTTTTAAATATATGCCACACAGTGTGTGTATGTGTGTGTTTTATTGCACTGATGGGTTAAATGTGGAGGACAAATTCCTCTGTATGTAAGGCACTGTAGACCTCTAACTTTTAACTCGGATTTTTAGTTTAATTCTATTTTCATTTCAGTCTAGATTTCGAACCTCACACCTGTTCTGCTCTTTTTTCTGAGCATTTACCTGTTCACCTAAAAGCCTCCTGCTGATCAAAATGCAAAATGCTCCCTGGATGAACTTGCCATCATCATTGTAACATACAGTGACCACCCTTTTGAAATAAGTTTTGTTTACTTTCTGCAATTTCCCGAACTAAAAGTCGAGGCATGGCAACCATCCCGCATCGGTACGGTACAGGTGTGTCGAAGACGCGTCGGGGGTTCAGCCCACAGGAAATGACATCAACGGGTCAAAACTTGAAAAAAACAAAACAAGCATGTCGTGGACAAGTGGGAGCTGTTTGGGATCTGAGGGATGCTGCTGCGTGGGTGCAGATGCTCGGGTGGATGAGCGGATGCTGGGAGCGCATCACCTTTCGGCCGGTGGATTCGCCGCAGCTGTGCGGCTCTGTGAGATGATGCTGATGCTGATGCTGATGCTGATGCTGAGGATGGAGAGAGAGCGCAGTGGGCTGGCCGACAGCAGGGTAAGGAGGAGAGGCTGGGAGCTGGGAGGGGGGCTGTGTGTGTGTGTGTGTGTGTGTGTGTGTGTGTGTGCAATCTGGAGAGAGATCCACGGTGTTGACATTTTAGCTAAACGTGGTTGTAAGTGTGTGTGTGTGTGTGTGTGTGTGTGTGTGTGTGTGTGTGTGCCGGGTGTCATGTTTTCGTCCCGATGCGGGTTTCTCAGTCGATAACGTGTGAAGTGTACCTGCGGCGACATGCTCAGCGGGGCGCCTGCGAGCGAGACCCCGGCGCCAGCCAATCAGCTTGCGAGCGCGCGGCCTTTTGAAATCGCGGCCGGCGTCACGTGCTGTTTGTTGTCGTGAGAGCTCGCGTGGTGACGCTGCGCCGCGCGCTCAGGGGGAGAACGTGCAGAACAGGGCAGAACAGCTCACCCCACCCCAACAGAACCCTCACCAAGCAGCACCAATCCCCTCACATTTAATTTCTCTAAAGAAAATCCACTCTTCATCATCATCATCATCATCATTCATTTTTTTTTAAATATAATGTTGTGATTCTATAATAGACCTGTAATTCATTCATTCATTCATTCATTCATTATCTTTGGCTTTATCCTCTACTAGGGTGTTTGGGGGGTCCCCATGCCCATGCCCATGCCCCTCCTTGGGTTTCAGGCGTTCCCCATGCCCTACAGGGGAGAACCTTTCAGGCACTGGGCAGATACTCCCAGGGTTTTCGGGCGTTCCCCATACCCATCCAGGGTTTTCGGGCATTCCCCATGCCGCTCTAGGGGAGAACGTTTCAGCACTAGGCAGATACACCCAGGGTTTTGGGTGTTCCCCATACCCATCGAGGATTTTGGGCGTTCATCATGCCCCTCCAGGATTTCAGGCGTTCCCCATACCCCTCCAGGGGAGAACTTTTCAGGCACTGGGCAGATACACCCAGGGTTTGGGCGTTCCCCATGCCCCTCCAGGGTTTGAGACATTCCCCATGCCCCTCCAGGGTAGAACGTTTCAGGCACTGGGCAGATACACCCAGGGTTTTGGGCGTTCTCCATACCCATCCAGGGTTTTGGGTGTTTCCCATGCCCCTCCAGGGAAGAACGTTTCAGGCACTGGGCAGATACACCCAGGGTTTTGGGCATTCTCCATACCCATCCAGGGTTTTGGGTGTTTCCCATGCCCCTCCAGGGAAGAACGTTTCAGGCACTGGGCAGATACACTCACGTGTTTGGGCGTTCCCCATACTCATCGAGGATTTTGGGCATTCCCCATGCCCCTCCAGGGGAGAACGTTTCAGGCACTGGGCAGATACAGGGTTCGGGCGTTCCCCAATACCCATTCAGGGTGTCAATCTATCACTGGGTACACACTCACTTACACAGACACCCCCCCCCCCCCAACACACACACACACACACACACACACACACACACACACACACACACACACACACACAAACAATAACTTAAAGGAATTCAATCCAGGCGGCACGGTGGCTTAGTGGTTGGCATGTTCGCCTCTCAGCACTAGGGATTCCCGGTTCGAATCCCAATCTGAATGGAGTTTCCACTTCCCGTGTCTGCGTGGGTTTCAGGGTTCCACAGTCCAAAAAAATGGATCAAGGTCAATTGAGTTCTCCAAATTGCCCCATGAGTGTGTTTGTGTGCGTGTCTGTGTGTGTGCCCAGCAATAGATTGGCGTCCTGTCCTGGGTGTGTCTGCCCAGCGCCCGAAACGTTCTCCCCTGGATGGGCATGGGGAACGCAACCCTAATAGAGGATAAAGCAGAAGATAATGGAAGGATGAATGAATTCAATCCATGTTTTTGGACTGTGGAAAGAAATCAGAGAACCTGGCGGAAACCCACGCGGACACGGGAAGAACATGGAAACTCCACTCAGATTGGGATTCAAACCTGAACTACCTTGCATATTTTGAGCTTTGAATAAAAAATATTACTATAAAGCGCACAATGAAACCTAAACTATTATCCTGTGGCTTAATTCCCAGTTCAGCGACTTTATTTATCAGTTTTATGATGCTAAGAACATGATGTGTTTTCTACTGGTAGTGGTTGCTGTTGATTGACCTGTCATTATGTTTATTATGTGCAAATCTAATAATAATTCAGTTCATAACCTGGTATTGACGAACAGAATGCCAGCAGGGCACTAACAGGGCAGCACACGGCCTTTCACCTGCTGCCCTTATTGCCTCCCTGTGCCATGTGATAACTCTATTTCTCGGAGCTTGCGTGTGGACAGCACCCGTTAATCTCTTGTCATGCTGCAGTGGCTTGTAAGCAGCTCATGTGTGAGACGGGCATGTGTGTGTGTGTGTGTGTGTGTGTGTGTGTGTGTGTGTGGGGACTACACCGGTCCGAACAGGCCCTGTTTGGGAGTAGTGGTGCGTGCAGTGTACTGCAGCCCGACTTTGGAATCCGGCAGTAATTAGCTGGGTGGGGCGTCCAGCCTGGCCGTATATTCAGGATGCTGAAAGGGTGTGGGCAGGGGGTCTATTGACGGGTGACAGGTGCAGTGGCGGAAGGCGTCAGGCAATCGAAACCAGAGCTGCTGTGCGGTGCTGCCGTGTCCGGCCCCCTGGGTCACCGCGGGGGCCCTGGCTGGGGGTCAGAATAGAAAGCAAGTTCAAGATCCGCTTCCTGTCCGACTTGGCCCACTATCTTGTTAGGATGAGTGTTAATCCTCTGTATTACCCAGTACTTTTTAATTCTTTTTCGAATTTCTTTGGTTTAAAGCTTAAACCCACTGAGTTTTGATATATCTTATATAGTTAGCCAGAGCGGTTTTGCTTGGCCTGGCTAATCCAGGTTATAGCCATTACAAATCCTGCTGTCTTGGTGAGTAATAGCCAGACAGGAGGCTTTGTCTGAATACTTGCTTTTATTTAGCATTCCTCCATGGTTTATGGCCAGGTGTTTAAAATTAGGCAGGATATTTATTGGAAACTTCTGAAGGCATATACTGTACACACACACACACACACACACACACACACACAGACACAATAACAACATCTATACACCTACTTACCACAAGGACTTAAAATGCCAACCTGCCAGACTATCTTTGGTCAAGCGACGAGACCTGGTGCACAGGAGAGTGGGCGTATTACAAATCCGTCATTATCAGAGCTTAGCCGGACGACTCGTGCTTTGCCAAAGTGGAGGTGCAGCACGGTGCTGAATGCTTTGACCGGAGCTGTGGAGCATGAAGCTCCGAGGGCTAAAATCCCCGATAAGACCCAGATACTTAAGAGCAATGGAGCTTCTGTAATGAGAGAAGTGATGGGCTCATGTTTGCCGCAACATTACATGTCCGGGTGCATGCGTGTGAGCGGGATGGAGGGAGTGGGGGGTGGCAGGGGGTAAGAAGGTATAGGAAGGTATAGGCATGATTAAGAAGACTCCTCGCTGACCGTTGTCCTGTCTAATCCCAGATTTAAAAAGTAAATTAGGCAAGGTGAAAGAAGCAGCAGACCAGGGAGGCCCAGGAGTGTGGATCAGCGAAAAAGCCCAAGGCCACGAGCCAGCCCACAAAATCGTCCAACATGCCATGCAGATCCGCTAATGATCCCAGTCCAGAGTCTAATAAGTCCGCAATTAATCTCCTCTGGAAAAGCATTCCAGGTTTTGTGGAGGCCATTATTCCCGTTTCTTAATCACCACATCAGCTTTTATAACCTCCATAGCCTAAGTGTGTGGCTCGAGAAACCACATGTGGGCATAAGCTGGGAAATGTCTTTAAAAGTAATGACTTTTAGCAAACGCTTAAGGCACTGTGCTTCTAACCAAACAGTGCTGCGTCTGTACACCAGTTAATGAAATGTGTTCTGTAGTGAAACCGGAAAAGCCGTGGTGGCTTCAGCCAGTGGAGCTAAAAAAAAACCTGATTATCAAATATAAATAGATTATTTCTTTATCTTAACCCACTGTGTCAGCAAAGTTACTTTAACCCCCTGCATTAATGATGTTACCTTAACCCCCTGCATTAATTATGTTACCCTAACCCCCTGCATTAATGATGTTACCTTAACCCCCTGCATTAATTATGTTATCCTAACCCCCTGCATTAATGATGTTACCTTAACCCCCTGCATTAATTATGTTACCCTAACACACTGCATTAGTGATGTTACCTTAATCCACTGCATTAATTATGTTACATTAACCCACTGCATTAGTGATGTTACATTAACCCACTGCATTAGTGATGTTAACTTAACCCACTGCATTAATTATGTTACATTAACCCACTGCATTAGTGATGTTAACTTAACCCACTGCTTTAATTATGTTACATTAACCTCCTGCATTAATTGTTACCCTAACCCACTGCATTAGTGATGTTAACTTAACCTCCTGCATTAATTATGTTACATTAACCCACTGCATTAGTGATGTTAACTTAACCTCCTGCATTAATTATGTTACATTAACCCACTGCATTAGTGATGTTAACTTAACCCACTGCTTTAATTATGTTACATTAACCTCCTGCATTAATTATGTTACCCTAACCCACTGCATTAATTATGTTACATTAACCCACTGCATTAGTGATGTTAACTTAACCCACTGCATTAGTGATGTTAACTTAACCCACTGCTTTAATTATGTTACATTAACCTCCTGCATTAATTATGTTACCCTAACCCACTGCATTAATTATGTTACATTAACCCACTGCATTAGTGATGTTACATTAACCCACTGCATTAGTGATGTTAACTTAACCCACTGCATTAATTATGTTACATTAACCCACTGCATTAGTGATGTTAACTTAACCTCCTGCATTAATTATGTTACATTAACCCACTGCATTAGTGATGTTAACTTAACCTCCTGCATTAATTGTGTTACATTAACCCACTGCATTAGTGATGTTAACTTAACCTCCTGCATTAATTATGTTACATTAACCCACTGCATTAGTGATGTTAACTTAACCCCCTGCATTAATTGTTACCCTAACCCCCTGCATTAATTGTTACCCTAACCCACTGCATCTGTAAAGTTACCTTAACCTACTGCATTAGTTATGTTACATTAACCCCCTGCATTAATGATGTTACATTTACCCACTGCATTAATGATGTTACCTTAATCCACTGCATTAGTTATGTTACATTAACCCACTGCATTAGTGATGTTACCTTAACCCACTGCATTAATTATGTTACATTAACCCACTGCATTAGTGATGTTAACTTAACCCACAGCATTAATTATGTTACATTAACCTTCTGCATTAATTGTTACCCTAACCCACTGCATTAGTGACGTTACATAAACTCACTGCTTAAGTAAAGTTACCATAACACCTTGCATTAAGTATGTTAACTTAACCCACTGCATTAATTACGTTAACTTAATACCCTGCAGTAGTGATGTTACAATAACACACTTCATTAGTTATGTTGCCTTAACCCACTGCAATAGTTATGTTGCCTTAACCCACTGCACTAGTTATGTTTTCTTAACCCACTGCACTAGTTATGTTGCCTTAACCCACTGAATTAATTATGTTAACTTAACACACTGCATTAATTATGTTACCCTAACCCACTGCATCAGTGAAATTACCATAACCCACTGAATTAGTTTTGTTACTTTAACTTGCTGCATTAATGATATTACCTTAACACAATGCATTAGTTATGTTAACTTAACCCACTGCATTAATGATGTTAACTTAACCCACTGCATTAGTTACGTTAACACCCTGTATTAGTTTTGTTACCTGAACCCACTGCATTAATTATGTTAACTTAAACCACTGCATTAGTGATGTTACAATAACCCACTGCATTAGTTTTATTACTTTAACCCACTTCATTAGTTATGTTGCCTTAACCCACTGCACTAGTTATGTTACCTCAACCCACTGTGTCAGTGAAGTTATCTTAACCCACTGCATTAATGATGTTAACCCACTGCATTAATGATGTTACCCTAACCCACTGCATAAGTTATGTTAACTTAACCCACTGCATTAATGATGTTACCCTAACCCACTGAATTGATTATGTGACCTTAACACACCACATTATGTTACCTTAACCCACAGCATTAGTTATGTTACCTTAACCCACCACATTACTTATGTTGCCTTAACCCACTGCATTAGTTATGTTGCATTAACCCACTGTGTCAGTGAAGTTATCTTAACCCAATTCATTAGTGAAGTTACCTTAACCCACTGCATTAATGTTACCCTAACCCACTGCATTAGTTATGTAAACTTAACCCACTGCATTAATGATGTTACCCTAACCCACTGAATTAATTATGTTACCTTAACCCACTGCATTAATGTTACCCTAACCCACTGCATTAGTTATGTAAACTTAACCCACTGCATTAATGATGTTACCCTAACCCACTGAATTAATTATGTTACCTTAACCCACTGCATTATGTTACCTTAACCCACAGCATTAGTTATGTTACCTTAACCCACCGCATTACTTATGTTGCCTTAACCCACTGCATTAGTTATGTTGCATTAACCCACTGTGTCAGTGAAGTTATCTTAACCCAATTCATTAGTGAAGTTACCTTAACCTACTGCATTAATGTTACCCTAACCCACTGCATTAGTTATGTAAACTTAACCCACTGCATTAATGATGTTACCCTAACCCACTGAATTAATTATGTTACCTTAACCCACTGCATTAGTTTTGGTACCTTAACCCACCGCATCAGTTATGTTAACTTAACCCACTATATCAGTAAAGTTACCTTAACCCACTGAATTACTTATGTTACATTAACAGAAGTTATTTAAAGTGTTAGTGAGGTTACCTTTATCAACATTATTAAAGTTATTTAATTAGAAATACTCTTCGTGATTGCCCAAATGAAATACCAATTTACATCCAACTTCCCAACCTCCCAAGATTTCGGGAGGATTTCTTTTTGTGCCTCGGGAATGACTTACGGTGGGAGTGGCAGTGGAACAGTGCACATTTAGACATAGACATGCTAGATAAATGATGAAGAACTTAATCTTGGCATGGTTCATCAGTCAGCCAGCACCAAGGACCCCTCCATCGGGGAGCACTGGGTGGGGGGTAGGAATGATGAAGAGCAGTAATTAAGCTGTTGTGATGTTTTTGCCTTATAATGGGCCTCGCTTGCATTTTTCAATCAATCTTATTAGCGCGGAGCATGTTCGGAGGAGTCTGGCTGAAGGTGTGAAGTGGCTGTGCTGTTTGCTCTGGGCCTAACAGCTGCACACCCGAGAGAAGTTGGAAAAAAAAACATCACCGCCTCTGCACAGGGGTAACTGGCGACACACACTGTCACTTGATGCTATAATTCATGTGTGTCATCCGTGTGTGTGTGTGTGTGTGTGTGTAAAGTGGGGGTGGGTCTCTTCCCCTCCTGTTTACCCACTGCCTGATGGCCCCCTGCAGAGAGCAACAGCAATTATCACCTTAGAGGAATGTGGGACCCCTGTGTTAAATTCCCTTTGACCCCTTGGAGGAGGAGGTCGGGAGGTGCTGCTCCCCCTGGGGGGCAGCATGCAGTCATGGGTAGAAGGGGTGCCATGGTTTGGAGCATTTGAGGTGTTGCTCGCGCTCGACTCCACCTCTTATTTAAGCTACAGGTTGTGGAGCTGAGTGTCTTTGTGTTGGGGATGGACATGCTGCATTTCGAATTTAAGATTCAAGAAAGTTTTATTATCATTAGTTTTTTCCGCATGTGATACATGCATCTCCCGACTTAAGGAAATTGGACTCCATTTCACAGTTTAAGTCGAGTCTCAAAACGTACCTTTTTAGAATTGCTTATAATCTCTGATTTTATTTCCTCTATCTTTTAATTTATTTTTTACTTAAATTTATTTTTGCTTACTATGATTAGACTGATTGCTTTATTTATTATTGTTGTCTTTTATTGTTTTCTTTGTAAGGTGACCTTGAGTGTCGAGAAAGGCGCCATCAAATAAAATGTATTATTTTTTATTATTATTATCTCGGTCGTTAAAAGGTACCACTCGGAATTTCGTTTGTATCAAGCAATGATAATAAAGCTCTCTACTATGAGACAGAAACGAAATTATGGCTTTAATATACTCTGTTTGGCACGGTGGCTTAGTGGTTAGCATGTTCTCCTCTCAGCGCACGGGATTACCGGTTCGAATCCCCATCTGGGTGGAGTTTCCATGTCCTCCCCCGTGTCACGCTGGGTTTCCTGGGTTCTCCGGTTTAGAGAACAGTCCAAAAACTCATATCCAGTGTGTCTGTGTGAGTGAGTGTGAGGAAACCGCGATAGATTGGCGCCCTGTCCTGGGTGTATCTGCCCAGCGCCCGAAAACGTTCGGGGATGGGCATGGGGAACCCCACCGCAACCCAATAGAGGATAAAGCGGAAGATAATGAATAAATGAATGAATCCTCTAGTTCTATTCAAAGGCAAATTTGCTAAAACAAAATAAGCCATTTGAAATGCCGCTAAATATGATATCGATATATAAAATATAATATACAACTAGGCGGCACGGTGGCTTCGTGGTTAGCATGTTCTCCTCTCAGCACTAGGGATTCCCGGTTCGAATCCCCGTGTCTGTGTGATTTTTAAGAATAACTGTTATGGCTTTTAAACTGTGGCCTTTCAAGTTTGAACACAATTTGCCGTTTATTTAAAAAATATTCTATTTTAATTCATAGAACTGTTAATACATTTAGCCTCGGGAATCCCCAGCGCTGAAAGGAGAACATGCTAAGCCACTAAGCCATCCCATTCATTTATCCATCCATCCATTACCTTTTATTCTCTACTAGGGGTGTGTGTGTGTGTGGGGGGGGGGGGATGTGTGTCCCCTGTCCTGAACGATACACCCAGGACAGGACTCCAAACTATCACGCTATATGGGGCAATTTGGAGAATTCAATTGACCTTGATCCATGTTTTTGGACTGTGGGAGGAAACCGGAGAACCCGGAGGAAACCCACGTGGACATGGGGAGAGCATGGAAACTCCACCCTGTAACCTCCAACTGTAAATATTCGAAACCGTTTGGTTGATGATGAACTTTGTCATATTTTTTTAAGCAAGTATATATGTCATCATGGCCTTCGTCTTGATTTCGGATTTTCAAACGAACCAAAAAAGTCTGTGGTCAATAGTGTTTGAACTCGTGCAAACATCTCCAACTTTGCTCATTTATATGGAGAACCTTCTCTCCTGCAACAGCAATGTTTTCCCCCAAGATTTTGGGAGTCGGGATGGAAGAAAAAAACATTTTCTCTCCAAACTGCTCTCCTAATGCTGGAAGCATTAAACGCTCTATAACGTTTTAACGGGAGATAAGTGGCCTTTATATTCCTATCGCTCTTATTTAGCTCTATATTTTTAACACACTATAAAACCTTGTATGTCTTGCCATATTTAAAAGTGAGCAGCAGCCTTCACGAGATAAAAAGAATTGCTATCATCCATACTGTACAAGTATTAGGGGAATACATCCACTACATAATAAAAGGAGGGAAAAAAGATGCTTCTCTTCTTCCCTTGGCAGCCAGGAATGGCATGGGATTTGGATTTCATAGATTTTACATTCCAAGGCCCTCATGAATGATGCTCAGAAAGGGAGCAGCTATCTTATAGGGTTACCAAGACTGATCATGTGTTATTATTATCAGATGTTGAAATCTGCCTTTGTTTTTTTTTTTTTCCCCCGACAGTGACCCACTGAACCTGCTCACTTGTGACACAGATCGAGTCTGATGGAGCTCCCAGAGAGGTAAGATGCCGTATTGATTTATTTTATTGATGGAATGCTTTCCTGTTCGGATGGCGAGTGAGTTAGACCCGTTTTGCTGGCGTCTTTTCTACAAAAGAGAAAGCCCGCTGTTGTATTTCCACTAGCGAGACTTCCACTCTGTTCCTTCAGGTTAGACTGTAGGGGGTTCTAATGATGCTTTCACACTGTATGACCCGTCGGTCTACGGGTTGAGTTGGGTTCTTGGCAGGCTGCAATAACTGGAGCATTAATTACTGCTGCTGGGAGAGCAGCCATGCTTAAAAATAAGGGCCTTATACAGAGTGACACGGCACAGCATTCCTGCAGTTCCATTAGATCACCTCGCCACATTTGATTAGTGCCAGTCTAAGGCTACTACCTGTGGGGAACTTGTGGAGAACTTCTCTTTGCAATGACTTCAACCAGATAGCACGTTATTTACATTCTCTGGTGGTGCACCTAGCACCTAGGCCTAGTGCTCTATCTGAATGATGGCATTACTGGAATGGACGGGATGCTCTGATGATGACGTGTCTGTCTGTGTAATATGTGTGTGTTTTACTGCCCTGATGGGTTAGTGCATGCATGTGGAGGACAGATTCTGAAGGAGATCACTTATACCCATATTCAATATCATATTCAAACACCTTTTTATCTATTTTTGTCATCCATGCTACTTGTCTGCTCTAACTTATAATTTATATATTGTCTGCTATAATATCTATATCTATCTATATCTATATATCTATATATATATATATATAGATTGTCTGTTATAATTTTTTTACTGTCTGCTATAATTTATATTATTTATATATTATTTAATTATAATCTTTTAGTTTTTGTATACTTTATGTTTTTATATTAATTTACTTTTATTATTTTTATTTACCCATCTACTTTTTCAAAAAAAAACTAAAAAAATTCTCAAAAAAACCTTTGCTGCTGCTGCTGTATATATATATGTATATATATGTATGTGTATATATATATATATATATATATATAATTTTTTAGTTTTACACATATACTTATGTTATACCCATATTTACTTTTATGGAAAATTGGGCCCACGAATTTAGTTTACATTTCATGTACCACGTTATGTAAATGACAATAAATTCTCCTTGAATCCTTGTATTACATGGACATTGTATGGAGTAAAGAGCTGGTTAAAGGGTGAAGTGTGGTTAAGCCTTTAAACACACTTGTTTTTAATGTCCAGTGCAACTGATCTGAGTCTTTCTGTTCTTTTTCTGTAAATTCGGGTTGTGTTATTCAGTGGTGTTATTTAGAATCGAGGTTTGTTGAGGACAGTTCAGGCCGGGGCATTAGGCGGATCCTCTGCTAGACATTGTGAGAGGCGAATGAGATATTCTCTGTTTGATTGCTGAATTGTTTCACTTAAATAATAAAGCAAGTCAAGAAAACAGTATCTTTCTGTGTATTTTAAATATTTAATACAGAAACATTGGGATTCCTGCCTCAAATATGATCCTTGTATTGTGAAGTAAAAGAAAGACACACACACACACACACACACACACACACACACATACACACACACATACACACAGCACATCTCTATTCACAGGCTCATGCTCGTAGCTGCGCACGCCTGCAGGGCAGACGGGGATGCAGAGTGAATAAGTGGGATAAGGAGATTTCTGAATGAACTGTGGAGCAGCTGCATCTCATCATCATCCTCTCCCACATCCAATATTTTTTCCACGTTTATTTTGGGCAGGAAACTGGGTTTCGCCGGGGTAGCCGATTGAGATTTTACTACGCTTTGGTCCGTGTATCCACCCCGGTGCCCGGGCACAAAAGCAGTGTCACACAGCCAGTGTTTGTCTTCCACTTAAAGGGAACCTTCAGCCAACTTCGGCTCAATGCAGCAGTTCCTTGTGTGCCGTGTTCTATAGGCCTGTATCATCTTTCTTCAAAAACACCCCGAGCGCGAAGCTTTTTAGGGCATACAGCTTTAAGCTATAGATTTTTTTTGGAACACGCTAACATGTTCAAATCATTTTTGGGAGGTCGAAAAGGCCCAAAAATCGGAATCAATTTTCCCCAAATCTTTGTATACTTCTCGAAAGGAAAGC
The DNA here is from genome assembly GCA_019802505.1 of Corydoras sp. C115. NCBI lineage: Eukaryota > Metazoa > Chordata > Actinopteri > Siluriformes > Callichthyidae > Corydoras > Corydoras sp. C115. Next base: position 5,831,830 of record JAFMOC010000031.1, on the reverse strand, counting down.
GATACATCAAGGAACAGCATACATCGTATGTTGTCATTGTATTGCTTTATAAATAGTAATTCCACATTTGTAATAATTAAAATGTGAATTAATTCAGTTGGGCGGCACGGTGGCTTAGTGGTTAGCATGTTCTCCTCTCAGCGTTGGGGATTCCCGCTTCGAATCCCAATCTGGGTGGAGTTTCCATGTTCTTCCATGTGGGTTTCCTCCGGGTTCTCCGGTTTCCTCCCACAGTCCAAAAACATGGATCGAGTTCAATTGAATTATCCAGATTGCCCCATATAGAGTGTGTTTTGAGTGAGTGTGTGCCCAGTCATAGATTGGCGTCCTGTCCTGGGTGTATCTGCCCAGCGCCTGAAAGTTCTACCTGTGGGCATGGGGAACCCCCCCCCCCTAGTAGAGGATAAAGTGGAAGATGATGGATGGATGGAAGTTAGATGGCACGTGGCTTAGTAGTTAGCATGTTCTCCTCTCAGTGCTAGAGATTCCTGGTTCGAATCCCAATCTGGGTGGAGTTTCCATGTTCTCCCCGTCTCCCCGAGTTTCCTCCGGGTTCTCCAGTTTCCTCCCACAATCCAAAAACATGGATCAAGGTCAATTGAATGCTCCAAATTGCCCCATATAGAGTGTGTCTGTGTGTGAGTGAGTGTGTGTCCAGTGATAGATTGGCGTCCTGTCCTGGGTGTCCAGGATTGGCGTCCAGATTGGCGTCCAGGCCCAGCGCCTGAAACATTCTCCCCTGTGGGCATGGGGAACTCCTCCGCGACCCTAGTAGGATAAAGCGGAAGATAATGGATGGATGGATTAATTAAGTTTTAAATATGCCACATTTTTACCGACACCCGGCTCAGTTGCTGCTTTTGAGGCTTGACCCTTGAAGCAACAAGCCTGCCAAACACTGGAGCATCACCCCTAGAGATGTGACAGAGATCAAGTCTATTAAGGCGAAGCAAACAAACATATGCCTAGGAAGAAAGAAACAAAGCCTATGAAGCAAGAGGAGGGTATTGGGAGGGTTTTTACCCCCTGTCTGAAATAGTTAGGGGCTCAGGCTTTGTGGACTCCCTGTCTCTAGAGGCTGGCTGGGTAATTATTAGTGAAGGTGCACGTGTGGGAGTTGGAGGATGTGGCCTTAGCTTTGGTGTCCAGCACCCACTGTTTGCATGCTTGTTGCTTCCCATCAATGGCCTGCCTTGGACCATGTGGAACATCTTGAACGGTGAATCCAGCCCCCTCCCAAGCGTAGTGCGTCTCGTCGCCACTCCTCCCGTCGGTCCTTCTCGTCCCCGGCATCTCTCCCAGGAGAATGGGAGCGGGCCAGGAAGGCGGTAAATACCCATCTTTGACGTGTTTGATGGGGGCCCTGTCAGACAAAGCCTTCTTTGGTGCTTGTCCATGTGGAAAATGGCAGTGCTGGAAAAGGGAGGACAATTAGTAGGATCTGCTAATCAGACAAGCAGCAGTCATTTAATTGACGGGAAATTTTGTTTCATCTAACATGTTGATCATGCAGCATTGGCAGCGCAAGAAAGTCAGGATGGAAAGCCCAGCATTCCAGCTGATCAGCAATGTGGGGCTTGTGTGCGTTCGGCTGGGTGGATGTGTCTGTATCTGGGATGGAGGCAAGCCACAAAGTGAGCACAGGCGTGGATTAAATGTTATGTCTGTAATACATATATACATTATATATAATATATACATTATTTACATAAAGTGGAGGGCGGCACGGTGGCTTAGTGGTTAGCATGTTCGCCTTTCAGCGCTAGGGATTCCCGGTTCGAATCCCCATCTGGGTGGAGTTTCCATGTTCTCCCCGTGTCCGCGTGGGTTTCCTCCGGGTTCTCTGTTTTCCTCCCACAGTCCAAAAACATGGATCAAGTCAATTGAATTCTCCAAATTGAGTGTATTTGTGTATAATAATAATAATAATAATAATAATAATAATAATAATAATTTTTAAAAAGAAATGAGATATTAAGGTAAAATAATCATTTTTAATTAATATTTGCACATCAGGCTTAGTGGTTAGCATGTTCTCCTCTCAGCACTGGAGATCCAGATTTAAATCCCAATCTGGGTGCAGTTTCTATGTTCTCCCCGTGTTTGCATGGATTTCCTCCCACAGTCTAAAGAAATGGATTCAAGAGAAATTGAATGCTCCAAATTGCCCCATATAGTGTGTCTGTGTGAGTGAGTGTGTGTCCAGCGATGGATGGGCGCCCTGTCCTGGGTGTATCTGCCCAGCGCCCGAAACGTTCTCCCTTGGATGGGCATGGGGAACCCCACCGCGACCCTAATAGAGGAAAAAGCGAAAGATAATGGATGAATGAATGAATTTACATAAAGTGCATTAATAACAGTGACCCGTGAAGTGTATACATGTATATACATGATATGAACATGATGTACAGTGCATTACAGTATGCCCATCCAGGTGAGAACGTTTCGGGCGCTGGGCAGATACACCCAGGACAGGACACCAATCTATCGCTGGACACACACTCACTCACACAAACACACTCTATATGGGGCAATTTGGAGCATTCAATTGACCTTGATCCATGTTTTTGGACTGTGGGAGGAAACCGGAGAACCCAAAGGAAACCCACACGGACACGGGGAGAACATGGAAACTCCACCCAGATTGGGATTCTAAATTGCCCCTATATATAGTGTGAGTGAGTGTGTGCCCAGTGATAGATTGGCACCCTGTCCTGGGTGTATCTGCCCAGCGCCAAAACATTCTCCCCTGGATGGGCATGGGGAACACCCCCCCCCCCCCCATGACCCTAGCAGAGGATAAAGTGGAAGATAATGGGATGGGGGTGGCATAGTGGCTTAGTGGTGCGCATTCGCCTCTCAGTGCTGGGCTTTTAGCATTGAATTCCAATCAGAGTAGAGTTTCCATGTTCTCCCTGTGTCTGTGTGGGGTTTCTCCGGGTTCTCAAGTGTCTGGGTAGTTAATGCGTAATATAATGCAGAGCGGCTTCCTCTGCTGGTTCTGCAAACCTAAAATCAACTAATAACTAGTGGATGGATATCATTTCCGTTGTTTAAAGTGCCATTTTGACACGGTGACTTCGTGGTTAGCATGTTCTCCTCCCAGCACTAGGGATTCCCAGTTCGAATCCCAATCTGGGTGGAGTTTCCATGTTCTCCCCGTTTTTGCGTTTTTGCATTTTTGTGTTTTGAATAAAGTTGAAGATAATGAATGGATGGACGTTCTGTTCAGGGCAGCACTGTGTCTTAGTAGTTAGCATGTTCTCCTCTCAGGATCCCGGTTCGAATCCCCATTTGGGTGGAGTTTCCATGTTCTCCCCGTGTCCGCGTGGGTTTCCTCCGGGTTCTCCGGTTTCCTCCCACAGTTCAAAAACATGTATCAAGGTCAATTGAGTTCTCCAAATTGCCCCATATAGAGTGTGTCTGTGTGAATGAGTGTGTGTCCAGTGATATATTGGCGCCCTGTCCTGGGTGTATCTGCCCAGCTCCTGAAATGTTCTCCCCTGGATGGGCATGGGGAACCCCCCCTCCCCCGCCAAAGACCCCAGTAGAGGATAAAGTGGAAGATAATGGATGAATGGATGATCGTCCTCAGGTCCTGTATTTTATTATAAAGCTAAAGACTTATGGTTATGATTTCTCATCGTTTATATGAAAAGAACGAGGTCTACCGAGGTCTAAACGTACAGCACCTCTTGCCCACCTCCCATTGCGTACCCCCAACAGCGGGTCGGCTCCTGCTCTGCTTCTCTGCCCTGACAACTGACTGTTTGAACAAGTACACCAAAATAGGTGCCTTGCCGGTCTCCATGACAAGCCCCGCATAATCAGGGATAGTGGTGTGTAATTAAGGCTGTCAGGCCCATCCGCTGTAATTGATGCAAATGCAAGCGGACTCGGCGGCCAGGGCGGCCCCACTCGCACATGGCAGAAGCACAGGCACCACATTGAAAACGATGGTAAAGTCAAAAAAAAAAAAAAAGAAAAAAAAAAAAAAAGAAATTACCTGTCTGCTGGCTCAGTAGTAGTGCCTTGTTAAGCTTTACCACCTGCCTGGCGCACTCCACTGCCTATAACCCAGCTTTCCCCATGCATGTCAGAGCTTTCATTTCAGCCTTTCTCTTGGTTTGAGAATCCTGGTCTCAGTTTGATTCTGCGACGGCAAAGAGGACGGCGGACATGATGAAAAACGCTGTCATCATAGCTGCTTAGGTGCCTGAAATGAGGTGGGCTGCCTGTGGGGGGCCTGCATTCGGCTTATCGCCGCCCGCGTTTTATGCGCTTCAATTTCGGGTTTCCTGGAGAACATGCAGCGCAACTTCGCCACGAAATAATTACTTAACTTCGGGGGTGCTATTTAGCTTGATGTTTTTATGCTAGTGCATACTGGAAGAAGATAAAGCCAATGTAGAAGCAAACACTGAACAAATGCTTCAGTTATGGATTGACAGAGGCGGGATCAGGTGCTCTCCTTCCCTTTAGCTCCTTTGATGTCTTCATACATATATATATATATATATATATATTTACCGGCACGGTGGCTTAGTGGTTAGCACGTTCTCCTCTCAGCGCTAGGGATTCCCGGTTCGAATCACCATCTGGATGGAGTCTCCATGTTCTCCCCGTGTCCGCGTGGGTTTCCTCCGGGTTCTCCGGTTTCCTCCCACAGTCCAAAAACATGGATCAAGTCAATTGAATTCTCCAAATTGTGTGTGTGTGAGTGAGTGTGTGCCCAGCGATGGATTGGCGCCCTGTCCTGGGTGTATCTGCCCAGCGCCCGAAACGTTCTCCCCTGGATGGGCATGAGGAACCCCACCGCGACCCTAATAGAGGATATATATATATATATATATATATATATATATATATATATATATATATATATATATATATATATATATATATATATATATATATTCATCTCTAGTTTCCTCCCACAGTCCAAAAGCATGGAGGGCAATTGAATGCTATAAATTGCCCCATATAGTGTGTCTGTGTGAGTGAGTGTGTCCAGTGATAGATTGGCACCCTGTCCTGGGTGTATCTGCCCAGCGCCCAAAACGTTCTTCCCTGGATGGGCATGGGGAAACCCCCCATCCCCTGTGACCCTTGTAGAACATTAAGCGGAAGATAATGAATGAATGAATGAATGAATGGGCAGGGGTTATTTGGTGGGTGCATTAGTCCTATCCCAGCAGTGTCACTGAGGTGGAGAAATGAAACTCCAGCAGCACTGCTGCACTAAAACCCCCTCACTGCATCAATCCACCACCCAAATGATACCTGTTCTGTGATGCTGCTGACCAACAGAGAACACAGAACCAACAGGGGACAAAAATAACAAAGAACACAGATGGACTACAGTCTGTAATTGTATAACTATAAAGTCCATCTATATGATAAGTGGAGGAAATGGAGAATGGAACATTATACATTATATAATGTATAAGTCCTTATAAAGTATACGTTCATTTCAAGACGTACAAGATTGTCTCTGAGGACAGGATTTGAATTTGTGTTCTGTGGCACAAGCATATATAATATAGAAGACCAAAAACATAAAATATAAAATGTCCAAAACGCATCGATCAGTGTTTAATTCTATACACCTGTGGAGATGAGGTTCTATGAAACACCGCAGTTTAACCATGAAGCGGCGTGTCCCCATACTTTTGTCCTTATAGTCAACGTGTGTGACATTTATATGGGTATGTGTTTGATGGAGCTATCTGTTGGTCTGTTTTCTTGTCACTCATTTTTATGAAGCTCCTGCAGAAAGTGGTCATTTGCTGCGACATCAGGGCTCCCATTTGTTACCATGTTTCACATTTACATTTTTGTCCTAGAACCAAAAATTTGCAATGGGGACAATGCTTCGTCTGTTAAAGACGCAGACTGCCACTGTACGGGCTTCCCAGCCTTTGACGGAGATGCTCCGTTATACTGCAGCATGACAGATGAATGAGGTAATCCGAACGTTCCCCTAATGTTCCTTTAATCACCCACTAACCCAGCGTATGGTTTAATATTGATAACCTGGTATGATATATAACTCTGGAATATAATGTGTGTTGCATAAGAGAATCTTTTTGAGAACACGGTGGTTAATACGTAATATAATGCAGAGCGGCTTCCTCTGCTGGTTCTGCAAACCTAAAATCAACTAATAACTAGTGGATGGAGATCATTTCCGTTGTTTAAAGTGCCATTTTGGCACGGTGACTTCGTGGTTAGCATGTTCTCCTCTCAGCGCTAGGGATTCCTGGTTCGAATCCCAATCTGGGTGGAGTTTCCATGTTCTCCCCGTGGCCGCGTGGGTTTCCTCTGGGTTCTCCGGTTTCCTCCCACAGTCCAAAAACATGGATCAAGATCAATTGAATTTTCCAAATTGCCCCATATAGAGTGTGTGTGTGTGAGTGAGTGTGTGCCCAGCGATAGATTGGCGCCTGAAACGGATGGGCCATCCTCTGGATGGGCATGGGGAACCCCCCCCCCCACAACCCAAAAGGATAAAGCGGAAGATAATGGCTGGATGGATGAATGCTCTAGATTGCCCCATATAGTCTGTGTTTGTATGAGTGAGTGTGTGCCCAGTGATAGATTGGCACCCTGTCCTGGGTGTATCTGCCCAGCGCCTGAAATCTTCTCCCTTGGATGGGCATGGGGAACCACACCCCCTCTTGACCCTAGTAGAGGATAAAGCCGAAGATAATGGATGGATGGATGAATGCTCTAGATTGCCCCATATAGTCTGTGTTTTTGTGAGTGAGTGTGTGCCCAGTGATAGATTGGCATCCTGTTCTGGGTGTATCTGCTCAGCGCCCGAAACATTCTCCCCTGGATGGGCATGGGGAACCCCCCCCACAACCCAAAAGGATAAAGCGGAAGATAATGGCTGGATGGATGAATGCTCTAGATTGTCCCATATAGTCTGTGTTTGTGTGAGTGAGTGTGTGCCCAGTGATAGATTGGCATCCTGTCCTGGGTGTACCTACTCAGTGCCCGAAACGTTCTCCCCTGGATGGGCATGAGGAACCCCCCCCCCCCATGACCCTAGTAGAGGATAAATCCAAAGATAATAGATGGATGGATGAATGCTCTAGATTGCCCCATATAGTCTGAGTTTTTCTGTGTGAGTGAGTGTGTGCTCAGTGCTAGATAAGCACCCTGTCCTGGGTGTATCAGCCCAGCGCCCGAAACCTTCTCCTTTGGATGGGCATGGGGAACCCCCCTGCATCCCTAGTAGAGGATAAAGCTGAAGACAATGGCTGGATGGATGAATGCTCTAGATTGCCCCATATAGTCTGTGTTTGTGTGAGTGAGAGTGTGCCCAGCGCTAGATAAACACCCTGTCCTGGGTGTATCTGCCCAATGCCCTGAAACGTTCTCCCCTGGATGGGCATGGGGAACCCCCCCCCCCCCTGACCCTAGTAGAGGATAAAGCCGAAGATAATGGATGGATGGATGGATGGATGAATGCTCTAGATTGCCCCATATAGTCTGTGTTTGTGTGAGTGAGAGTGTGTTCAGTGCTAGATAAGCACCCTGTCCTGGGTGTATCAGCCCAGCGTCTGAAACGTTCTGCACTGAATGCGTGACTCCGGCGTGCTGCTGTGTGGAGTGTGTATAGAAACTACATTCCATCACACTCGCATGTGTAATGGTTCTCAGTCGCTTGACACCTTCATTGCCTTTAATTGATGGTCCTCAACTTGATTAGTGTTAATTTAATTCAATTAAAGAAGTCGCAGGTACAATCAACAGTGTTGGTGTCTGAATGCCACTGCTATTAGCATGTGGTGTCTGTCACTCAGGGCTCAAGGGGAAGGTTGCGTCAGCCGAGCTGCAGCACCACAAGGTAGAGTGTGAAACTTTAAAGAGTGCAAAACTAATTATTGTGCAATCAAATTAACCAAAAGGGAGCCATTAGCCAAGTGTTAAGTCTTGATGATGGGTGATGGTGGGATGGCTCAGATGTTCAACTGCGCTGGAGTCGGGTTCTGAAGTGTCAGCTTCACTGTTCTCCGGAATTTTATTAGTTGCTCTGCTGAAGCTGTTGTTGCTCTGCGGCAGTGAGAATCAAAGCCAGATGTTTCTGAACACATCAAGAAAAGACTTTGGGTTTTGCAATGTTGTGGTTTTCTATAGAGGAAGTTCCAACACACTGATCTCCCAAAATCCCCCAAAATTTCAACAATTCATTCATTCATTCATTATCTCATTCATTATCTCCCGCTTTATCCTCGATTAGGGTCGCGGTGGGTTCCCCATGCCCATCCAGGGGAGAACGTTTCGGGCGCTGGGCAGATAGACCCAGGACAGGGCGCCAATCCATCGCTGGGCACACACTCACTCACACAGATACACTCTATATATGGGGCAATTTTTGGAGAATTCAATTGACTTGATCCATGTTTTTGGACTGTGGGAAGAAACCGGAGAACCCGGAGGAAACCCACGCGGACCCGGGGAGAACATGGAAACTCCACCCAGATGGGGATTCGAACCAGGAATCCCTAGCGCTGAGAGGCGATCATGCTAACCACTAAGCCACCGTGCCGCCCAAAATTTCAACAATACTTAGGTTAATTCAATAAATCAGATTAGTACAAACTTGAAAGTTGGTCTATCTTTGTGGCATTGGCAGATTCCTAAAACTTTTTTCTTAGAGTCTTTATGGAATTGTAAGAGAGCATTTGTGAGTTTAGACATTCATTCTTTCATCCATTATCTTTCACATTATCCTCTATTAGGGTCATGGGGGGGGGGGTTCTTCATGCCCATCCAGGGGAGAACGTTTCGGGCGCTGGGCAGATACACCCAGGACAGGACGCCAATCTATCACTGGACACACTCACTCACACAAACACACTATATGCAATTTAGAGCATTTCTCTTGAATCTGTTTCTTTAGACTGTGGGAGGAAATCCACGCAAACACGGGGAGAACATAGAAACTCCATCCAGATTGGGATTCGAACCTGGATCCCCAGTGCTGAGAGGAGAACATGCTAACCACTAAGCCTGATGTGTAAATATTAATTAAAAATGATTATTTTACCTTACTTTCTATTTTCTTTATTTTTACAGTCTTTTTAAAAATTATTATTACTATTATTATTATTATTATTATTGGCGCCCTGTCCTGGGTGTATCTGCCCAGCGCCCGAAATGTTCTCCCCTGGATGGGCATAGGGAACCCCCCCCTCCTCTGCGACCCTAATAGAGGATAAAGCGGAAGATAATGAATGTATTATTATTATTATTATTTATTTAAAAACTTTTACCACCCCATATTAGCTTAATCTGTATTTGTGTCTTTGCCCAATT
>JAFMOC010000031.1:5797500-5812500 GCA_019802505.1 Corydoras sp. C115 | reverse complement strand
TCTCGTTCGGGCCTGTATGTTTCTGTTGGTAACGTGAGCGATGCAGACTCAAAGGTGGAGCCCTGTTATGACCACGGTGAGGGAACGCTGTTTGTTTTGGCCTGTTTGCTGAGGATGGCCTCTTTAAGTGTTCCTATTGTGTGGGAGATCACTTTAGCACATTACGAGTGCATGAAAAGGAGCTCTTCACCAGCACTTGGGTTTTGCCTAGAAGAACAGGCAATGTTTTGACTGGCTGCCACCTTCTATTCGGACCGCTCTGCCACCCTGCAGATGGCCTCTGCTTCAAAAGGGTTCGAGAGGACACACTGACGAGACCTGCACACGTCCCAAACTGGAACACTGCTCTCTGACACTGAGCCGATGATGACTTACTGCATCTGTAAATATGCTTCAACCAGTGTTCTAAGCAGATTTGTGGAACCGTAGAACGGTCTGAGCTGCCTAACAAGTTCAGTACTCATATAAAGAATCGTTTAAGATGAATCATCTCAGTGCTGAAGTTAGGGGATTTTGGTTAATCAAATGTTTAAATACTAATTCTTTTGATTTACTGAAATATACTAATAATAATTTCAAGTATTAAATATAATTAAGGTTGAAATACAGTCACACAACAACCTGTTTAGTTTGTTATTATTTTTTTAACCCGACCCAAAGTCTTCTTATAACTGGCCCTTTGTGCATTTTCTCCTCTTTATAATGATTTTATCCGGTAGTTAAAAATAATTAACAAGTCATGCTCTTTTGTCATTTGCCATTATGAGTCTTCCGTCTAGCAATGAAAGGCTTTTCCATAACCGTGCTCAAATAATTGTGTCAAAATCTATTTTAAAGTGCAGTAATTCAGTGGTTTACAAGACTCCATAAACTCCCAACATGCCCCAGTAATGAGAAGCATGAGCTCCTTCTGGCTCCTGCTAGGTGATGACCAAATACAGGACTTTTTTTTTTTTTTTGAGAAGGCTGAGGCTGGAACCATGAGATGAGAAAGAGCAGACGATTTCATTGGGCTGGCACATATGGCAAAGATTGGGTGTGGGGGAAACTTCGGTTGTACCGACGCTGACGAGGATTTTGTTGTGAGTGGATACTCCCAAGGGTTACTGCCAGGGTTCCAACAGCACTCATTCGTTTTTTACGGAGGGCAGATGCATGCTGGGTTGAATTCAGGACATACGGACTGTCCCCCTGTCCTTTTTCATGACGAAAAACTTTCAGTCAGTGTGCTTTTGACATTTACATTACATTTTGGTCATTTTTCCCAAAGCGACTTCCAAATGTCCCAACTTGGTTGGGGCCAGAACACAGGGTTCATACAGCACCCCTGGAGCAATGAGGGTTAAGGGTCTTACTCAAGGATCCACTGTGGTAACTTCAGTAGACCTGGGATTTGAACCCACAACCTTCTGATTGATAGCCCAACACCTTAACCACTGAGCAACTTGGTTGGGGTCAGAACACAGGGTTCATACAGCACCTCTGAAGCAATGACGGTTAAGGGCCTTGCTCAGGGATCCACAGTGGTAACGTTAGTGGATCTGGGATTTAAACCCACAATCTTCTGATTGATAGCCCAACACCTTAACCACTGAGCAACTTGGTTGGGGTCAGAACACACAGGGTTCATACAGCACCCTTGGAGCAATAAGGGTTTAAGGGTTGGGGTCAGAACACAGGGTTCATACAGCACCCCTGGAGCAATGAGGGTTAAGGGTCTTGCTCAAGGATCTACACTAGTAACTTCAGAGGACCTGGGATTTGAACCCACAACCTTCAGATTGATAGCCCAACATCTTAACCACTGAGCAACTTGGTTAGGGTCAGAACACAGGGTTCATACAGCACTCCTGGAGCAATGAGGGTTAAGAGCCTTGCTCAAGGATCCACAGTGGTAACGTTAGTGGACCTGGGATTTGAACCCACAACCTTCAGATTGATAGCCCAACACCTTAACCACTGAGCAACTTGGTTGGGGTCAGAACACAGGGTTCAAATAGCACCCCTGGAGCAATGAGGGTTAAGGGTCTTGCTCAAGGATCCAGTAACTTCAGTGTACCTGGGATTTAAACCCACAACCTTCTGATTGATAGCCCAACACCTTAACCACTGAGCAACTTGGTTGGGGTCAGAACACAGGGTTCAAATAGAACCCCTGGAGCAATGAGGGTTAAGGGTCTTGTTCAAGGATCCACAGTAGTACTGTAACTTCAGAGAGCCTAGGATTTAAACCCACAACCTTCTGATTGATGGCCCAACACTTTAAGTACTGAGCTACCACTCCTTTTTCGGGGCTAAGTCAGTATCATGTGTCTAAAAACGGCAGATTTGAAATCAGAAGATCGATGCAACTGTTAAAATGTCTCGGTGGGCCTTAGCAGCAGAAGTAATATATCCTCAGCAAGTTCACACTAGCTGGAGATCTCGTAACTCCACATGAGGTCTAGCCATGGATTAAATATAACCCAGTTCTCCTATATGCAGGCTACATACCTCAAACCCGTGATAAACATGGACCGAGGTGTGAAGGCCTACACTTTATAAGTGGTAATAAGATCACATACGTGGTATTGGAATGGTGTTTGCAGTCTGCCTGCTTGTCTAGCAAAAGTTGGCTCATCTGGGCGTTGGTGGGTCCATCAGCCGACCAATAAACAGGAACTTCTCACTTACAGTTTGGACAATGGCCTTCACTGAACACGTCTACTTTTGCTCATTTAACATGTGCTAACTGCTTCTGTAAACCAGTTCCTGAGTGTTAAGCTGTGTGTGCAGCACCATGCTGCTTCATAAGCCAAGAACAGCTCCAGATGTGAACTCATTAGCATATGTGGCAGCATTGAGAAAGCTTTAAAAATTTAAATGATAAACCTTTTACAGTATGTGTAGCTGAGGCTCTGGCTCTGTACTTGTACGACTCCCACACTGATTAATACAGTCGTCCTTTAAGGACTTTGCTCCTCTGAAAACATTTTGTACAAGAGTTTTACATAAGATGGAGCTCTTGATCATGGTTCTATTTTTTCCCAGGACTGTTTAGTGGAAGGAATGTTGCGAATGTCCAATAAAGTAATGTGGAGTGAGTGGACGCGAGTGTTTTAAAACTCCAGCAGCACTACGGTGTCTGATCCATGCTGGAAATCATCCACCTTAAAGATAACCATCAGAGAGCAGAGACTTTAACATGAGATAAGATAGGCTTTTATTATCCCACGTTGGGGGGGGAGGGGGAATTTAGATATATATGCAAATTTACGAGATAAAAAAAACTACAATCAAATACAAATATTTATTAGACTAAGAAAGAATTTTATTGAATAAAAAATATAAAAATATATTGCACTGTATATGTTTGTATGTTTGGGCAGCACTGAGGCTTAGAGTTTAGCATATTTGCCTCTCAGAATCTTGATGGGATGGGAGATTCCATGTTCTCCAAGGATTCAAGGGGAATTGGCTGCTCTAAAATTGCCCCATATATAGTATGTGTGAGTGAGTTTTTTTTAAATTATTATTCTTGTTTAAGGGTGGCATGTTCTCCTCTCAGCGCTAGGGAGCCAAGTTTGAATCCCAATCTGGGTGGAGTTTCCATGTTCTTCCCGTGTCCGTGTGGGTTTCCTCCGGGTTCTCCGGTTTCGTCCCACAGTCCAAAAACATGGATCAAGGTCAATTGAATTTACCAAATTGCCCCATATAGTGTGTGTGTGTGTGTGTGTGTGTGTGTGTGTGTGTGAGTTAGTGTGTGCCCAGTGATAGATTGGCGCCCAGTGATAGATTGCCCAGTGCCCGAAACGTTCTCCCCTGGATGGGCATGGGGAACCCCCCGCGACCTTAGTAGAGGATAAAGCGGAAGGTAATGGATGGATTGATTATAATTATTTATAATAAAGCACATAGGAAAACAGATGACCTAAGATCTATAATTATCAGAGTACAAAATGCATATGTACGAAGCTCAAATTGTTAAATTCGACATTGAGTGCTAAACTTTTATAAAGTGTCCAGAGATTGTTGAAATATACATATCAACGGATTTAAAATGCTTTTGTTTTATATAAAATTAACACAAACCAGCTATTTTTATCTAAAATATACACAATATAAATATCCACACAGTGGAGCTATATAAACTTTGCAGTAAAGTGCACTTTATAATCATTTGATTGACATTTGCCCTCAAACCTAAAAAATAAACACATCACAAGGCAGTGCATGCTGGTCGTTGTAGTAAAGCACATTATGAAACAGGCTGAAAGTAAAAGAAAATAAAAATAAAATCTGTGTCATGGGTCTTATGGAATATGCAGAGGGATGAAAACCAGGGTTGAAACAGGCAGCCTGTTAATTCTCGCTGTGAGTGCATGAACTTCTCGCTTACGGCATAAAACCGTACAAGGGAGTTCCATTTTGCGTTAATGCCAGAATTTCTGGCCAAGTAAGACTAAGAGACTAAGATGCAGAGTTTATTAAAAATAAATCAGTGTACAGTGGTTAAGGACACATTTACACTTATTAACAGGGGTCATAAATGTTCTTTCCCACTATGTTTTGGCCATATGAAATGTTTTGCTATCCAGGGCTCTGTTACCTGCCAATTCCAAGTTTTTTTTATATTTATCTAATTTTAACAATAATATATTCTCACATCTTTTTTGTTTCCAAATCATTTATTTGTCCATGTTAAACCTACAAAATTCTCCACGGGAAGCACTTTCTTAGTTCTTATCTCTTTCGTTGCAGGCATTACAGTTACAAAAGGAATCTGCGCATTGCATTTTAAAGGTGATATTAACTTACTAAAACGACATACAGTATAAACAACTATTCTATTCACGGAAGTTCAAGCCGTTTGGCAGCTGGAGACTATAAATGATTTATTTACTGTACATATAAAAGCAGTGATGACACAGCTGTTCCTGTCTCCATCATAGTCCCAGTGGGTTAAAATAAGATGCACGTCATTTTAATGGAAGCCATAAAAGCCTCCTTATTAGTCTTAATGAAACGACATTTTCAGTGTGGAGGTAAATATGTGGGTGGTAATGTTCATATACATAGATCTTTTATCTTGATGGACATTCAATGTTTTTTTTTTTTTTTGTCTCTGTCGCAAGGGGAAGAGTTTAAACCCGGCAGAAAACATCCACCCTATAAATTTCTCTTTGGATGCAAAACTTGTGCCCCTGTGGTGGTAGTCAGGGCAGAAGGGACGGCGTGGAATAATCACAGTAATTTTCCATCCACTGTTACAGTGAGGGCACGACAAAGACCCGTGACATAAAAATAAATAAATAATTGATTAAATAAGTGACTACACAAGAGTTTCTTTTGTTCTGTCACTCCACTGGCACTCAAATCAAATGAGAGGCCAGATGGGAAAAAAAGGCTAAATTAAAATCATAGATGGAGAGATGCTTTTTACTTACCAGTCTTTGATTACTTTTAATTGGGGTGCAATTTTCTGCCAGAAGAGCAGGAGTGGATGCAGTATCGGAGATGACAGGTCTGGCTATCTGAACGGAAATGTGTCAAAAGACGACACAGAGAAATTCACGGCTATTATCCTGACTGCCCTCATAAGACACATCTGTATATGCTGCGCTATAGTGCACAGACTGTTATTCATCATGCCGTCCATACGTCCAAGTTTAAGATCACTGGATTTGTTGTTATTACCGTTTGAAACTTGATTTCAGTGGCTCCGTCGTCGTCGAAGCAACACCAGTCAATCACATGGCAAGGAGATGGGAATCACTTGGGCGACATTCCAGGTTTTTGTAATTAGTTGGGTTTAAATACCACTATTTAATTAATTACTGCAGGGATGCAGCAGGTAGAACCCGTGTAACTGTGTGTCATCTCAGAGATATGTTTTTATAGTCCTTTACAGGGGTCTAGAGTTTAGAACTTGGCCAGTTTTTGTGGATTCAACTAAAATAATGAAATAATTCCTGAAAGAGAATTTAACATAACTCGATAAATCAATAATCTGTTGCTTTTGTTATTAATATTAACACTATACAAGCTTTAGAATGATCTATAAAGACCCTGCTCAGCATTATTTTTGAAATTCCAATGGCTAGTAGAAAGTAAAATGTATTAATATGTATACTGTAGTGAACAATATATATTTATATTTATATATATATTTAATAATATTTTTATTGTTTTTGAACATTAAACCACAACACAAAAAACATATGGCCATATATACATAAACAAACAATATTCCTTCTATAATAAGTATTACTATAATATTACTACTATACTATATATATATAATTACTATAATAATTAAATAAAAAAAAAACACAAGATAATAATAAACAATAACATAAAATAATAAACAAATAAATAAAATAAAAAACTAATAATAAAGTAGTAAATAGAAGATAGTAGACTGGTCATCCTTAGAGTGCAATATGAAGACTAGAGAGAAGTCATAGAGATCAATAAAATATAAAAAAAAAAAAAAAAAACAATAAAATCTCAGCCAGTTAAGGGAAATCCAGAGTGGATATTTTGGTAACAGTCCAAGAAAGGGTCCCAAACTTTGTGGAATTTCTTTAATGAGCCAATATAATATATATTAGCTAATATATCTTTTTTAATAGTTTTAACACATAAATAATGTGTGAACTATATGTTTTTAATTCCATTATCTTCTAATTAGGGTCTTCTGCTTATGCTCTACTAGGGTCGCGGGGTGGGGGTGGGGGGTCCTGACTATTTAAATAGCAACTATTTCCATTTTTCTCTAAGATATCATTTATTTTTTTATTATTATTATTATTATTATTATTATTATTATTATTATTATTATTATTATTATTATTTTTTTGCTGTTCTGCAGAAATATCATATCAAACTATTAATAAGTCGTCTTTGATTTATAAAAGACTTTTTCTTGGGTATATTCAGTGATGAAGATATCTGTTTGGGTTTGACATGCGTTCTTCAAACGGCTAAAAATAGTAAATCTACTTTTTACGTTCTTGACTTTAGCACCCTGCAGTATTGATCACTTTGCAAGAGCATCTGTGTGCTGTGAATGCAGGGGGTGGGATGGGGTTCTTAAAAAAAAAAAAAAAAAAAAAAAAAAATCATGGCTGCATGCAGTTATTAATTTAAATTGTTCTTTCTCTTCTTATGCTGACACGTCAGGGGTGCTTGTACATCACGGGGGGCCCAAATTACAAACCTCACATATCCCCTCTTTCCACCATTTGATTTCCGCTTTCTTTCTTTAAATGTGGGCCTTTTGCTTTTAATAAGCATCAGTCCGTTTACGTGGAATCTTACTGAAAGAAAGGGGCCAAATAGGGGGGAAGTGAATAGGAATTTGAAACAAGAATGCAAAATGAAACAATGAATTAAAAGGAAAACTGAGCCCAGAATAAATCTATATTTTTTTTCTTTTAATTTAGCCATTACAGAAATGTTCGGTGAATGTAGCAGGAACATTAGCCCCCTTCTGAGCTATTATGTTGGCTGTCTGGTGGTTGCAATTTCACACTTCACTGACTCCGACAACCAGTCTACTTGAGTCTGCCTGCCCTAGATTTCACCTTATTTAGGTAATGTAACAAAATCACTTTTAGGAGACAGGCTAAATTAAACAGTATCTGCCATGCACATCCCACCTAAGCTTTTTTTTTTATTCGCACATGTGATAGCCTGATTGCAGATAAGCCACTGAAATAAAGTAAAGAGATCTTTCACATGAGCTGTATTTTCTCCCCTGCGCTCAGGGGACTTACCTTTATTAATATATAACCCATACTTAAACACGGAGGACTTACTGCACCGCTCTTTACTTGGATCCAATTGGCTGCTGGTTAAATAATTCTGAATGCTGAAAGTTTTGAACACATTTTAGAAGTTTGTTCTATATGTATTGGACTCGTTTTTTGGTGCTTTGATTGGTATTTTATATATTTTGGAGATAGTTGTGTCCTGTGATGTTGAAATGAAATAACCAAGCTTCTTCGTGTTGTGAGATTAAAGGGCTTTTTGCCGTCAGCCTTTAAGTTTGACCCCGGGTTTTTACAATGAGCCTCATTGTGGAAACTCACCAAATACTGAAATGTAAATTCGGATCTCTTTTTTTAAATTCAAAACTAAAATGCCTAGTAATTTGTTTTACACCAACAATAAATGTGTTTCGGATAATATTAAGACTGCGTTAAGAGTTGTCCTTAAACATTACAAATGCTGATTTATTTAATTTACGAGCAAGACCC
Source organism: Corydoras sp. C115 (assembly GCA_019802505.1). Lineage (NCBI taxonomy): Eukaryota > Metazoa > Chordata > Actinopteri > Siluriformes > Callichthyidae > Corydoras > Corydoras sp. C115. The sequence goes on along the minus strand of JAFMOC010000031.1, from coordinate 5,804,257 downwards.
ACTTTGCCCACATACTGCTTTTGAAGCAAAGACAACCCCGGCAAACTATAGATGCTAGAAGTTGCATCAAATCCATTTATCCTGGTCTGAAAGCTGAGCGAAAACAAAGTAAAGGAGGCTTTTTATTTTCCTGGAATGCCTATCAAAAGGAAAAGATGAAACAGAGGAAAAGCAATTACTGTGGAGATTGGTCCTGCAGCACTGAATGGCTATCAGCATGTGGGTTGGGACTGACTCTGAAACACCTATGGACCTTGTATTATCCTGGCTTGAGGTTGCTTCAGCAATAGTCTGACAATTTTCAATTGCTATTTGGCTTACCCGTTTCAGTGATGGTCAGTTTACATGTGCTGCCTTCAGCCCCCTGGGCTTTTCCGACATCCTCTTCTACTTCTGATGATCTGTTGATTTGAGACTTTTTATTATTTGATGGTGTCAAAAGGACAATCCGTTGATGTCTTCATGCTTTCTGAAAATGGCTGATGACTTACATACTGATGAGCAAATAAAATAAAAACTATTTATTTATTATTATTTTTAGTGGGCGGCACGGTGGCTTAGTGGTTAGCATGTTCTCCTATCAGCGCTAGGGATTCCTGGTTCCAATCCCAATCTGGCTGGAGTTTCCATGTCCTCCCCGTGTCCGCGTGGGTTTCCTGGGGTCTCCGGTTTCCTCCCACAGTCCAAAAACATGGATCAAGTCAATTGAGTTCTCCAAATTGCCCCATATAGACTGTGTGTGTGTGAGTGAGTGTGTGTCCAGTGATAGATTGGCGTCCTGTCCTGGGTCTATCTGCCCAGCGCCCGAAACGTTCTCCCCTGGATGGGCATGGGGAACCCCACCGCAACCCTACTAGAGGTTAAAGCGGGAGATAATGGATGGATGGATTATTTTTAGCGGGCGGCACGGTGGCTTAGTGGTTAGCATGTTCTCCTCTCAGCACTAGGGATTCCCGGTTCCAATCCCAATCTGGGTGGAGTTTCCATGTTCTCCCCGTGTCCGCGTGGGTTTCCTGGGGTCTCTGGTTTCCTCCCACAGTCCAAAAACATGGATCAAGTCAATTGAGTTCTCCAAATTGCCCCATATATAGTGTGTGTGTGTGAGTGAGTGTGTGTCCAGTGATAGATTGGCGCCCTGTCCTGGGTCTATCTGCCCAGCGCCCGAAACGTTCTCCCCTGGATGGGCATGGGGAACCCCACCGCAACCCTACTAGAGGTTAAAGCGGGAGATAATGGATGGATGGATTATTTTTAGCGGGTGGCACGGTGACTTAGTGGTTAGCATGTTCTCCTCTCAGCGCTGGGGATTCCCGGTTCCGTTCCCAATCTGGGTGGAGTTTCCATGTTCTCCCCGTGTCCGCGTGGGTTTCCTCCGGGTTCTCCGGTTTCCTCCCACAGTCCAAAAACATGGATCAAGGTCAATTGAATTTTCCAATTTGCCCCATATAGAGTGTGTCTGTGTGAGTGAGTGTATAATTATTTATTATTATTATTAATATTCCTTGATTATTAGATCATTAGTATTATATAATCATCATCAGTATATCTAACCCCATAATTGTCCATACTATAGTGTATAATATTTAGAAATGAAGATGCTTCATGGTGTAGTATGCAGGAAGCCGTTTCATCTGCCCTATATTTCATTCCCAGTAGAAGCATGATATTGTCGTGCTTTCATGTCATTGGAAATGTGCCTGGTTTTGTTGTTGCAATACTTGGACGCAGATCTCTATAAACACTCCCAGCTTCAACACCTTCAGCTCCCACAAAGGCGTCTTGTCAGTAAATGTTCAGGTGAGATTCAACCAGCAGCCACTTCACTAGGACTGGAACCAATTGACCTAGATGTTCCCGATGTCTTTATTTGAAGCGGCTTTGCATTGATGTTAGAAGGTGAATGATATCGGTTTTGTAAACGGTTGGCCTCATGAAATGGTGTGTTTGCCCTTCAAGCTGACCTGCTAATACCGTGCTTATTCACTTGACGGCTGCAGCTCTCAGGCAGTTTACACCAGAGGTCGTGCCATTTGGCATATATTAAAAAATGACACTTTGACTGCGATCAGATGAAGAGCTAAGAAAATATCAGAGTGGCCCATTTTAAGAGCCATTTTTAAGAGAAAATAAAGTACCTTATTTAGTGTCTAGTATAGTGTCTTTAAGGGTCATTTCATATTTCTATGGGATGCACCCACTAGAGTACTTTTACTTGCTATTTGGAACATCCATCCATTATCTTCCGCTTTATCCTCTACAGGGGTAGTGGTGGGGGGGGTTCCCCATGCCCATCCAGGGGAGAAGATTTCGGGTGCTGGGCAGATTCACCCAGAACAGGACGCTAATCTATCACTGGACACACACTCACTCACACATACACACTCTATATGGGGCAATTTGGAGAATTCAATTGACCTTGATCCATGTTTTTGGACTGTGGGAGGAAACCGGAGAACCCGGAGGAAACCCACACAGACACGGGCAGACATGGAAACTCCACCCAGATTGCGATTCAAACAGGAATCCCCAGCAATGAGAGGAGAACACTTTCATCCAGGTTCTCCGGTTACCTCCCATGGTCCAAAACCACAGATTCAAGTGAATTGGCTGTAAATTGGTCTATAGTGTGTGTTTGTGTGTGCCCCCCGGGACCCTAGTAAAGGATTAAGTGGAAGATAATGATTGAATAATGAATTAAATTGCCTCTGTATAATGTGTGTTGTTGTTGTTGTGTGTGTGTGTGTGTGTGTGTGTGTGTGTGTGTGTGTGTGTGTGTGTGTGTGTGTGTGTAAGTACAATAGATTGGCGCCCTGTCCTGGGTGTATCTGCCGACAAACAAAACGTTCTCACCTGGAAGGGCATGAGAAACCACCCCCCACCCCTGTGAGCTTAATATTGAATTAGGTGGAAGATAATAAATAAATGAATAAATATAAAGCTGTTATGTTATGTTTTGGCGGCACGGTGGCTTAGTGGTTAGCACGTTCGCCTCTCAGCACTAGGGATTCCCGGTTTGAATCCCCATCTGGGTGGAGTTTTCATGTTCTCCCCGTGTCTGCGTGGGTTTCCTCCGGGTTCTCTGGTTTTCTCCCACAGTCCAAAAACATGGATCAAGTCAATTGAATTCTCAAAAATTGCCCCATATAGAGTGTGTCTGTGTGAGTGAGTGTGTGCCCAGCGATGGATTGGCGCCCTGTCCTGGGTCTATCTGCCCAGCGCCCGAGATGTTCTCCCCTGGATGGGCATGGGGAACCCCACCGCGACCCTAATAGAGGATAAAGCGGGAGATAATGAACGAATGAATGAATATATTATGTTTTACTGAAGAAAGCATTGCCCAGTGATAGATTGGCGCCCTGTCCTGGGTGTATCTGCCCAGGCCCGAAACGTTCTCCCCTGGATGGGCATGGGGAACCCCCCCGTGACCTCAGTAGAGGATAAAGTGGAAGATAATGGATGGATGGGTGAAGAACGCATTATTTTCATTTTGTTCGTCAGCACTAGTTTAAAGCGAACATGTAGATGATGTGCTATCTTTGTTTCGTTCTGCGTTAGAATTCCAAATGAAACGGAATGACTTTTGCATGACGGATACAAAGTAAGTTCGAAGCTGTTTGTTGTTCTCCGCGGTTCACGGTTGCCTCATTCTCCATTTATATGAACCCCACAAATACGGGCTTGTTAAGAACGCTATATCTATATCTTGGATGAACCCTTGGGGAACACCCACACACCTGTTAGTTAACCCTATTAGTGATTTAAAGTGACACATCAGAGGTACCCTCTGTCAGATAGCAGGCTACTTTTGAAGCGAACACTTTTCATTGTGTTTTTAGTTATAACTCTTTCTAAGCAGTCGAATTGATTAGATATGAAGAACACTGGGGCAATCATGAGAGAGGGCTGGGTTGGAAATCCTTGTTCTTAATCAAGTTCTGTGAACTTGTTCTGACTGTTTAGCTTTACTCCCATATCAAAGTTGTTTGTTCAACATTTTACTCTTCATCTTCTTGTGGCCTGTGGTCTTAAAACACTAAAGAGAATTCTCTGTTCATAAGTCTAATGGTGATGCGGTCAAATCAATAATTCAAGTCCTTCTTTAATCTACAGTAAGATTAGTTGGGAGAATTCCTTTACACATGTCAAATGTGAATGAGATGAGACAACAGGCTACTTTTTTTTGGGTCCCCGTTGGCTTTTAAATGACATCCGGATATAAAAAGACATTCATAGTGGCTGCAATAACCAAAAAATGAAGCAGCAACCAGGACGGCTTTTAAAATCACACAATGAGTTCATCAGTGGCATTTTGTGTGTGTGTGTACTGTCCATGCAGTTGTGTCTCCATGTGGTTGTGATACTGTGTAGGGCAGTTTGCAATGAGTCTAATCTTTCATAATGTAGGTTATCTGTCTTTCCTCACCCATAATTTATAAATAATACAATCAGGAGTGTCTCCAACTTATATATCTGCTTGTTTTTATGGAATGTGGAAAGAAACCCCACTCGGGTACATGGGAGGACAAGCTAAATGGGACTATTGGTGTTATAGTGTTATTGTAATTATGAAACTGATGTCATGCCAACATAAGAAAAATAATTGCTTTGATTAATATAGGTCTTTAGTGCCCAGTGATAGATTGGCGCCCTGTCTTGGGTGTATCTGCCCAGCGCCCGAAACGTTCTCCCCTGGATGGGCATGGGGAACCCCACCGCGACCCTAATAGAGGATAAAGCGGGAGATAATGAATGAATGAATGAATATAGGTCTTTATATATTACACCACTATATATAAAAATAGATTTATATACTCCCCGTGTTCATGTGGGTTTCCTCCGGGTTCTCCGGTTTCCTCCCATAGTCCAAAGACAGGAATTCAAGGTAAATTGAATGCTCTAAATTGCCCCATATAGAGTGTGAGTGTGTCCATATATATCGTGTTTCTATGTGTGTATATGTATGTGTATGTATGTATGTATGTATGTATATATATATATATATATATATATATATATATATATATATATATATATATATATATATATATATATATATATATATATAGATAGATTAGTAACAGGGGTTACCTCAGTGTTGTAACTATTGTCCTATTATAATTTAGGTTGTTTATGTCATTTATCTTATTGATTTACAGTTAAATCATTATATAAAATTGTACATGTAAAAATAAAAACTGTTTTTAGGAAAAACATCCTAAAAGTATTACGGCTGTTCTGGAAGCTGCCACATGTTTCATTTTTGTGGTATTTAAAAGGTGGAAAGCTGAAGGGGCAACACCGTAAATCTTGCCCAAGGACAGTTAGTCTGGCACTGCTACACAAACATAGATTCTCTTGCTAAAGAAACCGCTCGAATGATCACGTACCAGCCAAAAAAATGTTTGAGGCAGGATTTCTTTCCCCTCAATCTTTATTTTGTGAGAAAAGAAAAGATGCCATTTTCTTTATGGATCGTATGACCGTCTCTGCTGCCTTTTCTTTTATGATATTCATATACTAGGCATCAAAGATGGGCAGCTGTGATCACACAGTACGATCATTATGAGAAAGACCTTTTAATCTACCACCCACTTGAAAAAAATCAACATTTATGGGTGGATGCATCAATCCATGCGAGAGATCTATAAAGTGCTAGCATTTAACATCGTCTCCCAGCATCCTGTTTAATTAATTATCCATCACTTCTATAGAGAAGAATCCTGTGCTACTAAAGGTCACCGTTCTGCTTCAAAAAGGCACCGTTTTTTTGGTGTAGATGAAACTCTCGTTTCATGCAATCAAGCTTGTTTACATCTACTTACATGTCTAATCATTTACAGCATAGAAATAAAGAATTAGGTAAAATTGGATGGTAATTTCGTCTGGGAACGTGTCTGTTAAAACGTAGATACATAAAAAAAAAAAGTTTTTCAAGAGTGAACCAGAATAAAAAAAAAAACACTGCAGTTTTGTGAAAATTGCTACTTTATGTATCACTGATAAAATATTTTTTATAAAAGATATCGCACAATACCTTTGGTGAATGTCTCTTAAAATGAGTTCTCTATTCGAATAGTCTCTGAGCTAAAAAGATGGCTTTTGTCTGTATGTCTGTAGTTCCTCGCTGTTGATGATTCCTAGAACACTTGGAAATCTTCAAAAGAAAACTACTTAGGATTTAGCTGCAAATGAAAAGCATTGTTCATGAGCACATCATGCAGCTTATACATAAGGTGTAGCTCCAGCAGATGGTCTCTGCTGTTATCTTAGACACTTGACAAATGGCTTATTTTGCCTTTATGGTGCCATCTGTAGTCTACTATTTTATTTTTATCAGTTTATCTCTTCTTCGGAACTTTTGAGATATTTGAAACATGTTTTTTTGTGATTTATTCGAATGTTAATGTGTATGAGGAGCCGGCAGAAATAGCCAACAGCATGTTCCGGTCGGCCGTTCGGTTACCTGCATTGTGTTTCTTTTCATTGTTTTAATTGATAGATCAGTTTCAGTCTTCTTAACTAGTTGTTCTTAAACTGTTAAGAGGAAATATGGTGGGTGAGCATAGAAGACAAGGCTCAACAAGTAACCTATGAAGATGCACTTTATTGGATTAGATTGCTGCACAATGTTGTGTTGTGATTTCAAATAATGAATAAAAAAATAGTGATTTAGGCAGACTCACACAGACTCACACAGACTCACACAGACACACACAGACACATATGCATGAATTTAAATATATATACATAGTGTTGG